>APFE030589052.1:24141-78737 GCA_000404065.3 Pinus taeda
AGCAGTCTCTCAAGGTGGATGTTGATATGCTCGAGCCAAGACTCTCGGTCATTATTAATCTCTTGCTCCAATGGAGTGAGCTCAATCCTCCTATGTTGGGTAGCTTGGCGATTCTCACGTATGTTTTGCAGCTCCATGATCTTATGTTGGTCCTTGAGCTGTTTGTTCCTCTACTCCAAATACCTGATAATCCACTTAGCCCTCTCCAAGTTGAGTGACAAGTCTTGGATCTCTGTTTGCTGCTCCTGGGTGGTCCTCCTAAGTTTGGCACTCTCCACATTTGTATCATCATCATGAAAGAGCATGAAGTTGGCCTCTCGTTCACCTGATGGCCCCTCATCATGGATGGGCTTCTTCCCCCTGTCCTGTACCTGTGTTGTCGATGTCGGAAGCGAGGCCCCTTCTACCCCAGGTGGAGATAACACTCGCTTTGCTACTGCAAACAAATCTCTACTGCCTCTCTGATAGGTGTTAAATACTGGCATAGTAGTGGTCTCATGGCGCTCATACTGATGAGAAGGACCACCTATCTCATGTTAAACCTCTGATAATACCTGTGAAGTGCTGAAGATGTCACGGGAGATGAAGTCATCCCAAGTAATGCCCTGTAACCCTAGCTGATGATCCACCAAAATATTAATAAGAGTGAAGTGATAAACATTGTTAAGTTACTGCTAAGGGGTCTTGTGCTGCATGAAAGTGTTCATCCTCTCTATGTTCCTGCAAATGAAATATGGGATGTTCATCATCTGTACCCTGGTAAAGTGCATGAGCAACCTGATGTGATAGGCATATAGATGAGAGAACCTCCCCTCATAGTTGAAATATTTCATGATCAATTTCATGAGTGGAGCATATTCATCTCTCAAATATCATAATGGAAAGACTCTTTGGAGCTGCCTCAAGAAACTGGCCTTAATGTAAGGCTCATAATGTTGCCGATCAACCTTTTGTTTCTTGTGCCATTGTTCTCCAACATTCGGTATGCCGGTTGCTAATGAGACAGTTTCAAGTGTCAGTGTGAAGGTGACCCCGGCTAAGATAGAGTGATCTCCATGTAGGTGAAGAACAAAGAGACGGGCCAACTCATGATGAACTCGAATACTAGCCACCTTCTAACAAAACTCAAAACATGACAGATGTTGGAAACATGACATAGCAAGAGGGCAGGCTTGAAATTCTATGAGGGTGGTTGGCTCATCCCTAACATGTTTGCCACTTTTGTGATGTCTCCGGGGAGCCTGTTCTTCTGAGGATGAATCACTTTGGGTCTCCATTTCATACTCTGATGAGTGCTCAGATGCCATGACTGATGTATGTGTACTGTGCTTAGAATGCCCTTTGATGATGATAGTGAAACTATGTGTTGATATGAACTCTACCACCAAGGGGAACAATGCAAAAAGGGAGTGTTAGGAAGGGGAATAATATGATGGGATTAGGGGTTATGGGGGGAAATTTTGTTTAGGGATATGTAAGGGGGTTTGGGAATTTTATAAGGTAGGGTTTTTGCGTTTTATAGTTGAAAAATGAGTGGAGGGGATAGGGAATAGGGGTTTAGTGATGTTTTAGGGTAGGGAAAATGGGTAAATATGGGATATGGGGGAAGGGAACGATGGAAAGAAGGGGGAAAATGAGAGGTGAAAGAGGAGCCTTGGCATCAACACAACAAGTTTGCAACCCTAGAGCAATAGCTTTGGTAATTTCAAGTGGTAGGGTTTAGGCATTTTATTTGCAACTATCAATGGCCCTAAACCACCATCATGTTCACAAAATTTGATGAGCAAGCCAAAATATAGACCCTACCTGGAAATTGGAAGGAATTCCAAACGATTTGCGGCAAATTTGGAACAATTTCGGGCCTTTGTGGGTGTGCACCGTACAACAAACCCAGTGCGCCATGCTCTGTGTGTGCACTGTGCTAGTGTATATCGACCACTGCGGGGTCGTGCTCTATGCGCCGCACTCTCTATGTGCATCACGCCCCTCTGTGTGTGCGCCACACTCTGGAAAACACCTCCAATCTCACTCCAAACACGCACTAGCTCCTCACAAATTCTTTGCAATGTTTCTCTCTACCTTGGAATGCAAAATGACTATGCTTCCTTGTGGAAATTCTTTATAAAGACCTTCGAGTCATGGGTTTAATTTTTGTTTCTTCAAAACCCTCTTTGATAATGTTTTTACACTGTTTGACTTTTCTTCAAAACAGAGTTTTGAAGAACAGTCATAATCTGTCAACATTACGATGAAATTCTTTAAATCATAACTTTGTAAGGGCCTCCCTCTGGCTTTCATGGCTTTATTGGACATGTTTGAAGACCAATTTATCTGATCCCTAGACCTAATGACTGAAAATGACTCTTTTCCATTAAAAGATCGAACATTGACTGTCATGGACTTTAGTGAACATTGACAAAAGACCTAAGCCAACAGGTGCCAGACATGAGGGGAAATGACTAACAAGACCTTTTCCGTCAAATTATGGCATGCCCCTAGCAGAATGCAGCTGAGTGAATGGAGCAGGACTCCTAAAAATGAAATGCAGAAAGAGTTTTGATCTCTGATGGAGGACTGACAAGATTGACTCTAACAGTTTCTAGATGGTTTTTTAGTAGAAGTGTCAGCCACTTGTTTTTTTATTTCCACCATTTTGTTAGACATAGTTTTCAGAACCTTTTGTAAACCTTCCATGTCATATGGGTCTTTAACTACTTTCTTCTTCGAATCATCTTTGAAAGTAACTTTTTTTTTATTTTCTTTTTTCAAGGGTGTTTTTCTTTTCCAAAGCAATGATACATTTTCCAACAACGATTGCTTCCTTCATATTTTCTGCTAATGTGAGTTTGGCAGCCCTATCAATCAAAATGGCTATGTTTGAAGGTAAAGTAGAGATATACCATTCACTTTGGACTCCTTCACTAGGCTTGAATGTTGTAGGAATTTTATTCAATAGTTCATTGAATCGAGAGTTGAAGTCTTTGATGGGTTCCTTTGATTCAGATTTCTGATTGGAGAGATCATTAATCAAAGTCGATGTAGACCTATCATCTCCAAACTTGGTTAAAAATTGTTCCTAAAAAGCATCCCAGCTATTGATGGATCCTCGTGGTAATGAAAAATACCACGATCCAGCTGCCCCTTAGAGAGTATATGGGAAAAGCCTAACAACAACATCTTCTTCTGTTACCCCATTCAGGTTTATGGACAACATAAAATTGTTTATATGTTCTTCTACTAATATGCCAATATCTGGATTAAATTTCGGTAACCATTTTTCAGGATGAGCTGGTAATTGACTCAAGTGTGCAGGCATAACGGTAGCTCCTGGATTTGTCCATGGCCTTGGTTGAGGTTGATTATGTGCCATTGTCAAACTGACATTTGAGGAGGGTGAAGAGATAGTTGAAAGTGATTTGGTAGAGGATGATGGAGTACCCGTACCCTTATGCATTATGCTTTTGAGTTGGGGAGTGGATGGATGACCTTGCACTGGTTTAGATGGAATGGATGATGATGAATAAAGAGTCTCATTTTTAGACTCTAAAGGTGCCTTCCTAGCTCTTTTTCTACTTGGCAGAGGAAATTTGGTTGGTGGAATACCAAGCTTTTCACTCTAGGATCTTGCAAGAGGCTAGGATGGAATATATTGTGAAGTCGCACTACCTTGGGATAACTCAGACTGTTCTTGGGATATTGAAAACCCTTGGAGTTTATGAATCAAGGTCTGAACTTCAAGGGGTCAAGAAAAGAATTTTCAGGTGTGTTTAAGTTTTCAGCAGTGGGTGTTGTGTTTTCCTTTTCAACTTCTCTTTTAAAGATAGGGGATTTAGAATGCGAAGCAGAAGTTGGAGGAGATGGTGAGGAGGTTTTACTCTTAGAATTGCCTATGGATTTGGATTTAATCACCATTCACAGTTCAGGCGCTCCTTATAGCGCCAAAAGTGTTGATGCCTCTAATATCCTACCAACAACATTGGGGATAACCACCCAGTCTGAACCTTAGTACAACTCCTTTTCCGTTTGATCTGGTGGCTCCGATTGGATATTATAGAACCAGTTTCCCTTAATGAGTGGTTTAATGGATGGTTGTTTTGTAATGTATAATGGAGAGAGTAAATGTTTTATCCTATAACTCAAAATATACAAATATATTCATATAACCTGAGTATTTTGTAAACTATATGATTTCCGATTATTTCTAATAGAACAATAATCATGGAGATGAATTACTAATCAATAGAAAGATGCATTCATAGATAATGATTACTTTGTTCAAGAAATTAAACAAAGTAATTATTAATAAACCATATCGCATTCATTATATATATGACATATATCTTCAAAGGATAACAATTATAAATCTTCAGAAATGATATGATAAAGAATTGTTTGAAAAAGCATACATATATATATCAACAATAGCAAATTTTAAAAGGAGTGCTTCATCACATAAGGAGATAAAACAAAAACAATGATAGGAATACTGCATGCATTTGAATCCTTCTGATGTAAATAACACTCTGATTCCACTTTCTTATTTGAGAAAACATCCAAGGAAATACAAAAGTGCAGGTCTTGAAAAAGCTTATTTCACAAAAATGTAGAACCTTGATTCACTATTGATAAAAATGTATTTAGAAATACAAAAGTGCAACTACTCAAGTCAAACATTATACAAATTGAGGACCCTTTCTTAAAAGACATGAAAGGGTTTAAATAATCAAAATAAAAACTAACTATTAATAAAAATCGCTATGAGTTGTTAAAACTGTAAACATGAAAATATGGGATTTTATTCATGAAAGTAAAAATGTGATAGCCTTTGAACTGATCCATTGTATCTATTTGTTCTCTTATGCTTGCAACTGACAAATTAAGAGCATTGGCTAAATTTCCGAAGGGTGGCTCATCCTGGAATGTCGTTGGGCTATGTATGTGGCATCAAAAAGTTCGGGAACCATGAGATTGACTGTGTCGGAAAGGAATTTCATGGCCATTTGCTAGCTATGTGGCTTGACTAGGAAAAACCATAATTCATCCCATGTCAAGTTTTGCACCTTGCCAATTTGTTCTTCTCTGCTTGCCAACTCGTGTCTCCATTGATCTTCTAGTGCTTTTGCTTTCAGGATTTTTGTCAGAGAGTAGTTGGAGATCAAGTTAGCCATATACAAGTTGTCATTTACTAACCCGATTACACCATTCATTGTAGCCCTGGCTCTAGAAGTTGCTCTTTTGGCTTTTATTAACTGTGATTCCCACTTCGAAAACAAGATTTCCTTGTGGGATTCTTGTATTTTTGATAAATTGGTAGCCATGCGTTCTTCTAAATTTTGCCAAGAGAGGAAATTTGTTATCTTATCATCTGCTTTTTCAAACTCGAGTCTGGTATCAACTGCTTGATCAATAAGTGATGCGGAGATAGTGCACAATGGGTCAACCAATGATATTTTATGGCAAAGGATGTTTAGCTATTGGGATAAGGCTTTGGTTACTTCTAGGGCTTCTTTCTTGAATTCACTAAACTTCGGATAACCCTTGAATTTCTCTATCTGCGATTGAAGCTATGCAATTTGATATTCTTTAGCCTTCTTTTCCTACTAAATTGTTGTTTGAAGCTTGCTGAGTTCTTGAGACAACTTCTATTGTTTCTGGAGAGCCTGCTAATCAATCTTTTGCTTCTCCAGATTCAAATATTCTTTTAGTTGCTCATTTTGTTGTCTTTGCTCTGATAGCTATTGCTCAAGATGACTAATCCTTTGTTGTTCTTCTGTTGATTTCCCTTCAAGTTGGGTGATCCTTAAATCATTTTCCCTGATTAGTTGGCTGAATTCGGAGGCTTTGTCCATTGTTGTGGTTTTATAAGCACCTACATACTGAGATAGTTTGGTTAAATCCTTAGAAGATTTGACTTCCGAGTCTTTCCATACCACATTCATCAGTTCGGCATGAGGAGTTGAAAGAGGTCCTTGGTCAATTTTCCTCCTTTTTCTTTGCCTTTTGACCACAACCCTATGCTTTGGACTGTAGAATACATCTAGGGGTGGTATTTCTTCTACCTGTAATACAATCTCTTCTGTAGGATTCTCAGGAATTATTTCAATATCTTGTTGATTGTTGGGTGTGCCGACTGCCCCTTTAACTGGAATATTAGTAACAAAAGGCTCCTGTGTTGCTAGTGATTTTCGTTTAGTGAGGTTTTGGGAGTCATTCTGGTTCTTAATCATTTGATCGAATTGCTCTCATTCCTTGATTAAGGTGGTATCAATGTTTACATCAGTATCTAGGAGCTCAGTGGTCCCTTCATTTGTCCGGTCCTTCTCAGGACTCTTATCCCTTTTAGGGCTCTTATCCTTTTCAAGAGTCTTCTCCTTTTCAGGAGTTTTCTCCTTTTCAGTAGTTTTCTATTCAAGGTGGCCTTCTTGCTGCACCATAGGGGTAGTGGCCAATAAATCTAGAGGCAGTGATTGTCACCTCTGTGCCCTAAACTGCATAAATTTATCTCTTCCTCCTACTCCTAATTTAACCTTTGCTAGATGTTTCACCCATGAGAATACTTCAGTCGAAGTGAACAAGTCATCATATTCATCTGTCTCATGTTCAAATTTGGCAATATTCACCTAACTGGTGAAGTTGTAAGCCACTGCTCTTGGATCATATTGTCTCTTTGGAATGACTGCTAACTTGAGAATTTTATCTTCTCTATTTCTTTCTCTGCATGTTTGAAATCATGTAGTGTGTAGGTACCACAGTGGAGGGGAAATGGAGGCCACATTTGTTTCTTGGACTCTTTGAGATTCCTTGGCATTCTTGTTTCTGTTTTCTGGTAAGCTATTTCTCTAGCCAACAGCTTATCAAGAATGTATAAGGGGAGAACATGTGGATCTGTGGTGCTGCCAAAAACTCTGGCATAGGTGAACATTTCTTCAATGAACCAATTGTCGATTGATGATAGGTCAATGATGGCCTCATCATATAACCGAGGAGCAGGTTTGTTGAATATGGCATGATGGGCAGGTAAAATAAAACCGTGAAAAATTCTATTTATATGATCTTTATAATGGGCCTTCCACAAATACTTATCATAAATGTGAATCGGAGTTGGGTCTTGAGGAGTCCATTTCCAACCTAGGATGGGGTAGTCATAATTAAAACAGATGGTATCCATGATGTAATACTCATATAGAATGGGGGTATTGTACGGGTAGTTACAAACCTATTTATTCTATAATCAAGGATTTGGTTGGCCATTTTATTTGATAAAATGGTTTCCCAATCCATGATATAAGAATGTATTACTGCTTCCATTAAAGGCACCATTTCTATAGTAAACCTAGCTGAATTAGGGACCCCAAAGAGTCTACATAACATAACGCCACCATAGCAATAAGGAGATGCCAGGGAGTCTACGGAGTATGTACCAGAAGATTCGTGCTTATGTTTGTTCGAGAAACGTCTCCATTGCCTGATAAGGTCTGACTCTATATCGTTCTCCTTGGCGAAGGCTTCTAAAAATGCTTTATTGTAATGTTTCTGGGGGTTCGTCAATTGATACATCTTCTTGATATCTTCTGCCCTGAATGTCCCGAACATCCTTCCATCAGCTATATAGAAGGCCCTATCAGTTATGTTGATACTTTCTATAACCCATCTCACCATGTCATTGTATGGTAACACTTTCTCTTGGGATACTATTCTGTGGAGGAAGGAGCTAGCTAAATCATAAAGAGTATTTTCTGATTTATCAATTGAACCATTCATTGCTCCTTCTTCTTCAACTTCACTTGGATCCTCGGCCTCGAGTAAATTATATACACCCTCCCATGAAGTCTTGATGGGGTCTACATAGGTAGTACCAGCGATCAGTACCAGCTTAGTTGGTTCATCTTTTGCCACGACGGGGGCCTTTGCTTTCCAAGATCTCTGAGACACTTTTGTTGGACTGATTTTTTTCAGATTCACCCTACAAAATGAAACAGAAGGACATAACAATGGAAAAAACTTGTTCAAAGCTAATACACAGCACACAAGGCTAACAACGGTTAAGCGCAAATGGGTGATACAAATTTTTAATATATTAAGCTACCATGGATGAAATCCTTGAAGGATTCAACCATAACTACTTTCTTAATGATTTCCCATAAATTCCAATGTGATAGTTTAATGTCGTAATGACATGTCGCATTGCAAATTTATAACGTTCCTTTTAAAATGAGTAGCATGACTTCCTCATTGATGATTAGAAATAATCACATATCGCAGTGTAGGTTTTAACCCCGTACAGAAATTACCTGCATACGAATTCTAAATCACAGGAAAAAATAAAAATGCGAGAGCATAACACATAAAACACATATACAGAGAGATTTCCCACTGGATCCCAAAACCGGGACTACCAGCTTGATTTTTCATTATGTTCCTTTCAATGTTACAATACATATTTATACATGCCAAAGCATCCAATACCATGGACCGAAAACCATCACAGTCCAAAACCATGGACCGAAAACCATAGGTAGGTTCGCCCAACCTAATATAGGGTCCAAAAAAAAAAAAAACATAGGGCGCTACCCCGACCTCGTAGAGGGGGGCTACCCGCCCCCCTCAAACCCCTAGGATAGCGGGGGCTGTTGCCCCCTATGACGCCCCCGCTGCACAATCGGCGCAACGAAGGGGGGGTTGTGACCCCCCTGCTACGCAATCGACGCAACGAAGGGGGGGCTCTGCCCCCCCTCTAACCCCCCGGTTGACTACGTAGGTTAGTCATGGAAAGAATATAACACAACCCAACACGTAGATCGAGAGGTACGAGCGTTATGCTTAAATGTTTCCTGTGCATATTTGCGATTGCAACTAATAGTGAGCTATCATGGGAAAGCAAGATGACTTTTAAAATTGATAAATCATTTGTTTTTTCTTTATCATTGATTTATAACTTTAACCCACAAGTGTTCATAATATCTTATTTTTCACCTTTATCGAAAAGCGTGCTTAATAATGAAATCACATCGAAATATTTCAAAGGGGCTTTTGGTATGCGTTTTATGATTTCAGCAGTGCGCAATTGCGATTGGCTTATCGCATCAGAGGATTTATGTGAACACTTGGAAGGGCTTCTTGATAAGTAGCGATATGCGATTTTCTAATGGGGTTATCACATCGGCGAATTTCAATGGAACACCTTAAGTCCAACAATGAAATAAAGGATTTGCACAATGTGACATACTCCTTTAATAATTGTTTTATGATAAGGTTTTATTATAATTTAAATTGGATCAGACCTTATCAATAGGACTTTCATGGTTTGAATAGATTTACAAATTGCAATTGTTATTTAACTCATCCTAAAAGCAAAAGACCTATTATAAAAATTTATTTTCAAATGTTTTATTGATTTTATTTATATTTCTAAAAGGCTACCCATTTCTTATTAAATTTTTTTATGAAAAATTTGAAATGGGGAGGGTTGTTGTATAGCACAATAGTACCAAAACCCTCAAAATAATTAATATGTGAACTAGTATATGGGTATTTTCTGAACCAAACAAAAAACAACTAAAGAGTAAAGTAGAGCATCAGTTCATTACAACTATTACTCTAATTGGCGAATCAAAAATTGTGAACACCATACTTTACAAAGAAAACCCCTTTTTCTTAGTCATTGTTGTGGATAAAGGTAAAAGGGAGTTAAACTAATATATCTTACCAAGAATTCTGGTGGGAACCCTTTTCTTTCTGATACCAGTAAGAGGTGCAAATATGTGGGGAAAGTAAGAACAAAGAGATAAATCAGTATTTCCACCAACACTTAGTTACAAAATTAAACAACTCAAGCACGTTTTCTAAACAGAGCATACTTATGAATAACAAGAGGCAATAATTAATAAGCCTAGTGGAGAGCGAACTCATATGTTTCAATAGATTCAACTAAGGAAACCCTAAGGGTTAGTCATTAGATTAATCCAATGAATCTCCACCGTCCATGCATTCATAAACGTAAGCTTCCAAGTGAAGACCATGTGATGACCATATTGAGGGGGTTACTTGGAGAGCATTGAGCCATAATCTGGGTGAGGATCTCAAGGCAAAGTTTTGGTCTCGAGTTTTTAACCATGACTCCATTAAATGTCTGTGATGTATTACTTCCACAGTGTATTAATAGAGGAGGTATGCCAATGCGATGGAAAATAAACCTTGTCCTATGTTATAGAATAATGGATTTAGTATTAAAGGTAGAATAGGGTGATATTGTTTGCCAATGAAAAAGCTATGTAACATAGTGATATATATTAACCATTCCACGCATTATATTTGGAAATCAAGTGTTAAGGTAACTGAAAGAAGGAGACTATATATGTATTACCAAAACCATTTTTTTTTTTTAAGCTTCATATACATGCTGTATAACATTTACATGATATGCAATGACCCTGATTACAAAATATATATTCATATATATGAAAAAAAAAACTAAGGAATAAGTTTGTGATAGAATGGTATCAAAGCCACAGTTTCAATGTTGGGCTTGAAGGGAACCATCATACTGACACGAAATATGTTTATATGAGATATTGATACCGTTTGTATTGTTTTGGAAGGAACTTAGGTGAAGCAGGTCACAACAGAATGGCAGAAAATTCCCCTCCAACCTTTATAGTTGATGAAGACTTATATGTGGAGTTGGGAAATGGAACTACCACACCAAACTCTCAATTTATGAATGTTATCATATATTTCCAACAAGAGTCAGCTCATCTTAGGAACAGTAATGAATGCTTGTTAAAATCTAGTGAATAGCAAGAAAAAATGATTAGAAAATTGCTGCAAAAGTCTAGTCACAGAGTAAATGAACTTTAGGTACCAAAAAGAACACATGTTAACGTGGAATCAGAGAATTCTAAAAGAGGAGGTGATTATGATAGGACTTATCCAAAAGAATAGAAGAGAAATAAGAGTTTGGAACTACAAGGGGAGTTTTGGAAGATAAAACCTCATACTTTTGATGGGGAAAAGGAGGAGGATGTAGAGGCTTGGCTCCTAAACATGACCAAATATTTTTAATTCTATGAGTATGATAGTAATCTGAAGGCAAAATTGGTCATTAATCAGTTGCAAGGAAGTGTTTCTCTCTGGTGGGAAGAAGCTAAAAGTGTGCATACCTTGGAGGAAAAAAAAGTATACTTGGAGGAATTCCAAACACAATCTAAATCTTAATATCTGAATGAAAGATACTATGATGATCGCACCAAAAAAATTCATAATTTAAGGTTGGGACTTCTAACAATGGATGATGTTGTGGTGAAATTCACCAATTTTTTATGATATTTTCTATATATTAAAGAGGAGAAAGCCAAGGTACAATGTTTTTTGAACTTCTTACCAACACCTTATAAAGAAAGGATTCAGTGACAATCCTAAGACAATGGATGAAGCAATAAGAAAGGTGATATTATGTTATAAATAGTTCAAGAATAAGGGGGGAATTCAAAAAATTGGCAAGGAAAGGATATAAATAAAACTACAATGAGTTCAAAAATATAGAAACTAGCATATCGTGAACCACACCTATTGAGGGTCTTCCTGCACAATCCTAGATCCATTTAGAATATTCGAGTTGTTCATGAGGCAACAAAGGTGAATGATGTTACCATAAACATTCCCATGATCAGTGCCACACTGGAAGACAAATAGGCTGAGCATCAATCTACCATGATTGAGATTGAAGGTACCATCTAAAACCAATTTGTTTCTATTTTAATTATTCCAAGGGCTAGCTTAAGTTACATTAGTCCCCAAATCGTGGAAAATGTCAATTAAAAGCTGAAAATTTCAAGACTGCGTGGTTGGTGCAGTTAGAAACCGACACAAAATGAAAGTAACAAGTCAAGTAAGACAGTGTCATATTAACTTAAATGGTTATTCCACATAAATGAATTTAAATATTATCCCTTTGTGATCCTATGATGTGTTAATAGGCATGTACTAGTTGGAGAAACAAGGAGAAATTAGAAACTGCTTGGAGAAAATAGTAAGATGTGCAATTTAAGATGGACAAACAAAGTTAATTCAAGGTAAACCAAAAGCAATAACATTCAGACAAATATGAGCTTTACAACTGAAAATGAGTGCAAGAAAAGGGTGTCAATTATGCATGTTGTAGGTGGAAACAAACAAACAACAAACACAAAGAGAAAATTTAGAGACACTACTAATTATTAGTGAATTTCAAGATGTTTTTCCCTAGGAAATCCCAGGGCTTCCTCCTCGCAGAGACATAGATTTTTCCATCGATTTATTACCAGGTGCCACCCGAGTGTCTAGAGATCCTTATCAAATGAGTATAACAAAGCCATTAGAACTAAATATGCAATTACCTGAAGTGTTAGATAAGGGTTATATTAGACCCAGTGTCTCACCATGGGGAGCCCCGATATTATTTGTCAAGAAAAAGGATGACACATTTAGAATATGCATCGACTATTGACAATTAAACAAGTTAGCAATAAAAAAAAAAATACCTTTTACCCCATATTGACAATTAGTTCGATCAAGTGAGGGGAGAAACCATATTCTCAAACATTGATTTAAGAACGAGATAACACCAGTTGTGAATAAAAGAAGAGGATATTCATAAGACAACTTTTAGAATCAGATATGGTCACTACGAGTTTGTAGTGTTACCATTTGGTGTTAAAAATGCACCAACAATGTTTATGTATTTAATGACCAATGTACTCCCTAAGTACCTTGATAAATTTATGCTAGTGCTTATAGATGATATTTTAGTGTATTCCAAGGATGAAGAAGAGAAGAAAAACATCTAGAATTAGTACTCCAAACTTTAAGAGAACATCAGCGATATGAAAAACTTAGAAAATATGAGTTTTATAAAGACATGATACAATATTTGTGCACATTATTTCAAAGGAGGGACTGGTTGTGGATCCTAAGAAGGTTAAGGCTATTTTAAATTTTCCCATACCTAAGGGTGTGTCAGTCGTTTGCTCATTTATGGGAATCACAGGATATTATCGAAGATTCATAGAAGGATTCTGTAAACTAACATATCCTATTACATATTTGTAAAAGAAGGGAATAAAGTTTGAGTGAACACTAAAATGTGAGGAAATATTTGAAAAATTCAAACAATTACTAACAGAAGCTCGTATACTGAAAATTGCAGATCCAAACCAAGAATTCATTGTTTGCATTGATGCTTCCCTAGAAGGGCTTGGGGGAGTTTTGATGCAGGAAAATTCAGTAATACCCTATGAGTCTAGGAAGCCGAAAACACATGAAAGGAATTATGTTGTATATGAATTGGAGATGGAAACAATAATACATGCTCTAAAGATGTGGAGACACTACCAGTTAGGAAAAATATTCACTTTGGTGATAAATCATATTAGCTTGAAATATTTCTTCAAGCAACTGTATTTAAATGCCAGACAAGCATGGTCATTGGCTTTCCTCAATGAGTCTGAGTATGAGATTAAACACATAAAAGGAAAGGAAAATAAGATAGCATATTCATCCAAGTGGATATCGGTGGCCACCCCACTATTCCACTTGGACACCCAACACTGTCTCTTTCATTTTTTGGGTTTCCTTAATTGCAGCACAATTTACTATTTTTGGTAGTTTTTTGGGTCTTCAAATTTCGGAGTCATTTTGAGGCTCTTAATGAAATTTTTAGGGAAAAAGGAGAGACCAAAACATCCCAAATTGGCTTCCCAAATTAGTTTTGGCCTCCTCTTTGAGATCTTTGAAACAAGGTATTATGATAGCCAAACGAAGATCGTATGCAAAAGTTACAACCTCGGGAAGTTGATGTACCAATTTACCCAAACGGGGCCCACAGTTTTGGCACTTCATCTCCTAGGGTTAGGTTTTTGGATGTTTATGGTTTTCAATTGTTTCTTAATAATAAATAGGCATTTGAGCTTCATTGTAACACAATTAAGAGGCATGTAGCCACCACATCTCTTCTCAAATATAAGCTACCATCGCCCGAGCTAGTTGATTTCCATTATGTTTGTAAGAATATTTCAATATTCTTATATTAATGAAATGAAGTGTTATTTTTGTTGCATTTCTATATTTATGGTTATATGTGTAATTTGTTGCATTCCCGTTTAAGTTCAGATCACAGATGCCTTAAGAAGGCATGCACACTCTTTGATGGAGACGTCTGGAAGTACTGTTAGTATGGATTTTGTGGAGCAGATTACAAATACAATACAAACAGATCCTAAATATCTAGAAATTCAGCATTAATTGTAGTAAATCGAAATTCCATGATATGCTAAAAATTTTGGTAAATTGCTAACTTACAGAAATAGATTGTATATCCCCAATGTGAGTGCTATAAAACAAATGATATTAGATGAATATCATAAGAAACCATATGCAAGCCAACTAGGATATCAAACAATGATAGTAACAGTAAGGAATGAATTTTTTTGGTCGGGTGTAAAAAAGGAGGTAGAAGAATACATGGAAAAATGCCTAGAGTGTAAGTAAGTAAAGGTGGAACACCAACATCCTGTTGGTTTGTTGAACCCACTACCCATTCTTGATTGGAAATGGGAAGTGATTTCATTGGATTTTATTACAAGATTACCCAAGACAAAATGAAAACACGACTCCATTATGGTGGTGGTGGACACCTTGAGTTAAGCAACACATTTCATACTAGTATAGGCTACTTATGGAACAACACATATTTCCACCATTTTCATGAAGGAAAATTTTCAACTACATGGAGTGCCAAAGATGGTAGTGTCAGATAGGGATGCTAATTTTACCTCCAAATTTTCAAAAACCCTATTTGGGGGAATGGGAACTCAATTAAATTTCAGCACTGCATATCACCCTTGAATATATGGACACGAAAAGAGGAACAATCAATTTGAGATGATATGATGAGAATGTATGTCATGGACATGCCTACCAAATGGGAGGATTTTCGACATTTAGCAGAATTTTCCTACAACAACAACTACCAAACTTAAATAAAAATGAATCTTTTTGAAGCTTTGTATGGAAGGAAATGGCATGCACCTCTTAGTTTGAGTTAATCAGAGGATAAGTTGATATTAGGACCTGAGGCCTTGCAGGAGATGGAACAGGTAGTGCCAAAAATAAGGTAGAACATTAAACAATATGGGAATTTTGAGATCTAAAATAGGCCTCGTAAGAAAAATGTACAACCAAAATAAACTTTATAATAACCAATAGGATTAAAGATGATGATGTCAAGCATGGGGGATGATTCGCCATTTTTGAAGTAAAAAAGTAAAAAGATTAAAAAAATAATAAATCTGCCTTTTCAACTCATATTTTCAACTTATCTCCCCAAGTTTTTACTCAAATTTCGAGTGGGAGTACTCATTGGATGAAAATTTTATTTTCTCATCCAATGATTACCCATGTTGCATACTTTCGATGGACTTTTCTACACAAAAAATGAGAAAAACATGAAAAAACATGATTGCGATCACATTTTTCATGTAGCATGACCCATCAAAAGTATGCAACATGGGTACTCATTGGAAGACGAATCAAATTATGGATCCAATGAGTGTTTTCACTCGAAATTTGAGTAAACCCATAGGGATATAAGTTGAAAATATGAGTTGAAAAAAAGCTTTTATTTCCACTATTATCTTATAATTTCCTTAGGAGGCCCATTTTAGACCTCAAAATTCCCCTAATGATGACATAGAAAAGGAAGAAAAGTTATGCGGACAAGAAGATAATTCATAAAGAATTTAAGATTGGAGATCATGTTTACTTGAGAGTAAAACCCAGGAAAAGTATCTTAAGAACCATGACATGTGCAAAGTTGGTACAATGATTTTGTGGGCCTTTTGAAATCTTGGACATAATTGGTCCAGTAGCATATCAACTAGCTTTGCCAAGCCATATTAAAATGCACAATGTTTTTCATGTGTCTTTATTGAAAAAATATGTTCACGATAATTGTCACGTAATTGATTCGAATTTCATACAGGTGGAATCCAAAGGATATTTCTTGATAGAACCACTCCGCATTTTAGATCGAAAAAGAGATATTGCTCTAAAATCGAGTCGTTGCTCAGGTTAAGGTGTAGTGGAGACACTTTACACCTAAGGAGGTTACCTGTGAGTGAGAGGTGCAACGAAATAAGCTTATCCAGCTTTTTTACAGGAATAGTGCAAATGAATAGTAAACACTGAGGACAATGTTAATTAAAAAGGAGGGGGAAGATATAATACCCCTCTGTTTCTATGTAAATATTTTTCTATTTTTAGATTGAACTATTTTTAGATGTGAAGACTAAGAAACCATGATGAATTTGAATTAAGCTGAACACTGAAGAATGTTGATGTAATAAATGAATTTTAGTAATAAAAGGAAAAGTTGCAAATTACTTGGTCAAGAAACACTAGAGTTAAGAGATTGTATCACTCACCTTATAAGGATTTGCTAGTTATGGAGACTAAAACAAACCAATCATTTAACCTATAACCATAATTGGGAGCTAAAATTGTGCATCTTCCCTTCATTGTAAACAATAAAACATGGAAACAAAAACGACCACACATTGATTTGGAAATCAAAATTGATGGGTTCGTCTCACCCAACAGTTGAGGGAATCTACATAATAAGCATGCTGAAAATATTAGAAATAGTAATTGCTGGGGAAAAGTTGAAAAGAGATAACCTATATATCCAAATAAAATAGGATTACGTCCCTCACAGTGTAAATAATGTCTAAGATATAACAATTAATCACAAAGTTCTTATAGAAATCATTCGAGGCCAAGTTTGTTGTTGTATGGAACATTGTTTCCCGAATGAAAGAAATAAATGAATCTAGAACTAGAACTAGTGACAGAGACTATTCAAAACGTAAAGAATAACCTTAGACAAAAAGAATATTAATGATAAATAAGGATAATTATTATATAAGTAATAATAATAAACATAGAATTAATTAGCTAGCAATAACATTAAATATAAATATTAATAATGTATAAATATAAATAATAGTCAATAAGAATATATAATAAAATTATATATAAGAACAATTAAATTATAGTTAAAAATATAAATAAGAATAATATAAATATTAATGAAAATTTAATAAGTACAATTAGGATGGATATATTAATAATAAATAATACAATTAATAATTAATAATAATAATATAAACAATAATATATATATTGATTAACAGGAATAAATTAATTATTAATAATATAAAACAATGAAAGTTAATGTTTTAAATAATAATATAAAATTATTAAAATTATAATTAACAATCAGTGAGTCAGCCATTCTATCTGTACATCTAACCTCTTTCATATTTATACCTAACTATTTTCCTTCTTTCCTCCGTACAATAGTGCTGATGATGAGTCTGGGTTTAGACTCGAAACGTCAACCATATAAAAATGAACACTGTGGAAAATCCGAACTCTTCTGAGAAACCACACCACAGTAATCTTCAATCCAAAATTTCTTAAGAATTGGAGTGACTACATGAGACTACCAACCCTTTCCACTCCTGAGTCACAAGTACTAGGTAATTAATGGATAATATCCCACAAAATGAATCCAGTATCTAGAAGAAGGAAAATAGGAACATTTCGATTTAAAATAAATCACAATTGTAGAGCAAGTTCAAATTTGTCTTTAACCAATTAATGTTAAACCAACGCTACACCTAAAACAAAATTATAGGAAAATGTAATTATACATTAGGTAAATTCCAGTTCGAGGGAATAAAGTAAAGAGATAATACATCTATGCAATATCTTTGTTATTGCAGTAGAACCATATATTGAATTCTAGATGGCATGCAATTTAAACATAATTTTTATATAAAATAGATATTATGGCTAAATATTAACAGAAAATGATGGGATAGAAGAACCAAAAGTTTTATATATCAGAAAGCAAATGTGAGGAACATGTAACTGTATTATATAATTGTAAAAAAAAAATGAGGGGTTTATCTTCCCTCTAAAAAATTTCACCAATATTGCAAAATAAGTTGTAAGACATAGTGGAGAGTGACTAGAGCACTGTTATACATCATAGATAAAGAGTACCAATTCACAATTAAATATTAAGCTAAAAATATTATGGCGAGAAGATATGAACCCAAAAGGTACTAGTTCTCAATCTTAAAAGATACAGAAGCAAGCCAAATAGAAATGTAGCTTAGGATTCCTAGTGCACTAAAGGTGTCAACCAATGAATGAGGGGCACCATGGAGATAAACCTATCGTGTTGAAAGTTGAATTAGAGATTGAATAGCCCTGTAAGTATAGGGTGTAAAAACCAAAGACGTTCAACATACCTACAAAATAAAATGTGGAAAGGGACAGGTGAGCCGAAATGGCGAGAGAAACAATTTAAGTATTGGAGGGAGTAGGGTATATTGAAGGGATATACCTGGCATTAAACGCATCGAAAATATTCCACCATGTACCAAAGCCATCAGAACGACTAATATGTGAACTAGTACAAGGCTATTTTCGGAATCAAAGAAAAAAGAAGGGTAAAGTAGAGCACAAATTCGTTAAAACTAGGGCTCTAACACACGAATGACAAATTGTGAACGACATACTTTAAAAATAAAGCCCTTCCGCTTAGTCATTGTTGTGGAGAAAGGTAAAAGAGAGGTAAACTAATATATCTTACCTAGAATTCTGGTAGGAACCCTTTTCTTGTCGGTACTAGATTGAGGTGTGAACCTATGGGAAAATATGAATAAAGAGATAAATTAGTATTTCCACCCACACTTGGTTACAAAACGAAACAAATCATGCACTTTTCTGAACAGATCATATCTATGAATAATAAGATGTGTGAATTAATAATCCTAGTGGTTAGTGAACTCATTCGTCCTAATAGATTCGACTAAGGAAACCCTTAGGGTTAACCATTTGAGAAGGTACCCCCACCCTTAGATCAATCCAATGAATTTCCACCGTCCATGCATTCACAAATGTAAGTTATCAACTGAAGACCATGTGACGGCATTATGGAGGGGGTTACGTGGAGAACATTGAGCCCTAGATCTATGTGAAGATCTCAAGGAAACTATTTGGTCTTCAGTTTCTAACCATGCCTCCATTAACCATCTGCGATGTATTACTTCCATAGTGGGTTAATAGAGGAGATATAACAATGTGATGGAAAATCAACCTTGTCCTATGTTATAGAGTAATGGATTTATGATTAAAGGTAGAATAGGGTTATAATGTTTTCCAATGATGAAACCATGTAACATAGTGATATATATTAACCATTCCATGTATTATTTGGAAATCAAGTGTTAAGGTAACATTAAGAAGGAGACTGCATATGTATTACCAAAACCATTTCTTTTTCTTACGCTTCATATACAGGTGGTATAACATTTAAATGATATGCAATGACCCTAATTACACGCTATATCTTTATATATATTAAAAAGAACAATAAAAAAATAAAAATTCAAGGAATAGGTTTATGACACTTGATCCATAAATCCAAGTATATCCATCCTTGTACAAAGCCTTCTTCTTCTTGCAAACATGATATTTCTTATCATGATATTTCTTCTCTATTTACACTTCTTCCTCAATTACTCCATCGAGGAAAGTGGTATTTACATGCATTTGATGTACCCTTCAATATCAGTAATAGAAATAATGGTTCTAAGAGAAGTGTACCTAGAAACTCGAGAAAATTTCACTTCATGTTCCTCTTTGTCTTCCTAGGAGAACCCTATTGCCATGAATTTCATTTTGTACTTCTCTATGTTGCCATCAACCAAATGCTTGATCTTGTATATCCACTTGGAAGTCACCATTGACTTCCCTTCATGTATTGACATAATTTCCTCCATTATGGCATCCTTCAAACTGGTTGGCCTGCATACTCCCTCTGAGCTAGGATCTGTTGTGGTCACCGAACATGATTCTATATGTTAGTACAATTTCTCTCCCTTAAACAAAAATCACTCTAGAGAATCCCCTTGTCACAAGGTTTTCTTTATTCTTCTCAATGCTTTGATCTACTTCTAAAGCCTTGGTATCTTCTATGACATACCTACAACCCTCACTAGGAGTTCATGGAAGAAATGATTATAACTCAAAAAAGAAATAAACACAAGAGGCTAACTAATAATAAATCAATAATAATCAAAGAAGAGATATATAGAGTATTTGTATTTTGTTCTGAGTATTATAGGGATTTGTCAACTCCCTCTTAATCCTTTCCTTCCTGCGAAACTGAAATCCATCTACAAATTCCTTATCCTCATCCTTATCAATAGATATTGATGCATGCTTCTTTCCCTTGCCTTCCTTGCATGAGATAGGGTTTCTTCATTCAACAAAATCATTAATCTAGGTCTAGCTCTAGGGTTTTTATCTCCAAACCCTAGGGTTCTCTTCAAATCATTCTTAGCATATACACAACCTTAAGTCTACTAGTTCTTCCAAGAAGTGGTCATACTTATATGGGAGAGCCTTTATTCACAACTCTCTCTCGTTTTCAACATTAATAGTAGCAACATATCCAAGGAATTCTACAATATAATGCAATGTATCCAAAGAAACGAATTACATGATGGTGGGTGTATCTTCCATATCCCTTGGATATGTGGTAGTTCCCTTACAACATTTTCATATAGATGTATCAGCACTTGAACAATAGTATAAACCCTTATAAAGCAAAGCATGACCTTCAAGACCATTCTTAGCTCATACTTACTAGACTTTTTTTACAAAATAACCATTCGCAACTTATATCCACGGGTTTTGTTCAAAAAGTATATAATTTGGCCCTCTTCTAGGGCACAAAAGAAATACTTTGAAGTTCTTAAATGATTTTTCTTGTCCCTTCCAAACCAAACAACTCAACCTCCCCAAAAACATGATATAAATAGGAATAATTCAGTCCTTACAAATACAACTCCAACTCTAAAACGATTTCACCTTTAAAGTGTGACTTCCAAAATATTACCATTACTTCTAGATAAGTCTTCTCAGCCTTAATGCAATCAACTCTTAAAGAAAGAGATCTCAGTCTCTTGAACTGATGAGGAACTTGGCCTTTCATATAACTAGACTTCACAACATAAATGCATGCATTGAATTATAACAAGGGACTATTCTTAGCCTCTAAGTAGATCAAGCTTCTAAGCCTATGAAGGAGATAAATATTTAGTTTTTAGGAGTGGTTTCATCGTTTTGAAGTAATCCACTCGATAATTTCAAATTTCAGTAAGCCCGCCAACTATTCAACAATTTGATATTCATATAGGATGAATTTTGGCTTTCAACTAGCCTTATAATTGGTCATGCAACTCAGGTACCAGAACTCACAATCCTATACAATTTTTTCCCCTTCATTACAAATGTTGGAAAATAAGGCATCAATATATTCTTCTTAAAACTGCAAGCTAGTTGAATCTACATGAATGTTGTTAAAATAGTTGATCCCAACGATATTACATAAAATCCATTGTGAGCGAATCAAGAAATGGTATGACTACAGAATGAAGATTAACATAGATATTACGTTTGTGGGATCACTGATTCGACATCCATGGAAAAGTACTTGACCAATTTGAATTGAGCCCTTTCTCACTATAAATGATCCTTTTTTTGCTTCACAAGATTTGCATCTATCAACTACCTTTTGAGGCTTCTCAGCCTCTATGCTATTATACTAAGGCATTTTTGGCCTTTTGTCAGAGGAATGAGGCCTCTCAGCCTCCTTCTAAGGTCTTGTGGCTTCTTTCCTAAGGTTTTGTGACCTTTTCCCTAAGGTTTTGGGACCCCTTTTATAAGATTTTGTGACCTCTTTTCTAGCAACTTCAGGCCACTTCTCTAGTTGTGGCCTAATCCATTTAACCATGACATCACTTCTAGTGATCTTAGGTAGGTCCCTTATTAAGGTTCAACCTTGGATCAAATATTTCCTTGGCTGCAGTCAGAAATAGGGAAGATTTTCTAAGAAAAAACTTGGTTAGGTCACTAAACATAAATATTCCTTCCAACACAAATCAAACCTTTCTCTTCGACCTCTTCTAGTTGTATCCCTTACTTCTCTCTTGCCTTAGGGACACCTTTTAACAACCTCTACTATGATACCATGTTGATTTTTTAAGACTTTCTAATCTAATAATTACTTCTAATGATTCTTTAGCCAATTCTTATTGTGTCACATTTATCATTAAGTAATTACCAATAGAAAATATCAACAATGAAGCAATAATGACAGTAGGATCACAAAGAGATAACCAAACACAAGAGACACAAAATTTACCCTGGGAAAACCCTAACTACGGAAAAACCTAGCAACCTTCTCTTATGAGAAATTGTTCAATTCAACAAGAGATACAATTTGATATTCTAGTAAAATAAAAGTCAAATCGAGCATAAATCTAACCTAATCAACGTGCCGTCAAAGTGTCAGAGGTAAGTTGAATTTCATCCACCTGTTGCTACTTATAAGTTCGACCTCATGTCTAGAAACTTGATCTATTGCGTAGAAGTGTGAGGTCAAAGTTACTCAATTGTATGATCTACCACAAGAAAAAAAATTCTTGAAGAATTTGACCTATTTTCCTTAGATTTCTCTCTCTTTATTGCGCGTGTCAATATAATATAGGAGTTTTGATGGATCTAAATTAATGCATTGAGGAGGATGAGTAGCCTTTATGTAGTCATCTCATGAGCCCAAATTGGTGTGTCATGTAAGCTCGCTAACTTG
This sequence comes from Pinus taeda, assembly GCA_000404065.3. Lineage (NCBI taxonomy): Eukaryota > Viridiplantae > Streptophyta > Pinopsida > Pinales > Pinaceae > Pinus > Pinus taeda. The sequence continues at coordinate 46,907 of APFE030589052.1, forward strand.
AACTTATGAAGACAATAAATTTAAATTACAAAAAATCAATTTCCCTCCTTTAAAGCCAACTTGAAGTATACATTTATATTTATCATTTGTTTCATATTTTGAGAGCTAAAAGATTTTAGGAATATAGACTTCAGCTACCAAAATTCAACATCTACCACTAATCTTTATACTAGACAAATCCTTGAGGGGAATGAAAAGAAGGCATGCATCAACCACTTCAAATTGATTCCTTTGAAGCAATCAAATGATATAAAGAAATTAACATTATCAAAACCTCCAATGATATCCAATTGATTTGTTGGTTGGATTGAAATAAGGAAGATAAAGGGAAAAAGTGGGTAGCACATTAATATACACAATTATCATTTAGGGGAATTAGAAGTAGGTTGTCCCACTACAAATATCATAATATAACCAAGAAATTATGTGCCTTTTGATGGACACAACTTGTAGATATCTCTTTATATATACATGAAGGAATAAAATATTGAATATGGCACAATGATATGTGGTATGAGTTGTGAGGTTCAAATATTCAAAATGAAGCCTTAAATACTATGAAAAGATTTTAATTTTTTTATGGTTAAATAATAAAATTAAGTGTATACTTAATATAAAAAACAAATACTTTTGTGCACTAAAGGCTTACCACCCTCGTTAGGCTTGGCCAATGAATTAATAAAATGTGGTATTTCATTGATCTTAGCTTGTAAATTAATTAAATCAGGTATTTTTATTTTTCCTACTTAGATTTAAATCTCCATAAGTTCATGTTTATACCTCATAAATCAATGCACCATACAAATGGGTCATTTAATGTTATTTGCTTGTTTTAACTATTTACAATATTTATCATCATTGTATTGATTACAACATGTTATACACATTTAATATGCATAAATGCTAGGCTTTTATCCTATAATATCTAATCACCCTATGTAGCTCTAAGCAAAATGAGCAAACTTTTTTTGAACCTCTCACCTTTTGTGGCCTTAAACAAAATCAACCATCATTATTAAAAGTTTCAAACATTTTTTTACATCATATACCTAATACATCTAACTTCTATTACATCACCTCATTTATAATAACATCATGCCCATACATCTAATCTAATCTTTTAATCTTTTAAAATTATAATCATGCCAATACATCTAATCTAATCTTTTAATCTTTTAAAATTATATCTATCTTTCGTCTTTTTAATTAGAATACATCCCTCTTTCAAAATTTAATCCGTATAGTACCCTCTTCAATATTGTTATTCTCACCTTCACCAAATACTCAAATTAATAATATTGCATTAGTAATAAGATCTTCCCAATATATCATTCAAAATTCTAGAACTCTTTATATGACTAAACATAACATATAACTTAAATCTCAAATCTCGCTAAGGGAATATCAAAACCTCGTTTCTCAGACCCAATATATTGTTAGCACTTCATGTGAGACATTCGTTACCAGCTATAATTCATAATGTACTTCATAATTTATAATCTCTCATCTGTTTCCCCTGTGGTAAATCCCAAAAACACTTCAGTGTTGTACCTTCTGCTGTATGTTCTTATCACTATGCATCACAACTTCAGTTTCGTACCTTCTGCTGTATGTTCTTATCATTATGCATCACAACCCACTTGCGGCTGTTCGGATAACATTCCATGGCATATCTCCATCTCTACTTTAGCCTGTTTTAGAAAATGATCTCTGATTCCTTGTCCTTCTCTTACTACAAATTCCAGGATTAAGAAAATTCCTGTGTGCAGATAGTATGCCTGCACAATGAAAGCAACCAACCAACCAAGTAAGTGGGAGGTCAATAAGATATGTTCTATTATGCAAAAGCTGCAGGGTTTCAATGTGGAGACGGGAAGTGAAAGTAAAAGGATTCACTGAATAGAGCGAATGGTTGTGATTCGAGTACATATTCTTCTTCCTCTCCCTAATCATTATAACATTAATCATTAACCACTTAATCAATGCAATTAATCACTTTATTTATTAATTATGAATGGTTGTTTTTTTATATTTTTGATATTTTTTTGAAAATAGGCAATTACTTTGGTTAATTATGATGTTTGTCTTTTTATATTTTGATATTTTGATATTTTGGTATATAACAGGACAAAGGGTCCATTGTAACTACTACCACAATTAATATTTATTACCACTATTAATATTCATTTTTATAAATTTGAATTTAGAACCTTCTCCCACCATAACACTTCATTTTCATTACCTAATTAAACAGCCCAAAAAACTATTTTTCCAACCTATTTTAATCCCAAAGATTTTTTTAAATAATGTGGATTGGGAGCTTTTAGCTACTGTCATTCTACCTTATTAAGCTATAAGTGTCCATGACCAAACGTTCCAATCGTCTACTCTCCACAAAAGCTATGTTGTTGCTGATTGATTTACGTCTTCCAAAACAAACACATGGCTCTGCAGTCTGGATGTCCCATGCATATTGAGGAGCGTGGCAGTAAAAGAACAAACCAGAAGCATACTTTCAGGAGTTGGTAACTTAGATTTAAGTGTAAATCATACTTTTACTCGATTGATAAAATTTTGACTATAAAATTTGATAAGATATCTTGATTCAAATTTTTAAAACGTGATGCAAATACCGAACGTTATCTTACCGACAAAGGAATAATGATTAATCTCATCAAAAAGTTGAACAACCCACGCTTATTAAGTCACTCCAGTGTAAAATCCTGTCCACATATTTGATCACTTCACTGTAAAATCCTTTTTATGACGCAAAGGCATTCCAACAAACACAAAATAATGGTGCTGGTAATGTGCCACAAGAGGGGAACACTGAAGGAAAAGTGAACCACAAATATAACAAACGCGTGAAGACGATAACATGCAATACACAGATTTGACAGAAAGCAAGAAAGGCCGTAAAAATTAAAGGTGAAGCACATTAGAATGGCATCAACAAGGAACATGACGATGGTAAAAGCAGAAATAGTCGAAGGGAAGCACAGAACGAAGTTGACCGCACAAGTTGGAGTCATGGCATAATATGGCTATGAATGATCATGGCGTTAAAAAGTCATATAAGCGGAGAATGGAATAGACATGACATTAATAAGTGCTGATGAGAATCAGTATGATATATTTATTTGGTAGAGATGGTATTCTTAATTCATTTTGATAGTAGATTTCAGAATATTTTTTAATTTATTGTACATATTTAAAATTTCTGGAATATTTTGCAATCTGCCATTAAAGTACACTTAGATGGTAGAGATTTGACAACAATTTATAAGGGAATCAGGACCAGCGCCAACTTGCATATCTGCGATCAGAGAGTAGAGCATTGTCAGCTCTCCAAATTGTATATATAGTTTATGAATTGACAGCACCAAGTTGCATATCTGTGATCAGATAGTAGAGCATTGTCAGCTCTCCAAATTGTATATATAGTTTATGTACTGTCAGCGCCAAGTTGCATATCTGTGATCAGAGAGTAGAGCATTGTCTGAGTAATGTCTGAATTGTTTTGGGCGGTGTAAGAGTAGATTTGTTTGGTGTTGTTTAACAAGTGAGAGTTGGAATTGTTTGGTTTTGTTTAAAGGAGTGAGTTGCAACTCTACAGCCTCTTAAGCTATATTTGATATTCAACTGAGGTTGAGTTTTGGAAAGAGAAAATTGAGGTAAGGTCATCGAGGAAAACAGAAGAGTGACAAGATATGGAAAGAGGACAAATTCAAGTGAGGTTGAGCTTTGGAAAATAGAAAATTGAGGTAAGGTCATAGAGGAAGACAGAAGTGTGACAAGATTTGGAAAGAGGAGACACTGAATTTGAAATTCAAGTGAGATTGAAATTGGGGAAAGAGAAACATGTGGTAAGGTCGTAGAGGAAGACATGTGTGACAAGGAGGAAGACATGTGTGACAAGATTTGGAAAGATGAGACACTAAAGAATTATTATAAATGTCAAAAGAAAGAGGAGTTAAAAGATACACATAAGTCAAGTTAAAAGTTGATTTGATATCAAGTTGTACCTCATGAGGCAAAAAGTGGGGGGAAGGACTACATCATGACAGGAGACATTAATAAAAGTAAAAAAATTAATGAATAAGATATGCACAAAGTTATATAAAAAGGTAAGCAGTGTTTATTATTGTGTAAAAGTTTCCTACATTGTTTTATAAATTTGTAGTGTAACGAGATGTTTATTATTTAAGAGTAAAGAGAAAATGGGTGTGATTCGCTATTTAAGAGGATAAGAGAAAACATAGATGTTCCATTACTTATAATTTTTATAATATAATATATATAATGAATTACATTTAAATTATAAGTTATTGTTCATATTAAATGGAATTTAGTTTAGTAATTGGAAATTATTATTTGTTTTTGGTACAATATGATTTGCACATATATGTTATAGGTGTGAATAATGGATAGGTGCATCCAATGGATATTATGCATATCACAGGTAGAGGTGTATTTGGCAAAGTAAGGAGTGTGTAGTGTGTGTAGTATGTTAGAATGTAGAAAGTGTGTTGAAGCATGTAAATCTATATTATGAGGGTGTGCTTAGGTGTGCTTGTGGGATGATAAGGTGCATATAAACATATTGTTGGGGATTGTAAGAGTGAGTATGTATAACATAAATTCGATGTTATGAATATGTTGGAGGCATAATGAGTATAAAGGGTGATACCTCCATGCTAGGACTTATTAATGGTAATATGAGGTCACTAGGGGGATCACTTCTTGGACGTTGTTGTGGGATTTACATTTCTTAATCATGTTAGTGCACACAACAACAAATTTCTTGTGTGGTTTGAACAAAGAAAGTTGGTGTATAAAATGGATGATCCTTCATGTTTTTGGTGTCAAGATTAAAAAACCCATGGTTGTGTTGGGATCAAGAAAGTGCCACTTAACCAAAATAAGAGGAAGAAGGTGATGTCAAATGAAAATTGTGAGCTTGTTGAGGAGAAATAAATATATAACATATAAAATTTATGTTGTAATGGAAATTTAGTAGCATACAAGTAATGCAAATTTTGTTGTGAAGAAAATTTAATAGAAAAATAGTTAATAGAATAGCTTAGTGAATTAGATATGTGTTTTTGAGTTTGAAAATATGAATGGCCCTTAAATAATGAAATCTACCAAAAGTATTGAAATTGATCATGAATTGATCATGTTGTGGATATTCTACTAGATAGTTTGTCACAACAAAATTATATTTAAAATCTGAAATTCTACACTATTACAGTTTTATTTCTCTTTAGATTTATAGATATGTATATTACAATTAATAACATATGTATGCAAATTAAAATTACGCAAAAAATAGAGAATGGTGAAATAAAATCTCACAAACACATTTGACATACGATATGACCTAGGAAACCATTTACATAGAAAACCCAGTTGGAATGTGAGGTCGCTCTGTCTTTTTCTCTAAATGGAAATATGGCTTAGTATAAAGAAGTATGGCTTGTGGCTCGTGGGCTACTAAAATGCACAAATCCTCTATGTGCTCTCTCTCGTATCCCTCTTGGCTATTTTTTCTCAACATTGGAACAAATGCACTCGAAAGAATGGAAAACCCTTTTTCTCCTTTTGGATTGGTTATAACACAGTTCGATGACCTACTAGTGGTTAGGTTTGACTACCTCATCATTAAACTAAAGTTACAATATAGAATCTTCTAGAGTCTTGGTCATCATAATCATGTGGCTAGAACATTGTTCATGAATAATGGGGGCTGATGTGACATCCTCTCAAATTATGGTGGTGAAAACAAGAAGGTCAACTTCATAGTGACATAAATTTCGCATATGGAGTCTCATTGACACTATTTTTGCGCCATTAGAAAACTCTCTGTGTGTAGAATAGGAAAAAAAATTGTGTCACTAAAGAAGAAAATTTTAACCCCCAAAAATTGTGATTTGATGTCTCAAAACATGAACAGAAGGTTTCAAACCCCAATTTGCCAAACTGGGTCCCGATGGTAAAAGGCGTCCTGTGAGCTTAATCCTCCACTTTTTTCACTCTAAAAGCATCAAGATGGATGATGAAAAATATAATGATGTAATCCAGATAAGAAATAGCATGTTTCCATTTTGTGGGATACTATGTCATGCTAGCAAATTTAAAAGGCTAAAGAGAATAAATGTAGTGAAGAAATATGGTTATGACATTATGAGAGAAGTTTTTAATCTTGGATTACATACAATGTTACTTAAATACTCATGGAATTTAATATAAAAGGAGTAGTATATATAATAGTATGTTGACGAGTTATAAAGATATTGATTCATATTCATCACAATTATAATAAAGGCCAACAAGATTGAAGGTGTTGATGGGTAAAAAATTGGGATTTAATATAAGATAAGTTTGCATGAAGATGTATCAATTGATGCTAGAACTAGAGGAGAAATTAGTGTGCAACATTCACCAAAACAATCTTGGTTGTGGAGAATGTGCCAGAAGAAGAGTAAAAGTCATAATTCCATACAAAGGGTGGAAGATATGCAATATGAAAAGGAATAAAAATCATAGGAAAATGTTGTGACTAGAAGAGGAAAGGTAGATGTAACAAATACTTCAATGGATGAGAAAGGGGAGATTGTATCTATGAATGAAAATTAATGTTGCACATGTAAGACAAAAGGACATTAAGGCATTTGAGTTCCCACAAAAAGAAAATTCACTCATAAATTAACAGAGGACCACATCAACATATGAAGAGACTTTAAATAAAAGAGTCACTATCATAACAACATTTAAATGAGGTGAAAATGTGATGATGCAGTAAAACGAATATTTTTATGAAAGAATAGAAGATTTCTAAGAAATGTTGATCTCTAAGGAAAAAATGTCTTTGGCAATAATGTAATGACCACTATTTTTTTCAAAAGTTAGTATTAAGATATGTTCTTCTTCCTAGTACATGTGTTCTTAGACAAGTGTCTTCTTAGATAACAAGTAATTTTGAGACCCTTATGATATATATTTTGTACCTATATGATGATCAATGTCTCATAATATGGTTCAACACCTATATGTGATATGAAATTTACATTTATGATGGTAATTGATGTCTCATGTTAATTGTATAAAAATAAATGTTGTTTACTTTGATATTATTGACCTATTACAAAATGTGGAATGAATGAGTGTGCATATCAATGATGACTGAAATGTGAAATATAATGTACTCATCCCTATTTAAAATATGTGATGAAAATAAGTGATACTTAAATAAATGTTATGATTCATGTACAAAACTAGATGGTTAATGTTAAATTAATATTGACATATTCAGATGTTCGTGTGTTTGTGCATACATGTGCATATGTGTGTGCATGTTCACAATACGATCATGAGATTTTTTATACAAAACAAGTTGAGAGGATACAAAACAAGTTGAGAGAATAGAAAATATGAGTACCTTATGAAATCGCAAACCCACGAGGGAATGTTTACAATATCTTCTAAATTTGGGCTAAGGAAAACAATGCATCTTCACCAAACCCATATCAACCAACATAGTCTTATGCAAACCACTTGGGGGTCAAAACGTTGTGTAAATAATGGAAGGATATTTTCCTTATAAGTGTCAAAAATTGAATAGAGCCTTGGAGAAATATGAAAACTTTCAATGTGTATTTCAATCACTTATGTGATGAGTTGATATAAATCATGGAATTCTAGTTGTAGTAGAGGGACCCATAACATGGTCAGTGGTATCACTCAAGAACTAAGAGGGGAAATTTTGTGGAATTTTGTGGAATATGAGCGATTTGGGTTTAATTGATTATGCAATCACAATGAGGGGGAAACTAAGATGCAGATGAAGAAATGTTCAAGAAGGAAAGTTGATGTTTTATGGATATTATTTGTATTAATAAACATTATCACATAAGCATATCACAATGTGGCATTTGAAACATATAATATTGTCAATAAATAATGGGATACACAATATTCATGCACTAATTAGGAATTGATATATGCATATATATTTTATAATTGAAATAATGTATGATTGAAGAATAGAACAACATAAATAAAAAAAATTAAAGTACATAACATGTAAAGTTTACTTTTACTGCAATTTGTATTGTTGTTAACATTGACAAGTATACTCCCCGATGGGGGTGACACGAGGGCATCATAATAGGCTAAATAAATTGACATGTTGTCTCCCTTTGATATCCATTTTCCTGTGAGAATAATAATTCGCATGCAGAGAGTTTTTATGGAGATTGAGGTGGCAGCCATCGGAGAGAGAGTTGGGATCTCCACATGAATCTACATGGGTCATGCGTGGCACATCCTAGGCTCACACCATGGGAGCCACCAACCCAGGTCTCATCATATTAAATGCAACATGCAAAGGGTAAGGATTCTTTTTGGGTAATTTGTTTTGTTAACTCAACCTCTCTTGTTTGTATAGGGATGGAACCATGGTGGAATGGTTATCATAAGGCCTTGTACTAACAATAGTGGAATGTTTATTTATGACCTCATTTTTGGGTCAGTGCTTTGGGATGGAAAAAATTGGTGTCTACAATGCACTTGGATATTAGCAAGGAATTTGCAGATGACATGTTTAATTATGGAGGTCGTTACCTCACACAGGTAGCTATTTATATGAACTTCTTCATTGGCTTGAGGTGGTGGAAAAATAGTTATCATGTGGTCGATGTTCTTCATTTGCAATGTTGTGTTGGTGTCTATGGTGTCCTCCTCAAGGGTCTGCAATGAACGATAGGTTGGGCACTTTCTCAATTCTTGAATTTCACTTAGTGGTTTGGAATTATCCCTTCTTGCAGTACAGGGTACTCCTACTTCTCTTAAATCATTATTGCTAGATATTAAGTTTGCTTTTGGAATCACTTTTGCTACATCTATGGTGTCCATGTTTTTTGTGTTATTTTGACATAACTCTAGCTCAAGTCCCTTGTTTGAACTAGTCGCAGTACTTCCTTTGATGAATTCACAGAGTTATGACCCGATGGGCATTTCATTCAATTTCCCAGTGTTGGTATGTGGTGTCTCGTACCAAGTATTGAATATACCATTCTGATTCTGAAATTGGTGGTAGTTCTCTTAAATGAGTTCCCAATCCAAGGAAATTCAGAAAGATAATAACGCATTTTCTTCATTCTATCACCCTACACTGGAAGATGAAAACACTGCATAGTATGGTCATTTGGGAAAAATAGGTAGACACCTACAAGCTCTTTTCTAGACAAGAGCAGATCAAGAGAATTAAGAGGGATATTAGATATGACCTTGATGATATAATGGTGAGATTAAATCAGCCGGAAAGGATCGTGGTTTATAACTCGAGGATAGAATGAAATGATCATCAAAACAAGGACGCAATGATCAATGTTCCACCAATGAACACTACAGATGAAAGCTCTCCTCCTCTCTCTTAAGTCATCATTTTGGACTAATATGTCCATTATGCCTACTTCTTTGCACACTATGTTTATGGTCTATTTCCAACTATTGGTAGCTACTTACTGCTTTTTTGTACTCTCTATACTTTTGTCTCTATCAATAATGTTATAGGCTCCAGGATAATCTTCTAGGTATGGTTGTCATAGTTTTTTTTTTTTTTTGGAAAATGTAATTCCTACTTGTCTTAGATGTGATTCTTGCTATATAAAAGCTGATGTTCCTATTAGTTAAGAGTTTTTCCCTAGATTGGTGTGTGGTTGAGATAGTCTCTCAACTAAGTGATTTTGTCTCCAAGATAGTTTCCCTACCTTGAGACAACATTTCACATATTTATTTGTAACATTATTTAATAAAATATAATATAGATTTCCTAATAAAAATTTAACATGATATCATATAAAAATTTAACATGATATCATAACCCCTATGGGCCTCGTGCTGACCTCTCTCCTGGGAGTGCTAGGGAATAAAGAGTATATTTTGTTTTAAAATTTTAGTGTGTTCATCGAGCACACTTCTGAGAGTCGAGGGAGTGGTGTTCCACGCAGGCGGGGTATACAAACGATTTCGAGTTCGACTGCAGCTTAGGAGGAGACACAAACAGATCAATTTTGCAACTGCCTTTGAAGAGGCGTGAAGCCTGTAATTGATCCCAGAGCTGAGTCAGTGTCGTGTGCTTCTGTTAGCGTTGGCATGGATGCATGGATCAGGAATTTGGAAGGCAGCGTGAATCGGAGAGTGTTCGTGGATCAGTGTTTCTCCGTGCATTGATGCCTGGTTGGGGACATTGCAGATCAGAAAGCTTAGAACGTGCTAGAGAATGTGTTGGTGCTTGGTTGGAGGAAGTAGTTAATGGAATATTGGAGATCGCTGCTTGTCATAGTGATGAGGGCTTGTTGAACAACCCATATATGAAGGCGTGGTGTGGAGAGAGGTTCGATACCTGAAACCCGTGCTGCTGCAGTTGAGTTACATATCTTGGTAGATTGTTGGCAAATCGCTGCAGTGTTGACTAGGTGGATCTTGGTATACTGCTGCAGTGGTGAGTTGGCGGATCGTGAGCAGGAGCTGGATCGCTGATGTCTGAGTGGAACACTGTTATCACCTGAATTCGTCAGTATTCTTGCATACCCTGAAGGCCGAGATCGTTGGTGTGTAGATCTACGCAGTGAAGCGTGGATCTGATCTCTGAAGTAGAATTATTTCTGGTTTGAAGGCAGAAGAGCGGTAAAAGCTGTGGTGTTTTGAGGCCGAGATCAATCTGTTGGTTGCAAAGGGTCACCTGGTGTCAGTTATGCCGGTTGTAGAGCGTTCTATCTGATGCGGTGAGCATGGAGCATGGAAAGGTTGTGAGTGTGGCTCTTGGGTGTGAGTAGAGTGTGGATTGTTATATATCTGATTATTGTGCATGAGGAATGGCTAGCATAGAAGGTAAGGAGCAGCTAGTTTGTGCGATTGAACCTATGACCTTGAGAAACAGAGGTTTATCCCTGATGATCTACTCTCGTTGTTGGGATAATTATATATTTCTATGATCTGCTGAAGCAGAGAAGAAAAGGATGGAATTCCTTGTAGATGGTTCCCGGAGCTGTTTGGTTTGATGACAAGACGAAGGCAAATATCCCATGAACTCGTTGGGGAAAGCTAAGTATAACCATAGTTACCAAATTAGAATTTGAGTTCGGATTCGAATTCGCTTGGATACTAAAAATTGGACAATGTAAAATTAAATGGAGAAAAATTCGAAAATATACATCTTATAAAGACTAATAATTTTTAACTTTTTTCAAAATTAAAAAATGAAATGAATCTTTCCTCACTTGATAGGTTGAATAATGAAATTTTTTGTCTATATAAAAAAATTTATGTCTATTTAAAATTACCCAATAATGAAAGAAAAATGCATCAAACAAAATTTATTAGTATTGCAAATTTGAAAAAAGTGTAAGTCAAATATAATAATATAAATAACAAAAATTCAAACCTACTATTTAATATAAAAAATTAGATATTGAATATTAAAATTAAGTTTCAAGTGATCAACACAGATCCAGAAACTTATATCTTAATCTCTTTCTTCTTCAAATCCAAATTTATTCAATAATAAATGTGTATAAATTAATTATTATAGTAATCATGAAAAATAAACCCTTTAAATTGAATTTAAATTTCTATACCAATAATTGCAATGAACCACTATTATCCAATTTACCAATAACTACAATAACTATCATCTAAATAAAAATGAGAAAAACTATTTTAAAATTTTTACAATTTTTTAAATATATAACTTACTCTTCTCTTTTCACTTTTAATACTAAAAATTTCTATCCCATTATTTAATATAAAAAATATTATTTTTGAAACTTAGATCTATTTTACATTGCATGCTTGCTGATTGATGAAAAGAGAGGCCGTGCCCTCCTAGGGTCTTTGCTAATAACCGCAACGACAACCAGTTGGAAGATAATAAGAACGTGCAAACTTCCGGCATTGTTAACCTAAATTTAATGGATAAACTAAAAACTCCGTACCGTATTAAATTTACGGTATTAAAACGCGAACTGAATCGTACGACGAATTTGCGAATTTTTTGGGCCGATACGGCCGAACTTGGTAACTTAGAGTAGAACAGATGACGATCCATAATGTTTGTTTTGAGCTGCTGGTTGAGTTTGAAGAGTTTCTATCACTGCGAGATTGTTTGATTGCTTGAGCTGAGGGCTGGCAAGGAAAGGATGGTCGAACTTGTATTGTGTTGCGCGCCCTGTGAAAACTGTCTCAAGACCTGTTTGATATTTTGTGAAAACACAATTTGTTGTGTGTTTTATCATTGTGTAGATAATGGTCTCAATTGATTGTGTTGCAAGAGTTGTAAAGAGATCACATTCAATATAAATATTGAGATTTTAACCTTGTGGCCCATCCCTTTGTGCATGGAGCGTGCTAGTGTACCTGTTGAGTGTAGAGGTGTTTTTGAGCGAATTTGGAAGTTTGTTGAGAGCCTGCCCTGTCCATTCCCAGATCATGTGGACTGTGGAGAACACGTTGTTAGAATGAGAAATCGATCCATCAGATCCAAGTTTATGTGTTGTCGAAGAAACAAGAGGCTTAGAAGGACTTGTTGTGAGAAAAAACATAGCTAGATGTGTTGAGCCTCCACTGCCTGACGGTGAATGTGTCTTGGAAGTTTGTCATTTGGTATTGCTTTTTTGGTATGCATGAAGTTTAATATGTCTGGGAAGTTTGTGTACATATTGAGATTCACAACCTCAATATATATTTATTTTGTTAGAATTCCGACTCTAACTAATGACACTTAAATGGTGGAAATCCAAGAACATTATACCACAGTTAAAAATGAATATGCCAAAGACAATGTTGTGGATGATATGCACATTTTGAGGAAAAAAATGAGGTAAATAAGTAACACTAGAGATTAGAGGAGGATAGACAACTAATTGAAAGTTTGTTTGTGTTTGTGAAATAGACTCTATTATGTTGTAATGTGAATCAGCTATGTATTAGTAAGAAAGTCTATATAATGTTTTATAACATTCTTTGTAAAGTATGTACCTTGTAACTCCAAGAGTTGGAGTGTGTAATGTAAGCCTAGTGAGGCATATGCACCTCCATAAAGTTTGTGCTAATATTAAAACCACTTTATAATTGCACATTTGTGGTCAGCGAGAAACCATTCTGCGTTGTTGGTCTGTTATAAGCCAAAAACCACATGCGAGAGTTAAGTTGATAGGGATTCCTATAAGCATGGTTTAGGGTTAGTCAAAAAAACCCTTGGCATGGTTGAGGGTGAGCTGAGAAAACCCTGAGTGTGGTTAAGTTGGGTCTATGGTGAGCCTTTGTGGTTGACTTGAGTGCCTTGGTGGTAGCGTTGAGCCTTCATTGCTGAATTGGGTGCCATGGTGGCAGAGTTGAGCCTTCCTAGTTGTGTTGAGGCTTGGTGGCTTAGAGCTCTTGGTGGCATGGTTGAGGGTAATCTGATAAAACCCAAGAATGATTATGGGTAATCCGATAAAACACATGATGATGATGGAGGGGGATTTTTAGGTAAAGGTGCATCTATGCAGTTATAATGGTTATAAGAACCATGTATGTGAAGGACGTCCTACTAAACTAGCGGTTGCAGCAGTTGGGAACCAATGCATTCCGTTGGATGGTTGTTCCTTTATATGTATGTCTACATATTCTCTTGTTGTGTTTGAACACAATTAGACTTTGCAAATTGATATTGAGATAATGAGTCATTAAGGGGGCGTGTTGGAAAATGTAATTCCTACTTGTGTCAGTTGTGATTCTTGCTATGTAAAAGAGTCTATTCCTATTAATTAGGAGTTGTTTCCTAGATTGGCCTGTGTTTGAGATATTCTCTCAACCAAGTAATTGTGTGTCCAAGATAGTTTCCCTATCTTGAGACAACAATTCACATATTTATTTGTAATATTATTTGATAAAAGATAATATAAATTTCCTTATAAAAATTTAACATTTTTCATTTATATATTCTTTGGCTAAAAGCTTATCTCAATAGTCTTCTAATCAGCTAGTATTAGTTACCTAAATGCGATCCAAAAATTTTTAGTATAGACATGAATTTTTTTATCCATCTTTTTTGGTATCAATAGAAATCTACAAGTGAAATTCAAAAAAATCATTGAAAACTATAATTGGAGTCTATTTATTTCAAAATATGGCCTCACACATCTTTTAAACCACTCGACCCACGAAAGCAATATATAATGATAAATGCAATAATACTCACAAAATAAATTAACCCAATGAGATTAAAACGGGATCAATTCAAGATTTAGTTTCATATCAATAATAAAGCATGATGTCAATCTATTTAATTGAAGAATAGTTGAAAATTGAATATTTTATGAAGGGGAGTTAAAGGAGGTAGAAGGACGAACTATGGCGAGACGAGTTAATGATGTGTGTTTCCTCTATGTTTGATGATTATGTCTTTTTTGAGGGAGAGTAAGAATAAACATGTCTAGTGCATTGTTTGATTTGTTATTGGTGTTTAGGAGAGTTGCTTGACTAGGAAGAAGGGGACTAAGGCTAGGAAAGTGAAAGGTGCAGGAATTAAGTTAGAAATTGAAGGTTGGTATAATTTTGGAGGAGGTAGGCAGAAATTGAAGGTTGGTATAATTTTGGAGGAGGTAGGCTTAGTTGGGAGAGTTGTTGGGTGGAGTATTATTTGTCCATCACCAATTTAGTTGGGAGAGTTGTTGGGTGGAGTGTTATTTGTCCTTCACCAATGGCTATTAAAAGTTGATCTTTGTTAGGAAACTTGAAATTACTTTTAATTAGAGAAATTAATTATATTTGAGTTGAGATTAGGTAGATACAATCAAGTTTATTGAGCCTAGAGTTTAGTTTTACAACCCACCATGATGGAGTTGGCAAGTGTCTCTTTAAAAATAAAAAATAATTTTTAAATAAAATTATGTTGGCTATAATAAAATAAAAATGAAGATATATATTTTACTCTTAGTCTCAACCATAAATCAAATATTTAGATGTCCATATGAAATATCATAATATTATAACTTTATAAAGAAATAAAGTAACTAAAAAAATAATTTCACTTTTGAGTATGATAAATTTGCATAAAAAATATTCAAATACATGAACTAAATAAACTTGTTAAAAATATTTCAATATATGGCTTAATAAAGTTTTTAAAGTGTACTGAAATATTTTATTTCAATCTCAAATTCATACATACATATATGGTGAGAATCTTGAATGAAGTAAATAAAGTATCATTTTTAGTAGAGATAATATGTAGTATTTAAAGATACTATAAATAAAAAAATTCAAATGAATTAAATTAAATGTGTATTTAAAAGATATTATAATTAATAAAAATTCAAATTGGAATAATTGAATATGTTTATAGGAGAGTTAATTAATATTCAATTATATTTTAAATATATAATAATAATTGAAAAATCATTTTATGTGCACAAAGAGTCCATTAATAATAGTTTAAGTAAGTATTTAATGTTTGAATTTTATATTAAAAAAACTATTTATACACAGAAAGGGAAAAAAAAATTATGGTTAAAACATTTTAAGTAATTTAACTATTTGGCATTGTGGCTCTTTTCTATCCATATTTTTTTGGTCAAATTTGTTTGAAATCAATAAAATATGTGTTTGAATTGCAAACTTAAGATGTATATTTGATCTCTCTTGCCTCTTGCTAGAATTGTGGTTAAAATGGATCTATAGTGGTTCTACAGTGAAGTATGATGGTGATGTGTAATTCCCTCCCTACTCAAAGTGGAGTTCACACATATATTGTCATATATTGTTTAAATTTTTAAGAATAATATATATGATAATAACAACCCCTTACAAAGGAGGATGGAAGGCTCGCGCACTCGTCGTAAGGGTTTCGGCTAAAACATAGCAGGATCGCAGGAATCTAGGGCAAAATCGGGGTTCCATCTGATCAGCTAGACTATTGGTTATTCGGCGATTTCAGTCCTGACACCGACAGACTCCGGATACAATTGGCTAGGATGGAGAATAGCGAGGAAATCGAGATGGTCGACTACTCTGTCGATCCATTGGAGGGGGTTGATATCTTCGGTTATTCTTCTCATGCAACTTCTGGGTGCTATTCCGCCATTTCTTCTGCAACGAGGGTACCCATATCTTCACCCTTCCCACCTTTGCCGTCTGAAGATCCGCCCTTACCCTCAGTTTCCGCCTCTCAGCATTTATCCCATGCGACTGAAGACTTCACCATTGAATTTCCTTCACCGCCTCGCAGGCTGGGAGCCCCTGAACTGAATATTTCTCATGCTCATCTCCCCTCAGCATCTGTCGGTTCCGCCCCTGCCCTGATCCACCCGATCCTCTCTGTGGATGTCTCGGATCTGAGACAAACCTCTCCCAATTCGCCGGTCACTAAATCATTGGGCAGCATCAGAGAGCCGACCCAAATCCCCTTTGCATTAAATCGCTCTCCCAGGTATCCTAGATCATCCCCCCGCGCTGAAAACCCTACCGCCTTGAGATCAAAAAAATCAAAGTGTGTCAGGGAAAAAAATCAAAGTGTGTCAGGGAAACGGCTAAGGATATCTCAGTACAAATCAGCGATCCTACAGATTTTGAAGAATCCTTGGTATTGGCTCGCACGACTTTGGTCGGGCACATTCGCGGGAGATCTTTCTCGGCTGAAAGATTAAAGGCTTGGGCAAATGAAAACTGGGGAGGTATGTTCACAGTTATGCCAGAGGTTATTGAACTACCGAGGGGATGGTTTTCTATTCATTTTGCAGAAGAGGAGCACACCAATACAGTGCTGGCGCGATTTTGGCACATTGAATCAGCTCCTGTACTCCTGAAGAGATGGAGTCCCCTCTTCGACCCTGAACGAGAGCAGATAGGCGCGGGTCCTATTTGGGTTCGCTTGCCGGGTCTCCCGATCCAATATTGGTCTGAGGAAGCTTTCATCAAAATTGGGAATGCCTTGGGGACCTACTTGGATCATGATCGATCCTACAAGGATACAAATAAAAAGATCATGGCGAGGATACTGGTCTATCTGGATACTAGGGAGGGATTGGAGGGAAAGATGACTCTGAGATGGGGGAGTTATCGCAATGTACAGCCTCTGGACTACGAAGGGGTACCATTCAGATGCAACAAATGCCGACAAATTGGGCATGTTTATAAGGACTGCCCTCTGGTCACCTGCCAGAAAGGGATGCCAAAACAGACCCGCCCATCAGCTGGAAAGGACCATGCACCTGCATCGATTCCTTCTAGGACCTCGGATCGCACAATTGAAACACGATCGCCTCTTCAAAAGCCTGCACCTAATCCGCCACCGCCAGAGAATATGCAGCAAAGGAACATGTTGCCACCACCGATGAATATAGATCTGACAGTTGCAGCGGACTCAAGTGCTCCAGTCTCTCATCCTACCTCTATCCCTTCCACATCCGCTAAAACATCTGTGCATTGTTCATCCACTGAAAGCACTATGAATCACTGTAAAATCCCTCTTCCGCCGCCCGCTATCACATCTGGTCCGCCCTCACTACCATTCCCTTCTTCGCCCTCCTCGCCTCCCTCTTCAAAATCTAACCCCTCTCATCCTTACTCGCTTCGTCCCCGATCGAATCGACAGGATCCTCCCTCATCTGCGGGTCTGGGCATCGTTCCACTTGATCCTGGTCTCTCATCTTCCCGTGGGCGCAAAACATACCTATCAAAAGCTATCAAAAACGCCAGCGCAGAGGTTGCCGCCAGGTGTCAAGCTACTATTACTGGGGTCCTTAGAGCCGAACACCCCCCCAAAGCTGGTTCACCATGAAAGTTATCTCCTACAACTGTAGGGGATTGGCTAGCTCCCCAAAAAGGTTAGCACTCAAACGAATTTTTGAAGTCGAGAACCCGGACATCATCCTCCTACAAGAAACGCTTGGATCCTCAGAAGACTGCATTCGTGCTCTATCTACAGTTGGAACAAAATGGAACTATATTGCCGCGGATGCTGTGGGCAGGTCTGGGGGTCTGGCGTTTGGTTACAACCCCACTACTATCAAATTGGATTCTTCTTGGGGCGGACAGGGGTTTCTTGGTGCTGATATCTTATGCAGTGAACTTGGAAGTCCACTGAGAATTGTTAATATCTACGGGCCTTGTCACCATAGGGACCCCTTTTGGAGAAACCTCCTCAGTAAAAATCTCCTTGCCTCCGATTCCACCATAATTGGAGGTGATCTGAACTTTTCCATAGGATTCTCTGAATCCTGGGGAGCTGCAGCACAGAGAGATCCCATCTCAGATTACATAAGTGGATTACTCGAGCAGCATGACTTCATAGATATACCTGTTCAGAAGAAGCAGCCCACATGGAGAAATAGAAGAACAGGGCATGCTGCACTTGCCAGAAGGTTGGATCGATTTCTGATGAAAGGACCGCTGGTCCATCGGCTGCAATCATTTAAACAATGGGTATGTACTGGGGGCTTATCAGATCATCACCTTATTGCCATGGAAATCCTTGGGCCTCATCAGAAACCCAAGGCCCCCTACAAATTCAACCATCAATGGCTTCTAGACCCCAGCTTCAATGGAATGATCACTTCATATTGGAAAGCACACCCCATCGACAGAGAACCTTCCTTTGCCAGGGGTTTTGTCAAAAATCTCACTGAATTAAAACACCTAGCGATCAGCTGGGCAAAGGAGAAAAAGAAAGGGGAAGACGAGCGCCTCGCAAAGATAGAAATGGATCTGGAAAATCTGCTAGATGAAATAAATTTAGGATTCATATCCCAGGAGGACAAGAACACGCTTGTGGAACTGGAGAACCAAAAAAATATCATCCTTAAAGGCAGGGAAGAATCTCTCAGGCTACGCAGCAGAGCCATTTGGTTGAAAGCGGGAGATGAAAATTCAAGATTTTTTCATAATTTCGCAAAGGGGAGGAAGGTGGCAAACACCATTTGGAACCTTCCTCTGCCAGAGGGAGGCATGGCGGACACTTTCAATAAACTTTCGAGCCTGGGGACCTCATACTTCAGAAATCTTTACAAAAACCCGGCAGACACAAATCTTGCAGAAATAATCAATGTGGCAGGTCACTTCCCTTGGTTTATCGAAGAGGAGGATGAAGAAGACCTAGAAGCACCTGTCATGATGGCTGAGCTAGAAAGCATGATCAAATGGTTCAAAAAGGAGAAAAGCCCAGGCCCTGACGGCTGGACAATCGAGTTCTTTGCATCATTTTTTGATGTCCTTGGTGAGGACATTCTTAAGGTGGTAAAAGAAAGTCGTACTACTGGAAGCATGTACCATGCCATCAACACTACATTTATTGCCCTTATCCCCAAATCTGATCATCCTTCCTCTTTTAATGATTTCCGTCCCATTTCCCTCTGCAATGTGCTCTACAAGATCACTTCAAAGATTATTGCAAATCGGATAAAGCCCATACTCTCCCGGCATATATCTCCCCAACAATTTGCTTTCTTAGAAAATCGGCAAATCCATGAAGCTATTGGCTCGGCACAAGAGGCTATCCACTCCATCTGGACCAAACGTCTCCGCTGTATTCTGCTGAAAATCGACCTATCCAAAGAATTTGACCGGGTAAGCTGGCTGTACATCAAAATGATCCTTATTCATACTGGCTTCCTGATCCCTTTCATCAACTGGATCATGGCATGCATATCCTCTCCCACCTTCAGCATCTTGATTAATGGATCTGCCTCTCATTTCTTCCACTCTAAAAGAGGGCTTCGCCAGGGGTGCCCACTCTCGCCTCTTCTCTTTCTCTTGGTCATTGAAGCTCTCAGCAGACTTCTCATCTCGGCCAGAAGGGAAGGAACCATCAGGGGACTTAAAATATCAGACATTTGCTACCTCACCCATCTTCTTTTCGTAGATGATGTCCTTATAATGTTGGATGGCAGCATTCATGATTCTACTGCTTTCTCTCACATCCTAGCTCTCTTCTCCAAGGCTACGGGAATGGTAGTAAACGCTGCAAAATCCTCTATCACTTTGACAGGACCTTCTGTAAATGAATCCCTCTTCGGTAGCACGGCTTTCCCTTACAGCACTCAGCCACTGGACCGGGGGCTCAAATACCTGGGATATTGGCTTAAGTCGACCTGTCAAAAAATAACGGATTGGGTTTGGTTAGTATCAAAGATCGAGAAGAGGCTATCTTGTTGGAGTCACAGGTACCTCTCCAGGGCAGGAAGATTAATCCTCATAAAATCTGTCCTCGAAGACACCCCTGTGTTCTGGATGGCAATGGCTTGGATCCCTCGTAACATTCTCGCAAAATTGCAGCAGCTCTTTTGCAGATACCTATGGGCAGGAAGCCAAGACAAACGCACATTTGCTTGGATTGGGTGGCACAAGATTGCTATTCCAAAAAAATGGGGCGGTTGGGGATTAAAGGAGCTCCCGACATTTGCGAAGGCACTAGCTGGAAAGATGGGATGGGCGCTACTGACTTCTCAAAGTTTATGGTCCTCGATCGCATACCACAAATACATTTGGCCTCTCTCCATTCTTGACTGGGCTAGACTACCGAATTGGAATAATACAGGCATATCCTCGGTCTGGAAGGCACTTCTTCACTCATTTCCCCTCGTCAGAGATAATTTGGTATGGCGTATCAAAGCAGGTAACAACTTTAGAATTGGGCTCGATCCCTGGTCCGGATGTGGCGGTCGACACTTACTCCCTCTAGAACTCATCGACTTCCTTACAACCCATAACATTAATTTCTTATCTCAAATAGAGGATCCGGTTCGATTGGATATGTTCCAACAGGTATGGAAAACGACGTTTCAATTGAATATCCCTCTGAGATGGCATGAGACATGGGGCAATTACAGAGAGGCTCTATCAGAAGCACATATCCATATCACAGATGGCCCAGACGAACTGATATGGCACAAAGCAGAACACGGTGTTTATACACCCAAGGATGGATACATACACCTAATGGAGGGGAAAAAACCAAATGACTGTGCTAGATGGTGGCAGCACATTTGGAAGTTATCCGCATCTCCGCGATCTAAACTGTTCAGCTGGTGCATTCTGCGGAATAAAGTCCCCACAGGTGACCAGCTCATGAAAAGGGGGCACCATGGACCCAGCTGGTGCGTATTGTGCAAAGCCGAATCAGAATCAATTGTTCATTTATTTTTACAGTGCCGCGCAACCAGGGCCGTTTGGAGCAACATTAAAACTCACAATCGATATGCTGGCGATTGGAACGGACCGGATATGATCTCGGCTTGGACGGAATGGGAAAAGAACAACAGTGGATCGAAACTGATAAACCTGCCCATCATTGTAAATTGGGCAATCTGGAAATCACGAAACTCATGCATTTTTGAAAGCAAACCCATTCTCTGGCCCATGGTAGAGGCACATATTACTGCTGCGATTTCGGAATTGCCTGATCCGCCGCCTAATAGAACTCGTGTACCAGGACCACCCCCATCCATCGACTCCACTATGCCTTGGGCATTTTTCAATGGCGCTGCCAACACTAACAGCTGTGGGGGAGGCTTTATCCTTCACATAAGCAATCATCATCAGTTCAGAATCAAAGCAGGCCTGGGAGCTGGATCAAATAATTTTGCCGAGCTCACTACCCTGCGCCACCTTCTCCACTTCGCCCTGAGACACCATTGTGCGAACACTAACATCTTCGGGGATTCACAGCTCATCATTAATTGGATAAATGGCAATGCACATTGTCACAGGCATTCACTCAGCACTATCCTTCATGATGCTCTTAATCTCAAATCGACATTTAACCATATATCCATCACACACATCTACAGGGAGCATAATAGGAGTGCCGATAAGCTCTCCAAGGAAGCCGCTCTGATGAACAGAGGCACATGGGAAATCAAGGAAATCAACAATCATCAGGAGCAGACTTTTTACCACCGGCATTATATTGATCCAGAGTACCCTACACTGGATCAGCATGCAGCAGCTTAGATGATTAATACATATAGTAGACATCAATATAGACATAGACTGAAATTTACTGTTTTTATTTTGAAATTCAGTTGATGGAAAAAACACACTGATAGTACACTGACAGCATACCCTGCGTGGTAGTGCAATATAAGAAGTACTGAACATCATGTAAAACTGGCTCTCATGTAATACTGATATTCAATGAAATATACTGATTTTTCCAGGGGAAATATATATATATATATATATATTATATTTATTTATATCTTATAATGATATATATATATATATATGATATTCATATTATATTTTTTTAGATATATTACATATTTCTTAGTTTTACTTAAAGATTTTAAATATAGTCGCTCTAACTACTTATGCATCATAAATAAAATATTTCCATGTCCATTTGCAATCAAGTAATTATATATTTTAATATCCATGTTAACTAATTTACTTTAATAACAATATCAGGAAAAACCTAAACATATATGTATATAAATCAAAATCAAAATATTTCAATGCGAATAAAGAAAAAGTAATTGAAAGTAAAAAGACTAAACTCTTTCCTTATAATAGTAGTAAGAGGGAAGTGTGTAATTGGTTCATTTCTTAATATAAAATTAACATGCCACATTTAAAAAATATTAATAGTAATTAAAAAATTCAATGTGCATCATAAATAAAATATTTCAATATTTCAAATTATATAATATTAAAATGTATTTAAAAATATATTAATAATAAAAAAAACTTTAATATAGACAATGTTATCTATAATAATATCTCAATGTTTATGTTATCTAATATTTCAAGTCCAACCATTTACACATGCATATTATATATGATTTAATGATAATAAATAAATAAGCAACGACTATCATATATATTATACAAGTAATTGAAATTAATAAATTTAAAATTATTATTGTTATAACACATTTCAACATAATTATCTTTACAATTTGATAATTAAAGGATAATTTTTTAATCAGACATATATTTGTTAGAATTGCAAATTTAAACTATTATTATATATATAGATTCTCGTTCGTTCTGAACTAAATTTGTAATAAATATATTTATAACTAATATATAAATTAAGTATGAAATACATTAATAAATTTATGTAATATAAATAATTTAACACTCAATTATACTATTTCGTATTAAAATTTAAAATAATTAAATAAACAAATTTTGCTAATAAGAAACTAAAATAATTAAATTAAATTAGTTTCAAATCTATAAACAAACTTGTATAATATTTTCTTTTTAAAAGGAAGTAGATATGTTTTAATTTATTCAAAATAGTTGTTGAGTTTCTCTTGAGCCGTACTCCTACTTACTTTTTTTATTCTTTGTATATTATGCTTACTTTTTTATTTTGTTGTATATTA
Source organism: Pinus taeda (assembly GCA_000404065.3). Classification (NCBI taxonomy): domain Eukaryota; kingdom Viridiplantae; phylum Streptophyta; class Pinopsida; order Pinales; family Pinaceae; genus Pinus; species Pinus taeda. Next base: position 70,282 of record APFE030589052.1, read on the forward strand.
TGTTAGATTAGACGACAACAAAATTAATGTTGCAATATTTAAATTACTTCTTAGAGAAAATATTTTTTCGAGCTTGCTGAAACAGGGCTACTAAGAGATACAGATTAAATTAAAACAAATTAAAAATAACTAAAATGTTTAATAATTATTTAAAACTAAAAACATAAGATTAATAATAATAAAATATTACAATAATAATAATGAGACAATAATAATAGAAGTTAAATTTAACCCTTTATAATACTAACATTAAAAAAACTAACATCATTTTATATGGGGGTTTTTCATAGTTTTAAATATTAGCACAATGTACTTCTATTATTAATCAAATTACAATTTTTTCATTTTCTATTATTAATCAAATTTACAGTTTTCTTAAAGGAGAAACAAAATAGGAAAAGCATAATTATTATAAATATTAAAACATTTGTTTTATTAATTTATATTTTCAAAATAGAAAGTAAAGACCCAACTCCTTATACTTTGACCTCATGGGGGACATGTACAAAAAAAATAGAGAAAGAAAAGACCCCTGCGATATCACTGATTTATTAAGGGACAAAATGAAATACAAAAACATATAGATATAAAAAAAGAAAACTTCAATTAATAAATAGCAATTGTTGAAAATTGTTTACATGCGAGAAGGAAACAAACTAGCTCGGGTGATGGTAGCTTATCTCTAAGAAAAGATGTGATGGATACATATATTTAGAATTACATTACAATGAGACTCTCAAGGCTTTTTATCCTCAAAAAACAACGAAAAACCATAAACATCTAAAAACCTAACCCTAAGAGATGAACAGCCAAAATCTTGTGGGCCCCGCTCGGGTTAGTTAGAAATTCAACTTCCCGGGGTCGTAACTTTGGCATACGGATTTCATTTGGAGCGTACCATAGCCTATTATAAAGCTCTATTTGAGCACAACAACTTTCGACTGCAAACCTCTACTGCAATCTACAATTTTTCCTGTTTGACCAAAAACATCATTTAGGGCCTTGAAATGACTCCAAAAATTAAGGACCCTAAAAAGTGTCGAAAATAGAAAACTATCGAAATAGGAAATTATGCTAGCAATTAGGAAACTAAAAGGAAACAATGTTGGGGTCCATGTGGAATAGGCGGGTGGCCACCATTATCCACCTGGATCACCTATGGAACTTACGACTTGTCCTCTCTGTAGATTGGGTTATGAAACTTATGACTTGTCCTCTCCATAGATTGAGTTATGTCCATGAGAAGTAAACTTTTGATCTCTTACAAACAAGAATTCATTTTCATAGTGATCACCAACTATGTTACACCCTGAGGACTTATTTTTTAATTAATTTAATAAAAGAATTTTATTTTATAATATTTATATATATATATATATTATATATATATAAAATAGTTATCTCAACGTTTCATGGTTCACTTAGACTTTGATCATTTGAAAATAATATACCTCTCGGCTATAATTATTTTAAGAGATATTTATATAAAAATTTTTTAAATTTATAAAGAATTTTATATAGTTTTTAATCATTTTTTATTATTTTTTTGTTAAAAGTAATTTTATTTTATAGCAATTATTTGTAAAGGTTAATTGAGGTTATTTCGAGTGGTTGAATAGAATAATTATTATCCTCTCAATGAGATTCAAATTCTCACAATTGAGATGATCAGTTTTGATGATTATTGTTGTAATGGCTTTAAGTCTAGAAAAACACTTGAGTATAATTATAGGCTAACCTAGTACAAATAACCTCACTCTTGCTTTTTCCTTTTTTCTTAGTAAAGACTAATTCTATTAAGAGGACATATAGTACAGTAAGAAGTTACAACCAAGAGAAGCAAGAACACAGGCAGCCGGAAAGGATAGGCTGTCCACCTCGACTCCTAAAAGAAAAGAGGAGAGAGTAGAGCTGAGCAGGAAGAAACAAGAAAAACAGAGGATCAAGAATAGAGCAGAGGATTCTACCCAACATAAGAAGAATCAACTATTCGGCATTTTTTCCCTATCTTTTTACCAACTTCGATCCATTGAGGAGGGCTCTGCTGAGCTGGCATGATTTGCAAACTAAGCAGGGCAGCTTAAGGGGATTCCTTATCTGAATCCAAGGTAGAGGATTCATGATTCTTTTTCTGACAGATTGGCTAGACCGACGAATCCTCAGGCACAGCCGCGGGCGAATCCTGTGCCATCTTTGCTTCCATTCCTTCCCCAATCTCCTCCTCCTCATTCAAGCTGAAATCAAAATCGTCCATGGGGGGAGGGTCATGAGGCTTCCAGCTTTTGGATTTCTGCTTAGGATTGGCTTTCTTCTTTTGGGCAGGCATCGAGGGACACAAACTCTAAAGGTGCCCTGTGTGATGGCAGTTTCAGCAGCGAAATGCTGTGTTCTCGTAATATAATGTCTGAGTCCAATGAAAGTATCCAATTTTGAGATTGATCTGGTCAGGGAGACCTTTACTCATGTCTATTTCTGCACAAATTCTGGCAAAGGTGTATAGGCCCTTTTCCCCTCTAGAAATGTTTATGTCTAGAAGGCGGCCTAGAGAGTTGTCGATCCCTTGGAAGACGACAAAGTGCCATAGATGCATCGGGAGATTAGGAAGTCTGATCCAGATTGGGAGCTTGGTGATAACTGTTGTAGAGGGATCGAAATCTCGGAACCAGGGGGTGAGGAATAAACCTGCTGAGCCCCAAAACTAGGGGCCTGCAGTTAAAGCTCTTTGGTAGTCCTCATCGAGAACAAACACTACAATGAAGAAGCCCTTTGAGCATAACAGAACCTTGCAATTGTTGGTCCGATTAGAATGAATCCATCGGTAGAGGTCTGTTGTGCATGGCCATAGCCCATTGAACCTGCAAATAATGGCATGCTCTGAAAACTTTTCGGTTTGCTCATCCAGCATTGGATGCATTATTTCAATGGAGGGAGTTTCCTCCTGTTTGTCCACCAAAAAAGGTTTGGGAGCCTGAACTGGTGGAGCTGTTTTCTTAGGAATCTGAGCATGGACAACATCTTTGTATGAAAATGCCTGAGCTGAGGATGACTATCCTACAGCTCCCCCTCTCAAACGAAGGGTGAAAATAATGGAGGAATTTCTCTTAATGCTGTAAAAAGGAAGAGGATAAATATCCTCAAGTTGATTACCTTCGTGGAGAAGTCGTTGAGCTGCAGAGGGAATCCCCAGCTTGAGCTCCATAACATGCTTGAGGTCCTGCACTAGATCTGATGAGCTCACCCAATGTAGCAGAGTTTTTCAAGAGATGATCATGATTTGGATCTGAAATGAGGCAGAGAAGTCAGAGTTCCGCTTTCCTTTGCAGATCTGAGACGAGAGGGGGCAGACGCTTTGAAGGGCTTTCTTTTTCTGAACTTGCCGCAGGGGCTTGTGAGGATATAATGGGAGAATCCCACCGTCATTGAGTCTGTCCTTGCTTGCCTCCTCATAGAGCTTCTAGATGCTTCATCCCTGCAGATCCAGGGAGCTGAAGGAGTTCTGAATATTAAAAACAAAGTATTGGCTATTCTTAGAGGACATAGGAGGTCCTGATAGGGATGAGTGTCCTTCTAGAGCATGATATGTCTTTCGAGGAGCTGTTGCCTGAGGAGGAGCAGGAGTATATTCTGTAAGTTCGTCCTTAGCCAATTCGCCTGCAATCTGAAGGGGGCGACGGGTGTGAGATGCAGCAGCAGAGGGCCATGATCTAGCGGCCCCAAAGTCTCGAGCAGAACATAAAAGTGAGAGGCGGGCTCTCAGAAGAGATTGGAAGACATGCGGTTCAACATTGAAGGAGGAAACCAACATTTCATGACTGAAGAACGCAATACCATCATCGGCAGGGCTGAGCAGAGACCAGACGGCTGCTAAAGGAATGGAGGCAGCTACAAGGCTATTAGGGTTCATCGTCGAAGCTCCGCCCAATGAGTGCAAACCAACCTCACTCTTGCTTTCACGTTGAGAGGGAGGCCAAATTCTTTCCTTCGGGAAAAATGATTTTTTTAAAAGAAAAAACAAAACTATCCTTTTAATGGAAAATTAGTTAAATAGTGAAATTTATCTCAATTATTTGGTGTTTTTCCCTAATACTTAAATGGTGGTTATGTCTATCATTGTCTCAATATTCATTTACTCATACATTTCATGTGTAAAACCCTTTATACCATTCTTTGTTTTCTTTTCAATGAAACCGAGCATGCCACCCTCCAATCACTAGGGAAATGTAAGATATTCTTTAGGGATTTTGCCATTCCCACTTTTTTTCCATGTAATTATCAACCCATAAGATTAAAATAATCATAGAGGCTTCTATTATTCCCCCTTTATTTATTTTCATTTAATTTAAGAACAATGTCCTCTAGCTCGTAGGGAAGGGTAAGATATTCTTAAAGGCTCAAGGTCATTCAACAGTAAGACTCAAAGCCATCATAACAATATACTTGATATGAGCTCAACATGTCATTTTGGGGAATTAAACTTGGGTGGGGAGAATAAGAATCATTTCCTCCAAACCACCCAAGAACAACATGACTAGCAAAACCCTTCCTACCATTCCCTACATTAATCATTAATAGAGTTCCTACATCGAGCTCAATAATATCAACTTTTTAATTTGCAAACTTGTGAATTCATAGTTAATGTTGTAATCCCTCCTTTATGGATACTTTCATCCTTTGTGCCATGATGATCTGGATTTAAACAGGAACACATCAAAATACAGAGATAACCATATACACAAAGATGGAGTGGAAATAATACTTCATTTCATTAATGTAAAATACTGAAATATTCTTACAAATAGAAATGGAAATAAACCACCTAGGGAAATGGTAGCTTATCTCTGAGAAGAGATGTGGCAGCTACATGCCTCTGAACAGTGTTACAATGAGGCTCGAAGGCCTATTTATTGTTGAGAAATAATGGAAAACCATAAACATCCAAAAACCTAACCACAAAAGATGAAACGCCAAACTGTGGGCCCTATTTGGGTAAATTGGTACATTAACTTCCCAGAGTTGTAACTTTGGCATACGATCTTTGTTTGACGCACACAGTATCTCGTTAGAAAGATCTATCCGAGAACTACAAGATTAGGAAGAGGAACATCAAACCATGGACCCATGTTGCTTTCAATTTTCCCAAAAAAACGTCGTTTAGGGCCTCAAAACAGCTCTGGAAGTTCAAGATTCGAAAAACTGCTAAAAATAGTAAATTGTGTTATGATTAAGGAAATTGAAAAGCTGAAAGAAACAATGGTGGGGGTCCAGGTGGACTTGGAAGGTGGCCACCAATATCCACCTGGATCATTCCTCCCCCTTAGGAAGCAATGGTCCCCATTACATTGAGTTCCTCCATGAGATGAGGAAACTTCTGTTGAACTTGGTCCCTAGTGAGCCACTTGCCTTGGTGAAGGAGTTGGCCTGCTTTGACAACTCAATACAATTAGATATTCTTTTGGCGAGTGTGCTTGATCTGTTTTTCCATAATCCGATCAGTTGCAACTTGTTCCATGCAATCTGGATTTAACTCTGTGGGTGTGAGCTATTCTGGAATATTGGATGTGTCTAATAATGGTGGAAAGTATGGCCGAAGGCAGTCCACATTGAACACTGGGTGTAGGCCAAGGAATGGGGCAATGCTAAGCTCAAATGAATTGTCTCCCACTACCTTGGTAATGGTTTAAGGACCATATCAAAGTGGTCTGAGTTTTCGATAGGCTCGAGTAAGGCGTTCCTTTTGCAAATGCAACCAAACTTTGTCGCCCACCTAAAATTTGTGTGGCACTGATGTTGATCATGTTGTTGCTTGTACTTGGCATTTGATTTCTCCAGAATGTCATGGACCTACTGGTGAATATGTTGGATGTGCTCAATGAAGCTATTTTCCTTATCTGTTTCATATTGGACATGAGCTAAATCTACGTGAGTAGTTGCAACTAGCATGGCCACATCAATGGGACATAGTGGATGGGATCCCAAGCCCACCAGAAAAGGGTTGTGGCCGGTCAAGCTGTGGAGAGCCCTATTGTAGCTGTGTTGAGCATAGGGGAGGCTCTCATCCCATGTGCGTGGATGCTTTGAGTTGTACATGTGCATAATGTGTACGATCATCCTGTTGACAACCTCTATCTGACCATCAGTTTAAGTATGGAAGGCTGTGGACATAGTGAGTTTGGTGTCAAGCATCGACCAGAGATTGGACCAAAATGTATTGAGGAACCTGTTGTCCTGATCTAAGATGATAGATTGTGGGATCCCAAAGTGTACCCACACTCATTCAAGTAAGAGTTTAGCGGTGGCTTCTGCTATGATATCCTTCTTATAGGCGACCATAATGGCCATCTTCGAGAACTTGTCGACGACCACAAAAACAAAGTCGTTTCCATGCTTAGTGGAAGGAAAACTTGCATGTAATCCATGGAGATGGATTCCCAAGGTCAACTAGGAGTAGGCAGTAATGTATAGAGGCCTTTCTTCTTGATGGTCAGTTTGGCAATGGCGCAGGCAGTGCATGATCTGATGTACTTCCCGACATCGTGTTGAAGATTCGGCCAATAAAAATACTTCTACAGTAATGCCACCATTTTCTCGACCCTGAAATGTCCAACAGGCTGACTGTAGTGTGCTTCCCAAATAATCTTGCCATGCTCGCTTGAAGGAACACAAAAGTGACCCAGGTGGCATAACAGGGCATCTTGGAGGTGAAAATTTGGACATGATGACCCTCCAAGAGTGTCTGGTATGTGTGGCCGAATTCTGGGTTGCTTTTGTAGAGAAGTGGCTAATCAAAAGTCTCGTGCCCACAAGAGTTGAGCACAGTGGTTAACGCCGTGATCGGTGGTCGACTAAGGCAATATGCAACATTATTGGTGCTACCCTTCTTATACTTGATATTCAAATGGAACTGTTGCAGGTATGTGGACCACTTCTAATGGCAATCATTCTGCAATTTCCCGTGGGTCTGTATGAATGCAGGGGTTGGTGGTCTGTGTGGATGACCGTTTCTTGCCCTAAAATGTAATGCTTCCATTGTCAGCAGGCCTGCATAATGGAATACATCTCCTTGTCATAAGTGGGATACTTTCGGACTTTGTCTGAAAGTGTCTCACTGTGATATGCCACTGGATGCCCGTGTTGAGTAAGTACTGCCCCAATAACATAGTCAGAGGCATTTTTCTTGACCTCAAATGGTTGTTGCAAGTCTGGTAATGCAAGCACGGGTGTCGTGTAGAGGCGATCTTTCAACTCTGTGAATGCCCTTTGTTGAGATTCAGGCCAAAAGAATTTTTCTTTCGCTCCTCTTGTTAGGTTCCTATACCAATAGTTGTCTCTGAAATATGTACATATCTTTGCTTCTGCAAATGTTTTCCATATTTGTAAAAAATCAAAAAATTAAAAAATGTAAAGAGGGTATACCATAAAAGAAAATCAAAGGGTAAAAGGAATAAAGAAAAGTTCAAAAACTGAAAGAAAATGAACCCCAACAAAAAGAAAAGACCATGAAAGTGTGCAAGCCCAATGCCACTACTATTTATTTTATGCATAATAAATATTGTGTGCAGCTTGTCACCTATGCCAAAATTCATGAATAGTCAAATAGTTTCAGCTTGACTAGTTCATATTTTCAATTTCATGTTATAGAAATAGAGAATAAAGATCTGACCAAAGAGTGTAAGCTTGGCAGATAAGTAGATAGGTACAGTGAATAAAAGGAGCTCAATAGTTTAATCTAAGCCCTTGGATGTAATAAGTGTAGATCTAAATAGGTAACATTATGCAAAAAAAAGAAAGTTTGATAAACGTTTGCTAGTCTAAGTGCACCCTAATAAGGAAGTGAAAATGTTAGGTTAAAGTAGGTAGGGTAAGTAGATGGTGGTTTTAGAATAGATGTGTGGTGAATGGTTAAGTTTAATGCTTAAATCTTTTGCTTTCATCACTTGGACAAAGCACAACTCACATTAGAAACAACACATCAAGGAAACAAAGTCAAATTAATTAACTTCCCTATTCATTTCTCCTAAATTTTCACTAATTTCCCTTAAGTGCCAACGTATGTATCAAGATAGAGGGGCTCAGAGCATTTCTTTGACTTTTCGAGGACCGGACTGTTATTGGGAAATCTAGTGTCCACTCGGAGCTACTAGTCCCACTAAGACGGGTAGCTGTCTTAGAAACAAACAAACCAAAACTACTTTCGCGTTCCTTTATGAGAAGTAGATAAGAGGGGAACAAAGGACACCAACCTCAGTCTTGCGCTTGGTTCCTTGCTTGGTTCCTCTCCCTTCTGACAGATATTTGCCACTCCTTTTTTGCTTACCCAGCTTCAAAGAGCACCTGTAGAGTCAAAGCAGCATAATACTATCAAAGAACATAGATCTATAATCATAAACAATATAGGACCAGATATATATTGACCACACAAATGCATATATCATCAAACATACAAGAATGTGGAGGAA
>APFE030589065.1:0-10058 GCA_000404065.3 Pinus taeda
ATGAAAAGTGGTCCCTGGAAGAAAGAGAAGGTTGTAGCCTTCTGTAGGCCAGCACCTACATACTAGTATCTTGGCTAGTACAAAAGCTAAAGGGGGTTGTTGCTCCCTTCCAGGAGAAACTGGAGAACGAGAGAGAGTAGTAGCTCTCTGCAGGTTGCAGCCTGCGTACTGGTAAAAAGACTGCACCAGTACATTGTAAAAGAAGTTTTCTAATTTAAAAGGAAGATAGAGACGAATTGCAGCAGGTGGTTTTCACCCACATTGGGTTTCCACCTTATATCTTGTGTTCTTGTGTCTGATTGTCTTTCTGCTCTGTTTACTGTCTCTGGATACTGTTATTTGATTCTGCATCATTGACTAACAATCATCATCAGAAATATTAAGTAAAGTAAAAGCATGTTCTGTATACGCGGGTTTCCTTCTGCATAATCGCGTACATACGCAGGTTTATTAAATTGAAGTAGCATATATCAGTTGTTTTGAAAAAGAATAATTATCCTGATAATACTGATTCCCCCCCCCCCCCTCTCAGTATTATTTTCAACAGGTAGGTTAGGAATTCTTATCCATTTACCAATGTAGGCTTGAGATCTACTCTTAATGGTAGGATGAGCTCAAGGGATAAGGGGTGAAATATCCAAGGTGGGATATGATAGGATTTAATACTTTCATCCAAGGTAAATGGTTATAACAACTCCTGGAAGCTTCAAGATTCTTTTTTATTTTTTTCAAATTTCTAGAATCAGCGCACCCACAGCAAGGGGCAACCTGCTGGTGATCATCACATGTTTAGAGAGGGCCAATCAAATAGTGAACATAGTCTCTCAAGGCAACTGGGTGTGTTGGGCCTTAAAATCACTTAAATGAAGCAGTTAAAGGCAAAAACTCAGCGATTAGGGAGAGTCATGCTTAGGGATTTGTGCAATGATGATGAAAAGGGTTAAAAGGATGTTGGTTGATCCAATTGACAGACCTATTGACCAGATGAAACAAAATGGCCTATAACAGGTTTCTCACTAAAGCAGAAAGTAAAAAATAGAAACAGATGACTGAAGTGCTTTACCTTGTGACAAGTCGGGATTAAGAAAAATTGACAAGATCATTATATGTAACAATACATTTACCTAATGACATATCTGTTGAGGGAGGAATACCCATGCTCAAAATATAAGAAAAAATTACATATACAATGATTAAAAGACACATCCACTGATGAAAAAATGTGGACCAATGACTAGATGATTAGCTGTATGATCATAGCCATCATACATTTTAATCTTTGTATTAATCTTGAAATCACAGCCTGGATGGCTGGAACTAGATCTGAGGTCTTCTATCTCATTCACACGATCGTTTAATGTATGAATATAAACATGTGAATCAATGAGCTGGAGTCGAACATGGTATACATCATTTGATTACTGACCAATGATTTAAGTTGTTAATGGACACGAGAGAAACCACCGTTGATGTTAATGGATCTCAAGGTACTGCAGTAAAATCTGTATGGTGTGAATGAATGAGTTGAAGTCAAACACCATGTAGAATCTATCGATCGAAGGCCAATGATGTAAACTTGACGTCGAGAGTGAGGAAACTCGCCGTTGATGTATGCAAGCACTAAGGCACCGAAGGGTTGTTCCTAAGTCAACTTAATGGATAATGAGTTGATGTCGATAGGAACTAAATCATCGTAGAGGGGCCTTCATCTATCCCCCATCAACAACATGAAATAGGTATCATGATTTGAGACAGAATGACAATGATATAGAACTGGATCATGAACAATAGGCATAGAATGAAGGCTTAAGAGTATTATAGTAGATATTGACTGAATGACTTCTCTTGAACACATCGGCAACACTAAATGGAGTTGGAAGAATTGACCCAAAACCAAAAGTGGAGGCCTTGAAAAGGTATGATGAACCAAAAGTCAAGTAGATTTCCCAACCCAACATCCATGGAGAATAAGTGGAAGAGTGTGATGTTCAAGAGTGACTCGTTGCCATTAACAAGTGGAGTATCTTACTTTCACAATTTCCCCAACCATTGTTGGTTAGTACCTCTTTATTTTTTAACAAGATTGAGGAGGATAACATATTCTTGATCTATAAGTTCATTCTTCAAAAAATATTTAACGAACCTTGAGAAGGAGTGGTTCAGTCCTATCATGATCAACGAGTCCATCACTGTTTGATGTTTTAATGATTCTAGCGAAGGTCTAACTCAACATCTTTTTCATGTTTAGAGAGTTTAAAAAAGAGGCAAAATAGAAAACCCCAAAGGTTACTTTTCTTAAATAGTCTCTTGAGTCCAAAAAGGTAGAAAACGTTTCTCAGGAGAAACTCTTAGCCATGTTTAGCTAAGGTATTCCTTTTTCGTAGTTATTCTATCTTAGTTTAGAGAAGGGTTAAAATTATATTGAGCAGACATCTTTTCATTTACTTTAATGAGTTCAAAAAGAAAAGTGCTCAACAATCTTTTCATGTTTAGGGAGTCTGAAAAGAGTTGGAAGAGGACTCCACTTGGAGGAAGGAATGACATAAAGGGTAACAACTGGTTCCAGTCATGATGGAACTACTCAAAACAAGTAGAGGTGAATAGGTTGGCTAATGAGACCACTCATTGCAACTTTTTCCTAGGCAAGGGAAAAACACCAAGTGAAGGTGTATGATCGTCCAAGAAAATGGTGATGTTGGAATGAGAAAACCAAGGCTCATCTGGGATAAACAGGTTGATAAAATGGAAATCACGAGAGGTAGGGTAAGAATGGTTTCATTTTTTCGCAATCTTGAAATAGAGAAAAACTACGCTTGAAATAAGTTTGCATGCCCCCAGAATAATGACTCAATTCTAGGCACATGCCCCCCAAGCCTCAGTTCATTCACCTAAGTAGACTATTGGTCACTAATAGGTAGATGGAATGAAGGTTCATTTAAAATATGAAGTGAAAGACTCAATTGGTAATTTACAAGATCTAATCAAAGACTTGAATTGGAAGGGGTTTTGTTTCATTTTTTATTGAGCTTGAGACATGAAAGAACTATGCTCATAGAACTTGTTTCATTTTTTAACGAGCTTTTCACAAGAAAATTAACTTTGCTCTAGGAACCTTGTTTCATTTGTTAAGGAGCTTGACATAAGACAAGGAACTCTGCTTCGAGTACCTTGATCATGACCTACAGAAGGCCATGGTTTCTGAGAGGTTCTCATTAGATGGGAGAATAATGCTCTGGAAGGGATCAAAGGATCCAATGGAAAGATTAGGCTATAATGCTCTCAATAAATGATTCACCATATCACCTATTGGATCTAGGTCAAAAGAAGTTGAGAAAATAGTGAAAGGATCATCTTCGTCAGTAGGTACGTGAATGGGATAAGTTATCACATAATTGACCTGTGGCGGTGAAGATACCACTTGCACATTCAAAATGCTAAGGAAAGTAGGATAATTGGAAGTCAAATTTGATCAATAGTCACAATCCTTCTTTAATGCAGGAAGTAAATCACTCGAAAGAGTGTGGATACAAAAAACATTCATAGCATAAACATAGTCTCACCCTAGGAGCAAATTGAAGTCCAAAGGGCCCATGACAACCATAACATCAATACATACAATTCCCCCCCCACCCCCCAAGGTAACGGGAAATTGAGGAAGGATCCCTAAGGGTTGATTGGTTCTTTTGTTAAAAGCTAACAGATTCAGAGAGACGAAAAAGTTGTGGGGAACCCAAAGCTTTCCAAGCAGTGGAGGATAGAATACTAACGTAAGCTCCCTCATCTATAACTATGTGATGGATTTTCTTATGATAAGCCTTTACCATGATCTTAAAAGGCATGCAAGAAGGGATATGTGGTTCTATCAATTGAAACCAATCAAAGGAAATGACCTGTTTTCTTGGAGGGGGTTTCATGGGAAAGGGAGAAATGCTTCCTTGTCGGGTAGAATCAGAAGAAACAAGAAGAAGCTGAGTGGTATGATCCTCACCCTCTACGGGAAAAGTATGATTGGCTGAAGATGGAATCGGGTTAAAATTTTCCCAACCAATGGTTGGTTGGGAACAAACTCATGGGATTCAAATTTAGAGATTTTGGGATTGATTGGATTTGGATTTTGATCGATCACTTTATCAACTAGTGGAGGATTGGGAGAATTTTTTTTATAACCAGCCGAAAGGTGACGCTGAGAAGCTGTAAGGTTTTCCAACACTTTTGAGGCTTTATCCCTATAAGGAAAGAGGTGAATAGTATGATTCCCTTCACATAACCTACATGGGAACTTAAATTTGCCCTTCTTTCGGTGAATGTTATGATCACTAGTCGATGGTTTGACACCAGCATGATCTCCATCAGCTAATGGAAAAGGCTGATGTGAGGCTTTGAACCACACTTCTAATACCTATTGATTATTAGGAAAATATCTAAGAATGTGTTCACACTTACATAACTTGCAAGGGAATTTAACTTTGCGGGGTTGATTATAAGATTTTTCCATACTAGTTTCATTTGTAGCAATGATTGCTTGGTTTCCCCCCTACTTATTTTACTTCTTCTTCTTCATCCTCTTCTTCTTCTTCTTAGCTTCTTGGTTACTATAATCAATACTTTCACCATGCGAGGACGAAGAAAGGTATGAAGAAACAACATGTGAAGAAGGCAAAGGGTCAACTTTAGGTTGATATTGTTCAGGTGGAGGACTACTTGGTTGAGAAGCAATTTGGACATTTGGAACCAAGGAGGTTGAAAATAACCAAACTGGTAAACCAATGGTAAATCTAGGAAGGGACAACATTGCCATATAAGGAGAAAATATAGTCCAAAAAGGAGGAAAAGGACTAGGATTCTTGTTAGAGGGGTTTCTTTGATTAGTAGACTTTGGAAATGTCTCCATTAGTCTCAACCTAAGATCCACTAGGGAGTTATTCCACGGTGAGGATGTTATTTCACGGTAAATTAATTGATTTTGGAAATTAAAGACACAAAATAAAACAAAGGGGTAACTAGGTAGACAAGGATTGCCAAGCAACTATGAACTGCAATATACAACCTTGGAGAACCAAGGATTTACGTGTGGTTAGGAAATCTCCTCGAATGTTGTGTTCGGTGTATCACAATGTACAAGGCAGCCAACTCAGCTACTTATGGATGGATAGAAACCTATGGTGGACTTCCAAAATATACTCAATGGTACACAAAAGTGTAGTCTATGGTAGTGTCATCTAATGTGTAACTGTTCGATGAGATCATTCCCATATACTTATCATGTGTGGAGCACCATTCGATATACCCAAAGGTACAGGGAGAATAGTCTAATACACTTACGTACATGGAACGGGATATCACCCTCGGATTGTAACACTGACAAAAAATGACAACTCCTACGTTTAAAGATGTCGAAACATGTCTCTAGCCTAGACCTATATGTGTGTCGTTAAGTTTCAAATTGTCCTTAGGTTAATTGAGTGAATTTTAGAGTTTATCTTGAATTATATTTCGATTTCAAGGCTCAAAACTCGTTGTCACCTAAATACACCTATGATGCAACTAATATGACGAAAATAACTCTTTCAATTTTCCTTTTAATAATGAAAAGCCTAAATAAGTAGGGGCAGAAGGAACCAATCAACAATGCAATAAAAAAATGACGCAACAATTGATTTCCTCAAATTCACTATTTCAGTCAAAATCAAAACCCTATATGTGATGTAAAGAGATTTTTATTGTCTTTTCTTTTAATGTTTCAAATGAAAAGAAACATATGAATGCAACATTATCATTGAAGAAAAGAAACCACATCGAATGTAATGGTAATGTAAAAGTTACTTTTCAAATTCAATAATCAATCTATGCATACAAACCTGAATTGGCAAGAAGAAAGAAAGAAAAAAACCAAATCTTATCAGAAAAAGGTGATGACACTCAGAAGCAATTAACATTCATACACGGGGAATCTTTTTTGCAAAAATGAAAGCAAAAACACGCAATTTCACACTAGAGAACTCCAATTTTACATCCGATGCATAAGATTTTTCTTTTCGATTTCACTTAATTTTCAAATATGATGAAAACTAAGATGCATGTATAATCCCTTATAAAAGAAAAATTTTCAGAACGATGACTAGAACACTAATTCATTCAAGCGCTCAATGATCAAATAAACTAGTTCGCTAATGACCTAATGATAAGAACAAAGGAAAATCTAAAATAATCCTTATCAAAGGAAGTCAAAACCAAAAGCAAACGAAAAGGAGGCTTCTGAGAGATCACAAGACACTTAGGGACTCAAGGAAGAACAACTGGAATAAAGATGAATAGAGAGAAAATCAGATAAAAGAAAAACTATGCATGAACAAGGACAAACACATGCGCTAAAAGGGCATCAGTGATCTACAACACAAGCACAGAGAAGGCCCAAGAGCGTTGCAATGATCTATCTCTATACCAAAGGGAGCACTGATCAAGGGATGCAAGGTTTCGAAACAAAAATTGTAATTGAAACTCAACGAAAGGTCTTCCTAGGTCTATTATTGACATAGTAAGATAGTGAAGGTCCGAAGAAGAGATAAAACAAGCACTAAGGATAAGGAAACCACTAAGGGAATACACTTATCCCTAGTATGGTCACCAATTTTTTATACGGAATCTACGACTGCGGACAAAAGTGTCTTACCTAGGTTTGGTGGACTAACCTAGAACAACATAAAGTAAGGAATATAATGTCTTCCTTAAAGTAAATTGACAATGGGATGAATCCTACCTTGAATTCACTGTAATCTTCATTCCTTTCTTGGTTTGTATGCTTCAATCCTAGCTCTGATTTCTATAATTAGAACCTGCACAATAAGACAACACAAGCCAAAGATCTACGAAATCTGTGTAGCATAATCCAATCACTTAATTCAATATATCAACATGGTATTGAAATACATGTAATCATAACATCACATATAGGAAAACAATGTACTCCTTGTATTAATAGAAATGGAGAGAATTACAACCAAATATAAAGTTGATATTGTAGAAGAGCTCCTCCAAGTTGACTCTCACAAAGTTTGCCTCTATGTCACCCTAATGCATGTAATAATGACTCTGACAACAACGATATGAGGGTAGAATTTATCTCGAAAATTCAACCCCTAGCTTGTGGATGGTAGTAAATATATATAAGAGGATGGTAGGTTAGGAATTCTTATCCATTTACCAATCTAGGTTTGAGATCCACTCTTGATGGGAGGATGAGATCAAGATATAAGGGGTGAAATATCCAAGGTAGGATAGGATAGGATTTGATACTTTCATCCAAGGTAAATGGTTATAACAACTCCTAGAAGCTTTTGGAAGAGGAATCTTTGGGATTATTTTTATTTTCCCAAATTTCTAGAATCAATGCACCCCCAGCAAGGGGCAACCTGTTGGTGATCAGTGCAGTTCCAGAGAGGACCAACCTACTGGTGAACGTAGTCTCTCAAGGCAACATGGTTTGTTGGGCCTTAAATCCACTAAAATGAAGTAGTGAAAGACAAAAACTCAGGGATTAGGGAGAGTCATGCTTAGGGATTTGTGTAATGATGATGATAAGGGGTAAAAGGATGTTGATTAATCCAGTTAAGATACGTATGGACTAGATGTGACAAAATGGCTTATAACACATATATCAAAGCTCAGATAATTGCACAGGCATCTTTGTAAACAAGTCGAGTAAGGCTGAAAATTTTGGCACAAAAATGACCTCCAAAATTGATATAAGAGTTAGAATTTCTAGTTTGAATAGAAGGTCGAAAGAAATACCAAAATATTATCAGAAAATGGTTGAGATATTTCTAGGAAAGAGATTGCACCTGTGCATGAATCTTCTCCTTAAACCTTTGAACAATGCTTCAGAATTATTGTAAACTTTTTCCCAAATGAATGTCGAATATGCTTGAACCAATCTCAACTATTTTGAAGAAGTAACATAACATTCACAACGTGGATCGACTTCAAAAATTCATTGTATATGTATGCACTAAAGGATCAAGTAGGCCAATGCTAAGGGTGACTTGGTTATGTTAACAAATCTGCACACAAATTCTGATCAAAGTGTTAAGGCTCACTCTCAATACATTCACATATTTGTGCCCTAAAAGGGGTCGAAAATCTCAGAGAAGAAACCATGGCTTCCATAGGGATTTACTTCATCTCACAAGACTTTAAATATCACTACTTCATGTTCACTATATTATAGTGAAAACCATTACCCAAGGATGTAACCATAAGCCCAAAACCATTCAGATATTCGACCTCCCAAGTCAGATCTTCAAGACTCACCTGGTTGCAAATCATTAAGAGACAACTTCCTTTTAGATCAATGTTGAATCCATGCCATTATGGAGGAGACAAGTGCCTTTTATAGATCTTAAAGGGGTATCATTGAGAGAGTTGACTTGTACAAATTGGAGGGAAATTTTGAAATTTTTATTTTTATTTTTGGAGCCCAAAACCCCACAATTATTTAGCCGAATTACACTTTTAGAGGGAGTTATTTCAAATTGAATTTTGACCACAAAATATTTAATTTAATTTTTCAATGATATTCCTTCTTGACCTCATTATTTGAACAATTTTCTAGCTAATGATAAGATGCCACATAATCTAACTTTAGGGAGTTTGATCGCAAGAAGAGCGCTTCAATATTTGATCGAGCATATCTCCCTAACCGAGATGAATCATGAGGAATTCCATATATCATTGGAATTAGCACAACGAGGAAAATCAAATGATGATGGTATTGAGCCCAAGAAAATTTATTTTCCTTGTTATTTTATCAACGTAATCGAGGCTTGTCTGGTGCTTCTTGTGTTGACATCAATGACAACCAAATTTCAACAACACTTCCCGTTCTCCTAAACAATATTTCGTCAAAAAATGTACAAAAAATGAAGGACCCAATAGGCCCCAACCACAACCTATTAACTCACCCTTGACTCAATATTTTTCTTGTTCACTTGGTACTCCTTTTTCCTGCTTAGATGTTTTTCCTTCAAATGAAGGACCCAACTCAGGAACATTTTGCAAAACTTTGCTGCATAAACAACTACAAATATCCAAGGAATCTTTCTAGATCCCTAGAAATGTGGAACTCTGATTAACAAAGTGTTAGGTTGTATCAACATCTGGTTTCTTTGACCTAACTATGAGTAATGCAGTACATCAAGCATCAACATCCAGATTAAGTGAATATAGTTGTAGGTATTTCTCTTAGACAATAGGCATGAGACCTTGAATAATCTGTTTTGTCTTGGGTGATTCATCCTCCAATGTTGCAATCTGAGCATCTTTTTAAGAGATTTCTTCAAAGACCCTTTTCTGCTCTACAAGATTAACAATGGATAGAACATTATCCATGAAATTCTTAACCTCTTCTCCCAACTTGTCAATCGGTTGATTTCATTTTGTGAGAAGGCATGGGACAATCCTACACCTGTCTGAAAATATTTTAGGAGTTGTATATTTTTTGTTGAAGCTTGGAGCGAAATTTGGTGCGTTACTCCACAACCTGACCAATTTATTGATGTACTCTGTGGTAGGATCTGATATTTTTTCTCGCAACTCAGAATGATGTGTTGAAGAGATTTTTTCTTAGCCGTGAGAATAATCTAAGCACTCTTGAGTAACTCTACATAGTGGATTGGATCATAAGATAGAATATCCTTGGGAAACATGGAGCTTGTTTCTGACAATAGTGGCCACATTTGAATAATTTTAGCCTAAATGACTACCACCTCTTACTCGACTTTATCGTTTTGCTACCAAAGCTGGTCTCTCTCTTTGATAGCTTGCGTAAGCTGCAGTTGCAATGAGTCTTGAGCTTGCGTAAGGTGGATAATTTATCGTTGTTGTTGCTCATAATTCTGAATGATTTCAAATTGTTTCTAATCTACTGAGGTCATTCGTTCTTCCTGTTAGTGTTTGACATTTCACCTCAGGCTGAGAAAGGCAAATATCAAAGCTACATCAAACCATTTAGCCTCGTAGCTAGCCCTACGGGGCAGGAGAAGGCTCTCTCCGGTCTATCTCGT
>APFE030589075.1:27754-56217 GCA_000404065.3 Pinus taeda
AAATAATAATTTCTAAAATCGACGGATGAGATCAAGAGATGTCTTGATCCTCATCAACGGTCGAGATCATTTCAACATGGATCACTCGAACTAGCCGTTGGGATCATTTCCTTTATATAGGGTCTTAGGAGGTCATTTCAGATCATGGGATCTGTGAGTCAAAGACTGAAGAAGCTCTCTTGTAAATCTGTTTCTGGTTAATAAAAGAAGACTTTGGGGTTCATATCTTGCTGGTGTTACTCTCTTGAATGCTGTGAGATTGTTTAAATCTTCTGTATATGTTACTTTCGGCCGTTGATAATAGCTTTTTATAGAGTATTGTGAGCACAGGTATCTTGCTCACTTGCTAGGGTTTGGATGCTGTTAGGTTTTCTGAAGTAATGGCAGGTATCTCCATTACTTTCTGAGATCTAGCAGCGTTTTGCCCTCTTTACTGATGGTTGTTTTGAGCTTTGCAGAAAATATTTTGGAAGGAAAATTTGTGGGCGTTCGGGGAAGTTATCGGCTGAACCAGCCAGCTCCCACAAGCATTTTCGTTGAGCCCAGTTGGATTTGATCCTGGGTCTATCATTCGGTTTATTTTTTTTTAATTTGCATGAGAGATTTTCTGAAGCTCTTCATAGTGAAAATCTGAAATCATTATGCTCTGTGCTTATTGATGATTCTGGCTGTTGCATAGTCACAAAACTGTAAATAAATTTTGCTCCTCTTTTTTTTTTTTTTTAGGGTTTTATTTATTTTTATTTGTCTCCAGGTTCTGGTTGCATGCTCTACTACAGGTTGCAGGTGTAAAAGATTTTCAGGGCTTTATTAGACAAATAATTGGAGCAGAAAGTTTCAAATATTGATCCTGTGAGGAGCCCCATTGATTTTTTGCAGTTTTGAATTACCCACGGTCCACCTACATTCAAACGCTACAAATTCTGGAGGTGTAGATTTTCGTTTGTGATATTTGGGTTGAAAGGATCAGGGGTTTGACGTGGGTACCAGGTAAGTGCTGGAATGTGTGCTGCATCCTCTTCCCTCCTTGTCTGCCTTTCAAATTTTATTCACACCCGTGGCTCCCTCACGCTCATCTGCAACCCTCCATACCCATCGAATCAGTGTCATTTCCTCCAAACTTTCTACGCAGCTCCAAGCTGCCTACCCGCTGTCTGCCCACGTATTATTACCAAAATCCTCATCCTTGGCCTGTGTCTTTCCTTTGAAACCCTTAACTCCCTTTCACTGCTATCGTTCTTCTCTTTCTTTACTCCTTCCTCAAGCTGCTACAGCCTTAACTTTGCCCGAATCTGCGTCCATCTCCTGCAGTTGTCTGCGTCGTCTTCCCATCCGCCTGCGTGCTGCATCCTCGAGCTTCATCCCTGCACTGTCTACAGCTCCTAAAAAAAAAAAAAAAAAAAACCAGAAAGCAACCCCAAGCGTATCCTCTCTGTCGGCAGTCTGTTCTTCTATATCCGCGGACCTGCAAAACACGTAACCAAATTCTGATATGTTATATGCGTAAGTATATGCGTAGTTATATTGTAAGATAGATATGGTAGCATAGTCGTAGTTTTATTTTTTATTTTTTATTTTTTTAAATCGATTTCTTATTTGCTTAGTTTAGTTTTGAAAATGTGTTTCTTTTAATTTAGTTTAGTTTTAAATATTTACATATGTTCATGTTAGGATTTGGCATTAGTTTAGCTTTAAAAAGAATTAAAAAATAAAAAAGGGGTTAGCTTTTAGTTTTTAGTTTTGATTTTTTTAGGTTTAGACTAGTTTTCTTTTCTTTAGTTTTCCTTTTATTAAATTTTTATTTAATAAAAAAAAAAAATAATGAAAAAAAGAATTATAAAAAAAAAAAATCATTTAGGGTTTTAGTTGTTAGGGTTAGTTTAGGATTTTTATTTTTGTTTAGAATTTATAATTTTCTTTATATATAGTTTTTTTTTTTTTTTTTTTTGTTAATTCGTTTTAGATTTAAATTAGATCATAGTTTTTGTTTTAACAAAAAAAAAAAAAAAAATCAATAAAAAATTTGTTTTTTAGGGTATTGTGGATTGAATTTTAAATTTTGTTAAAATTTTGTCAGAAAATATAAAAGTTCATCGTGGAAAATTATTTTTGCATGATTCAGTGGTTTTCAAATATTATCTTTCATGCTGAAATCTAAAGTTTTCAAGTCGAGACACGAAGTTGATATCTGGTTAATAATTTACGATTCTTGTGGTGATTTTGAGCAATTTATCTTTTCGAGGCCTTCAGTTGCTGGATATCATTTTGGTCATTTCTAAGAGAACTGTTCACGTTTCATGTTTCTATAATCATCTAACAAGTAATCGATTCAATGACAGTCTCTTAAAGCACTGGTCTGCTAATCAAATCATTTTTAGTGCTTATCTTAAATCGTGTTTCGTGTCTCCCAACCAACTGGTCGACAGTTGGTCTTCATCATCTCACAGGGTCTACCCCCCTTAGCCGCGGGAGACAGGCTTAAACGGAGCGATCGGGGATCAGAGTGACAGCCCCCGGTCTGAGCGTTGTCGTGTCAATCTGCGCGACAACAAGCCCCACGAAAATCCTTCTGACGCTTATCCAAGGCTTTGTGTTAGCCCTGCTAGCCTCTGCATAGCTTTGGAACCCTCTGCGTCAGCCTTCTGCCTCTTTGCGTTAGCGTTCTGGCCTTTTGCGTCACCCACGCAGGCCCCTCAACCTCTGCGCAGTCTCTGGCTGCCTCTGCGTAGCCTCCTCAATCACTGCATTGGCCCTCTGGCACTATTTCTGCCTCTCTTCTATGTACTCACTGCCCCTCGCTGCAACTCAGATCACTTGTTCGTATTTTCTCAGCAAACCCCGCTTCAGAAAATCGAACTAACTGATCAATCTTGGTGTATCTCCAACTGACCCTCAAGCCTCCTCTTAGATTTTTCCTGTTGAGTCTTCAGTGGCCGAGATTAAGTCTCTAATCAACAGCTAAGATTTGATTTGGCTTGATCCATTTCATTTAGAACTTTCCCACCCAATTTTATACTAATATCTATTAATATTTTAATTTTACTAAGTTTAGACTTAGGAACCCCATTAAAAATATTAATTATTTTAATATCTCTCTAAGCAGGTGGAATTTCCCCAAACCATTTCCAGGTCTTGGAGATCTCATGTGCTTTAGCCTCTTCACCGATTTTCATGGCTAGAGCACATCCGATGCTACCCCAAATCAACATTCTTCTCCCCCTGTCCTTCACTAGGACCCTTCGATGCGAGGGCCACATTTTCCTCCTCCTTCACCCCCTTCGATCCGTTGTTATTACTGCCACTAATGGATCTCTTTAGAAGAGCTCACCTCAACTCCTCTTGCTGCAAGTCAGACCACATCCTAACCCATTCTGGTAGCTTGTGGCCAATATACTTTGGATAAAAATTTGCCACTCCTCCGAGACATTTTTTAGTGCCAACCTAACTAGCTCTGTTGGTTGAGGCATTGCCCCAACAAACGCAAGTTGATCTCGGACCTCCTGAATCCTGGTGAAGAAGGGATCTATGCCTTCCCCTTTCTGCGTCCTGATGCACCTCAACTTTTGTTCCAGGGACATCTTTCGTTGCTCGGAAGTACCGTGATATAGCTAGGCGAGAGCATCCCGCATCTGTTTGGCAATATCTTTGCCAGATATATGTGGGACTATATGGTCTCAATCTCCATCCAGGATCAACCGCTTTGCCTTTGCCATTTCCTTCCTATATTCCCTCAACTAATTCGCATGCTGGGGAACTGCTACAACATTGTCTATGTGGAGCTTCAGATCATATTCATCTAACAGGATGGACATCCTGGCCTTCCAGATGACATAGTTGGAGGCTCCCTCCAACCTATCTTGATCTCTCAAACCAGCTGTGGCCATTTCTGAATTTGTCGAAAACTCCCTCTTACCCTCTACTTCGCAGTTACTTTGCTACTCGCACTCCTTTCGGGAATGTGCAAATTTGCTAGTTGCTATTGCCAATCTGAAGTTGGAAAATCAGATTTCTTGGCTAGAAATCCTCGTGAGAGAAAATTGCCCTTTGCTGTGTGTGCTTTTCTCCTCCACCCAACACGGATTCTCCTTCTGCAAACTGTTGCAAAACCCTCTGCGTCCAACCAAGGAATATGTTTAGCGAAAATATGAGTTGTTTCTGCTCCCTCTGTTTGCTGGAATCACTATTCTGGGCAAATCAAAATTTCTGCCACCCTGCAACTGAAAATTGAACGCTTGCCGAACAATCCGAACTGCCTGTCTGGGTATTACGCAACCTCTGAGAATTTCGGCCTGCTGCTCCCTTTGAGAAGCAAAATTCCCTTCTCCACTTCTGAGCTTCCTGGTTGATCACTCACACTCTAATACCATGTGAAAATTTGATCTATCACATTGGAAATTATGTTTCTAATTGTTAATTTATTTAACAATTTATCTGCTGTTTGCTACGACAAATATCAAATAATTCACATTGATTTTCACAAATAAATTGAGCGAAGAAAAATAGCACTGGAAACTGAGAAAATTTAGCGCACACAAAAAATATGACAATTATTTTCGGACAATTGTTCCCGGATAAACCCAACTTTGGAAAACTGGTGCAACAACAGAGGGTTTTATTATTATGTAATAGTGAAATCTAAGTACAATCTGGTTGTCAGAAACTAGAAATCCTGCAGAGAAATTACTGGCAAAAATATCTTGAGGGAAATTACCCTCACTCAGAGCAATCCCGACTCTTGACTGCTACTGAAAAGAAAGCCAACCAACTGGCCTGCGTAGGCTCTACGTCAATCTGAAG
Source organism: Pinus taeda (assembly GCA_000404065.3). Lineage (NCBI taxonomy): Eukaryota > Viridiplantae > Streptophyta > Pinopsida > Pinales > Pinaceae > Pinus > Pinus taeda. The sequence goes on from APFE030589075.1 coordinate 32,552, forward strand.
CTCGCTTGTCACATGTGCTGCCTGAATTGTTTGCTAATCAAGCCGTTCTGCCTACTGTTGACTGGGAAAATGCTTCTTTGGTACTTTGGAACCTCTGCTTGACCTTTGGAATAGATGATGTCCTCCCCTCAACAAAAATCGAATTGCCCTTTGAGGGTTTCTGTTGCCTCTGCACAACCTCTTGAAGAAATCTTGGCCTTTCTCCAAATGCACTTGCTGGATTTGGAAATCTTTCTCCAACTTCACTCTCTTTGCTTCCTCACTTAAGCTCGAACTCTCTGACAACTGACTGCTGCTACTCTGGAAAATCAAATTCTCCAAGTTTCTCAAGTGTATTCTCCAAGTGCCCATCGACTTCTTCTTATAATCCTCTGTTGGTCCTCCAATGACCATGATTAAAACTTAATCAAGGGCCAGGATCATATCGGAGTCAATCTATGTGAGTTTCTAGAGAATTCTCACCTTGACTTAATTAATTATGATTAATTAACCAATTTTTGTAAGTTTAGACTTAGGAAATATTAAAAAATAGGTTAAGAATCTAATTAAGTCATCTCTTGGTGGAATTTCTAGAAACGATTTCTGGGTTTTGGAGACCTCATGTATTCTAGCCTCTCCACCAAGTTTCATGACTAGAACACATCTGATGCTAGAAAAAACTAACACTCCCTCTTAGCAAGGATTGTGTTCTTGTGCTGCACACACTGCCACAACACCCTATCTCTATATCACCTCCTATAATGCTGCTGATATCTAGTTACTGCTGCCCACCAACTACTGCGCAACTCTGATGTTGCATATGTGCTGCCGTTGATGCTGTTGTACTGCTGCCAACTCTACATCTGCATTGCAACTTCCTCTCATCTGTTGCTACTGCAACTGCAACTGAGAAGCATCCAAAATACTGAATCAATTGTGTTCAATATGATGCATCTGTCTCCCAAGTCTCTGACTGCTACTAGCATTTGCACTGTCACTAAAAATCTGCGCTGTTGTTGACTTTGCTACCGTGCCACTCTGCACTACTGCCAACACTGCACTGCGCTCCTCAACGTTTGACTTCCACTAGTCTGCAATTGTCATTCTGAATCTAACTGCATCACTGACACTGGTCCATCCTGCTTGTTATCACATTTTTTACTCTGTAAATTATTTTTAAAACGCTGACAATGAGAGTGTCAGCGATAAATTTGTAATAAACAGGGAAAAGCGCTGATAATGATAGTATCAACATTATTTTAGTTTTGAAAGTTTAAAAATGTGTTGACAACCGGAGCGTTGGCGTTATTGTGTATTTGAAAATGAAAAAAAGAAATTGTGTCGACAACTAGGCTATCAATGCCAAAAAAAATCAATTCAAATTTTTGTCTTATATTGCGTTGACATAATCCACGTCAGTGAAGGAGCAATCATTACTCAAACATGCTGTGATGATTTTGATGGTGAGATCATGTGATGAATGGATCGTTTCCTTCGCCGTGAGGTATGTGGGTTTAAAAGTTCATGATTGCGGGATAAGACCTTTTCTAATCTGTTGTCAGTTCGTTATCATAATGCACGACTTGACACGTTTTCAAATGAGTTACCTCATATAGAAATTTACCTGTATCACTTATGATTGAATGTTGTTATCTTATGCTAAATTCAAACGGTTTGTTGAGTGCTCATCGGAGATCAAGTATCAAATCTCGATCCTTGTTCTCGGTGTTTGTTTGGCTGTGAAGGAAAATGAGAAAAAGTGGAAAGTTGAATAGGAGTGAACTTAAGGAGCCTGATCTTCTTGAAGTCTACCTGAAATCCAACAACAGTTTCGGGAAGCAGGGTAGAAGGAATTTTTCAAGAGGTGTACAAATTTTCATGACGAAATGGCCAAAGCATTTGCTCAAGGTTTCGATGGCCAACAATGTTGATTTGGGGTAGCTTCGGATGTGCTCTAGCCACGAATATTGGTGGAGAGGCTAAAGCAAATGAGATCTCCAATACCCAGAAATGGTTTGGGCAGATTCTAAATAGTTTGAGAGATATTAAAATAATTAATATTTTTAAATGGAGTCCCTAAGTCTAAACTTAGGGAAAATAAAATATTAATGTGAATTAATATAAAACTGTGTTAGAAGGGTCCAAAAGTCATGTATCAAGCCAGAATTAATTTTAGCTGTTGATTAGGGACTTAATCTCGGCCGTTGAATTGTCAACGAGAAAAGTATAAGAAGAGGCCTGAGGGTCACTTGGAGAACACACTGAGTTGATCAAGAATTCGATTTTCTAGGGCAGAGCTTGCCGAGGAAATCGAAGGAGTGATCTGAGTTGCAATTGAGGGGCAGTGAATGTAGTAGTAAAGAGGAAGAGATAGTACCGGGAGCATCAGCGCAGAAGTCGGGAGAGGGTTGACGCAGAGCCAGCTAGAGGCCACGCAAATGCAGGCAGAGGCCACGCAGAGGCGGCCAGGATCTACACAGAGCCTGAGGAGGGCCAACGTAGGAGACGCAGAGGCTTTAAAGGCTGAGGCGGAGCCTCGAGACGCTGACGCTGGGCCAAATAGGTTGACATTGGGCCAGAGAGGCTGACACAGACCCTAGAGGCTGACACTGGGAGATTTGGTGGGGCAGATTGGGGCTGATATCTGTCTCCGACTGAGAGGTACTACTGCTGAGGGAATTCTCTGTTGGGTGAGCCATTTCTGTCACCCAGATTTTATTCTGAAACTGCTTAATAATAAAACCCTCAGATAGCTGCACTGGTTTTCCCGCATTGGGTTTTTCCGAGGACATTAGTCCAAAAATAACGGTGTGATGATCTGTATGTGTTGAGACTATACTTGTATTTATTTTTAGTATTTACATGGTAAATAACTTGTTAAGTAAATGAACAAGTAGGCAGAAATAAATCAAATAGTACAGGAAGAATTTCTGACGGATAGACTTGGAAATTCCAACATGGTATCAGAGCGTGGTTGCAGATTATAGGTTAACTGAGGGCATCAATTGAGCAGAGCAACAATAGTAGAAGCAACTGTCTCGAGTGACAGAAGCTGTTCTTAGCGGAAAAGCAGCAAGGAAGGGGTGACATAGTCCCTGTGTCATCAATTCGAGCCAGGAAGAGAATTAGTGTAGTGGCAGAGAGGAGCAGACTTGACCTACGCAGTGCCCGGTCATCTTTCTCAGTCAGGAAGGATTGATGCCCATGGCCAAAAGGTGCAGATTTTGCTAGTGCCAAGATTGCGCAGAGCTTAGGGGCTTTAACCTTCAGTTTGCTGGGGCATAGGAGGCTGTGGGTAAGTTGCAGAGTGAAGCTGGCGGGGTATTGTGGTCAGAACAATACCTAACAGGGAAAGACCAAGGAGGAGGGAGTTGCTGTCGAGGATTTCTAGCTAAGAAATCTAGATCAGTGGTGCAGCTGCACTAACAATTGGAGTGGGGGCATCTCAACATTAGCAGAGGGGTTTCCAGGAGGGAAATCGAGGCTCGGAGGGAGTCACACCGAGAACTTCTAGGAGGGAAGTAGAGGAGTAGCGAAATGGCAGTGAACGAGGTAAGAGACCAGGACAGACTGGATGGAGCCTCAAACTTCGTAGTCTGGAAGGCCAGAATCTTGTCTGTTCTAGACAGGAATTGTCTCAAAGACTTCGCCTTGAAAACAATAGCGATCCCAGTTTCCCCGGTTGAGAATGATAAGTACGAGGAGGCAATGGGGAGGGCCAAGAGCATCATCCTAGACAGGGTCAAGGACCATGTAGTACCACATATTGCCGAAAAGGACACGACAAATGTGATGTGGGAGACCCTGACGAAATTGTATCAGCATACTTGCGTGTAGAGGAAGATGCTACTAGAAAATCAGCGACGGTCATACTAGATGCAAAAGGGAGAACATATCAACACCTTCGTCGGTCGATTGAAGGAGATCTAGGATCATTTGACTCCCATAGGGGCCACGCCGGATCAAGAATTGATGGTGAGGATAGCCCTGAACGCAGTCTCAGAAGACTGGGAGGTGTTTGTGCAGAGCATACTAGGCGGATCAACCCTTCTAGATTGGAGGAACAGTGGGCAGCTCTTCGCCAAGAAGAGATCAGGAGGCTGACCAAGGCTAGAAGCAGCAGCAAGGGGGTCAGAATCAAGAAGGAGGAAGAGGAGGATGCTACCCTAGCATCTGAGGGAAAGTAGGAGAAACGAAAGAAGAAGGACCTCTCCAAGGTCAAATGCTTCCACTGTGGGGAACTGGGTCACTATGTGAGCCAGTGTCCGAGGAAGAAAAGCAAGGGAGAGTCTTTCGAGACCAAGGCTGCGCCAACAAGGGCGGAGAAGTAAGTGGAGACAGATGATGACTGTGCTATGACTGCTCACACGCCATTTGAGAGGAAGTGGGGAGATATCGAGCTATAGTAGGATGGACTATAGGCGATGAGGGACATGATCCTCGAGGTACCGAGCCTCTTGGATTATACCTTGCTACGAGAGCCTCCAAGAGGAGTAGCAGTACTGGCGGATGTCAGTAGAGACAGATGCGGATGGAGCGACAGAGGGAGCTACAGTGCAGGAGTCCCAGGACAATGTGAGGCAATAGTGCGAGATGCATGGAGTTGTTGCAACAACGCAGAGGTCAGAGAAGTAGCACTTGTCAGCGATAGAAGGAGTTTCAGCCAATGTCACATGGTTCGGGTTCGAATTCGAATTCGATTACAATTAACTTCAATTCGAGTTCGAATTTTTCGATGAGGTTCACCATTAGGTTCGTTCATGTAGATACGTTCATGTATATAATTTTAAAAATATATATAATAATTAAAATTACATAAATCTTTTATATTCATTTATAATTAATATATATTTATAATTTTTATCATATACTATATCAATAAATTTATAATTTTCCATAAATATAACTTATATTAATTTATAATATTTAAAATAACAATACCCTAATTTCGTTAATGTAATATAATTTAAAATATATTAAAAGTAATTCTTGTAATATTTGATTATAAATAGTAATTCTTGTCATTCGTAATAATAAAATTACTTTGTGCAAAGATAAGTTAACATAAACGAGTTAAAATATATTCGTAAATAGTAATTCTTGTCATTTGTTGTTATGTAACCTCAACGCAGCAGAACTGAGATAAAGTTGAACCTTCTTGAACCTAAACGAACTAAGATTTTTTTTTGAAATTCGCCGAATTTCGGACCTCAACGTTTAGGTTCGACGAACCCTGTGACACTGGTTTCAGCATCGTGGGTGTCTCTCGCTTGACAAAGATGTTAGAGTTGGGAGATCAGTTACTTACTTCTCAATAATTGAGTTGTAGTGCAGCAGTTAGCAGTGGCAGTGTTATGGGCATCACAATGCAACATGATGAGAGGGGCTACCCTATGTATGAAGCAGTGGCAGTGGCAGGGCCATGGGTAGCAGTGCATGATGCAATAGTACAGAGGATGTTGGGCAGCAGGCCTAGCATCAGCACCGGGACCGATGCTGGATGATCAGGGTGATGCTCAGTGAAGAGTATTACTAGAGCATAGTCCTCTAAGAGGGAGTGTTGATTTGGGGTAGCGTCGAATGTGCTCTAGCCACGAAAATTGGTGGAGAGGCTAAAGCACATGAGATCTCCAATACGCAGAAATAGTTTGGGCAGACTCTAAACAGTTTGGGAAATATTAAAATAATTAATATTTTTAATGGAGTCCCTAAGTCTAAACTTAGGGAAAATAAAATATTAATGTGAATTAAAACAAAACTGTATTAGAAGGGTCCAAAAGTCATGGAATCAAGCCAGAGTTAATCTTAGCCGTTGTTTAGGGACTTAATCTTGGTCGTTGAATTGTCAACGAGAAAAGTATAAAAGGAGGCTTGAGGGTCACTTGGAGAACACACCGAATTGATCAAGAATTTGATTTTCTGGGGCAGGGCTTGCTAAGGAAATCGAAGGAGTGATCTGAGTTGCAGCTAAGGGGCAGTGAATGTAGTACTAGAGAGGCAGAGATAGTACCGGGAGAATCAGCGCAGAAGCCAGGGGAGGTTTCATGCAAAGCCAGCTAGAGACCACGTAGAAGCAAGCAGAGGCAACAAGGAGCTGCGCGAAGCTTGAGGAGGGCCATCATAGGAGACGTAGAGGCTGACGCAGAGCCCCGAGAGGCTGACGCTGGGAGATTTCATGGGGCAGATTGGGGCTGATATTTGTCTCTGACTAGAGGTACTACTGCCGAGGGCATTCTCCTTTGGGTGAGCCATTTCTGGCACCTAGATTGTATTCTGAAACTGCTTAATAATAAAACCCTCAAATAGCTGCATCGATTTTCCTGCATTGGGTTTTTTCGGGGACATTAGTCCAAAAATAATGGTGCCACTTGTGTGTTTGTTTTTTCCTTCATTTGATGATCTGTATGTGTTGAGACTGTTCTTGTATTTATTTTCAATATTTACATGGTAAATAACTTGTTAAGTAAATGAACAAGTAGGCAGAAATAAATCGGATAGTGCAGGAAGAATTTTTGACGGATAGACTTAGAAATTCCAACAAACAAGTGGTTGTTGGGGGAATTTCCTTTCAGGTGACAGAGGAATTGATTGCCAAGGTTATAAGTCTGCTCACTGATGCAGAGAGAGCCTTCAAAAGCCATGTCTTAGCTGGTGTTGACGTAACCTTCTTCTTGAAAGATGAATTAAAGAAATGAAATGGAGATCAGGGGTGTAGAGATTGTGGTTAAAAGATGAACGACACTTTTTGCTACGAATCACCCAATCCTATTTTACCTATGAAGGGTGCTACAATCGTGTCAACTTGTATAATTTTCGATTTTTGGCTCATTTGGTGGGGCAATTGAAAATCATTTTTTCTTATTTTCTATTGGAAAGGTTAAAGCACATGTCTACTAGAGTCCAAGCTAGAACAAATGCATCCCCTCATTTTATCTACCATACGAGTCTAATAAAATTATTAATTGAAAGTCAATTGAGGAAATCCGGAAGAATTTGGGAGCATTTTTTGTTTTGGGGAGGGTTTCAACCTCAACTTGCAAAACCAAAGAGAGACAGAAAAAAGGGTAGTGAGAAGAAAGCTAGGCAAACACAAAACCCTGAAGCAAAGAAGTTTCATCTCATGGGACCTCCTATGTATAGACAAGGAGTCAGAAAAATATAGAAGTAGTTCCCCCTCTGGTTCCTTAGTTACCCAGGGTTTATAACAAAAAAATTGATAGATTAAAGAAAACGAAGGAGACCTCTCCTCCTACCAAATCCCCACCTATAGACAGTCAACTGACAGAGAAAGTTAAGGGCAAAATAATTGAGCCTGAAGCTGGACAAATCTCATTTAAGAAGGAACGCACCTTGTTTGAAATATTTAAAGGTGGAAAGAAACCTCACACCAGGCCATGGAACAAGCTAAGATTAATTATCAAATTAAAACAGAACCCTGAACTAGCCAAGGAGGTTATAGATGTGGATGAGACTCCTCAGAGGGACTTGATTATAAACAAGTAGAAGGCTACCAATTCAAAAAGACCAAAGAAAAACAAAGGATCAAAGAAAAAGGTTTCTGTCGAGGGTCAAAAGAGGAAGAGACAAAGGAGGACCAATGTAGATATCCTTCTAGAGGCAACTAATAACTTTAGCTAGCTAGTTTTAACCACAAAATTTTGATGGCTCAGTTTTTATCTTCAAACTGACAATGTGCCTATCAGCGTTTTTGTATAGGAAAAGGTCGATATGCGTTGATAGTTTCATTGTCAGCACATTTTTGGCAAACGGTTTAGAGAAAGGCGCTGACCGTTGACCCGTTAGCAAAATTGTCAGGTTCTGGCTACAAAAGGATGACAACGAGATTGTTAGCGATTTTAGGAAAGGAAGCCCGAAAGGAGGAACTGTTCAACAAAAGGCCATTTTTGAAGGGGTGACAGAGCACAATTTCCAGCAAAGGAGGCAGAAGATTGGTCAATATTTTGGTCCTTGTTTTAGCCAGATTTATAGCAAGTTGTTATGATGTAGATACAAATAGGATTAGAAAGTTTTATATGCATGTATTTGACATATACGTTGTTATTTTCAGACTTTGTGATTAAAGTTTTGCTAAAAAATTGTTGTAAGTTATGATATGTTCTATAAACAAAGTTTCTGAAGAATGAGAAAGGGTTGGAATTTTTTGCCAAACCTTTGGTACAGTGTATACATTTGGACATCAATATAAATTACATTGTTTGGCGTTATTTGCTCAGATTTATAGAGATTCTTGTGTAATGGGTTTCCAGTCTGCCTTCTAGTGTTTGTCATCTCTTATGTTTCGTAATCTTTCCCATATGTCTTCTACATTTTGGATATCAAGTTATTAAAACTGAACTCTGCATGTCAACTCAAATTTACAATTGCCAAAGTGTCCTATGTTTTTAGCTCAAATATTTTTAACATAATTCACTAGTTGCTCTGCTTTTAGTGTTTATCTCTATCTGCTTCTATCACAACTAAATGAGAAATTGTCTAAGAAAGTTGTTGCTACCTTGCCTTTGTAGTTTGTTCATATAGCTTGTAAGCAGTAATTTGTTGTCAAGCGGACTCCATGCCTAATGGTTTTTCCTGTCCTTTGCATACCAATGTTGTTTAAAACCAATCAAATCTAGTGGATGTGCTGAGTACATAACTAGTTAGATTTGACTGAGTTAGAAAAGGGATTCCCCTTCGAATTGAAAGGGCTAGCTTTCGATTCAAAAAATTGGTTAGAGGTTACCTTAGAGTTTTTCCCGCAGCTAGGGTTTTCTCTAAGTGATAACACTGCTACTGAACACTATGGACCCCTGTAGCAAGGTAATGATCCATGTGGAGGACACCTTAGTGGACCTTGGTCATCTCTGTAGCTCTCTGGGGCTAAAACTCCAAGTCACCCCACCTCACTCCTAGGGGTATGGCTACCATCATTGTGAAGTCTTTCTCCAACCCGGAGGACAACTTGTTGATCTTAACTGATGTTGCTTGTTGGTCTTGCTTCTCTTGCTTGTCCTTCTTCCTGTAGTGGCCAAGCTTGCCACACCTGAAGCACTTGGCCTATGACAGGTCCTTCATCTTCTTCTTCTCCCCCTGTCCCTCACTGGGACCCTTCGATGCGAGGGCCACATATTCCTCCTCTTTCACCCCCTTCAATCTGCTGTTACTACTGCCACTAATGGAGTTCTTTAGAAGAGCTCACCTCAACTCCTCTTGCTGCAAGTCATACCACATCCTGTCCCATTCTGGCAGCTTGTCTCTGCCCAATATACTTTGGACAAAAATTTGTTACTCCTCCTAGACACTGTTCAGTACCAACCTTATTAGCTCTGTTGGTTGAGGCACTGCCCCAACAGTCGCAAGTTGATCTCAGACCTCCTGATTCTTGGTGAGGAAGGGATCTATGCCTTGCCCTTTCTGCATCCTGATGCACCTCAACTTTTCTTCCAGGAACATCTTCCATTGCTTGGAAGTACCTTGATATAGCTAGGCGAGAGCATCCCACATCTGTTTGGCAGTATCTTTGCAAGATATATGCGAGATGATATGGTCCCAGATTCCATTAAGATCAACTGCTTTGCCTTCACCATTTCCTTCCTATATTCCTTCAGCTGATCTGCATCTTGGGAAACTGCCACAATGTTGTCTATGTAGAGCTTTAGGCCATATTAATCTAACATGAAGTACATCCTAGCCTTCCAGATGACATAGTTGGAGGCTCCCTCCAACCTATCCTGATCTCTCAATCCAATTGAAAATTGAACACTTGCCCAACAATTCGAACTGCCTGTCTGGGTATTGTGCAACCTTTGAGAATTTCAGCCTACTGCTCTCTTTGAACAACGAAATTCCCTTCTCTGCTTTTGAGCTTCCCGGTTGATCACTCACACTCTAGTACAATGTCAAAATTTCATCTATCACAACAACTGGAAATTATTTTTCTAATTTTTAATTTATTTAATAATTTATCTGTTGTCTGCTACGACAAATATCAAATAATTCACACTGTGATTTTCACAAATAAACTGTGGAAGAAAAATAACGTTGGAAACTGAGAAAATCTAGCACACACAAAAAATATGACAAATTTGGAAAAACCCAACTTAGGAAAAACGGTGCAGCGGCTGAGGGTTTTATTATTTTGTAGGAGTGAAATCTTAGGACAATGTGGATGTTGAAAATTGGCAATAATTAGTGGTAAAAATATCTTGAGGAAAATTACCCTCACTCTGAGCAATCTCGACTCTCAACTGCTATTGAAAAGCAAGCCATTCAATTGGGCCTACGCAGGCTCTACGTCAATCTGAAGCTGGCTGCCACACGGGCTGCTTGAATCGTCTGCTAATCAAGTTGTCCTGCCTGCCGCTGATTGGGAAAATTCTTCTCTGATAGTTTGGAACCTCTGCCCGACCTCTGGAACTGAAGACGTCTTCCTCTTAGCAAAAATCGAATTGCTCTTTGAGGGTTTGCGCTGCCTTCTAGGAAATCTCGACCTCTCTATAAATGCACTCGCTGGGTCTGGAAATCTTCCTCCAACCTCAATGTCTCTGCATCGTCATTGAAGCTCGAACTCTCCAGCAACTGACTGTAGCTACTCTGGAAAATCGAATTCTCGAAGTGTCTCAAGCTAAGAAACCGGATTCATTGTATACCCTGGACGAATCGCGAATCCAACGTATCGGACACGATTCTGTCCTGACACGTGTCATTCTGTCAGGACACGTTGTGTCCGATTTCCCCACGTCGTGTCATAACGTGTCACGGGAAAATCGAATCGGGTTGGTTTTTTTTGGAACGAGTCCTGTTTTTTTCCGATTCGTGTCACGATTTTGCCTGTCTGCGGGGTTAAAAGGCATCAGTTTGATTGGTTGTGTTACGTGTACTGTGTATTGTGTTATCGAATCAACGCACTTCAGAAGTGGGAGAACGAACACCAGATACGGTGATACCTGTGCATACATATCAGTTATCAGTATCACTGTCAAGTGTCAACACTCCATGAGGTTTATTATGGTTATGGTTGGTTCAATCTGAAGCAGGGTCATAGTAGCTGTTTAGAAACATAACATATACATTGTTGATTTCGGTACAATCGCAGGGATGAATATAAGCTTATGAGCTCAAAATGCTGATACATGTGTATGTATCCATGGGTATGCCTGTGTACGTAATCTGCATATTATGCCATTCATGATATGGAATAGCCTAATAGGCAATGAACCTACGGCATTTAAATTAGGAACCATGCATCATACGAACAATAGGGTTGCATAGTTTAAAACTTTAAAAGGAGGGCTCTCAAGTCACTATTAAACCATGAGAACCATGCCCAGGCAGAATAGTGTGACATTGTGGATGAGAACCAAAACTAGACATTTTAGTATTTCTTGCCCCAGTATATTTCTGCTAAATTTTATAGTCTATATGATTTTTTTTTTCCAATTAAATACCTTCGAAGAATGTCTCTTATTTTCTCACTGCCACTTCAACAATTTCTCTGAGGCATCTGCTATTTATCTGAACTGTCTTGACTCTTACAATATCTCTGAGGCATCTGCTATTAGCCTATTTGTCAAATCATATCAGCGTTAGGTGGGGGTCCTGTAACATATCTTGGCAAGAAAACAAAGTCGTAGGGACTAGTAACATATCAGTTATGAATCATATCAGTTATGAATCATGATTTAAATTTTTAATAGATTTATTATTTATGTGACTAGTACCATTGAAATTTGACATTTATTTGAATTTTGTATGTACTATACTACTATCAGTCTATCAACTATGCATGCTAATAGCCATAGTATAGATTAAGAATCAAGATCTATGTTTGAAATCAATAAATTTGTATCATTAATTAAAATTTGTGTAAGAAATATCATAATATCTAATTTTTAATATATATATATATTTTTATATTTTTAATAAAATAATATATAACGTGTCCTAACGTGTCCTGTTCCGGGGGGTCAGCGTGTCCGAATCCGACACCACGAATCTCGAATCCTACGTGTCCCGAATCCCCGTGTCAGGTGACTTAGGTCTCAAGTGTATTCTCCAAGTGCTCATCGACTTCTTATAATCCTTTGTTGGTCTTCCAATGACCAAGATGAAAACTTATTCAAGAGTCGGGATCATATCGGAGTCGATCCATGTGAGTTTCTAGAGAATTCTCACCTTGACTTAATTAATTCTGATTAATTAAATATTAAGAAATAGGTTAATAATCTAACTAAGTCATATCTAGGTGGAATTTCCAAAAATAATTTCTGGGTTTTAAAGATCTCATGTATTCTAGTCTCTCCACCAAGTTTTGTGACTAGAACACATCTGATGCTACAAAAAACTAACATTTCTTGCAGTTTGTCGGTGACAAATGTTTTCTGTTGAAACTTGAAGGCTGGTATTATGATTGATCATTTGATGACAATGCTATAAGTTTTAACTGCTAGATCTTTGATGCTATTTGTGTACTAAATGGCTGATGCTTTACTGATTATCATTAATCAACTACGAAGATGCATGTTTCCATATTTTTGACAACTAATTTGCCATTCTGCTGCCTGCATACTTTTTTACTCTTTAAAAAATGGTCCCAGAATGCTTTGCTCTTTCAGGCTTTTGGAAATTGGTGCTTCATGCTTTTGCTTCTCACTTTGTACTCCCAACAGTGATAGTATCAGTTTTGTAAGCATCCTGATTTTGTGATGAAAAAATTGCGAAAATAACAATTTTTTGGCCTAGCTGATTTTATCGTCTGAAAAAGTCATAATTTTATTGTAAACTCGGCAAAAAATTCATGATTTGATGGAAAAAATATTGATTTAAGTAATTCTTTTCTGTAATTTGTAATTTTTGCATTATTTAATTTTGCCGATGTTTGCTGAATTTTACCAATATTTTCTTGATTTTCCTGGTTTTTTGGTTTTCCAAACTCTTGTCGATTTTATCCTGATGCCATTGTTTGCAACATTAGATAGTATAAACAAAACAGGAAAACTCCATTACGGATCATATATTGCGAGAGCCTTAGTTTGGTTGTGGGTGGGTACACAATAAGTGCCAGATATAATTAGTGAATGATCTAAATCATTGCATAAATAGATGTACTTGCAGGTGAAATGCTAACCATAAAGGAATAATATATCTAGGTCTTCCTGCTTTTTTAATTTATACATACTAGTTTAAGCAGAGTTCAGATATCCTGTTGCACGTGCTTACAATAGAAAGATAAACTGATCATTGTGCTGTTAATGGCGTAGACATCTGTGCCTAAATACTCAACAGGCCTTGCAGCCAAAGAATGATTCTTACATGCAGTCAGCAACTTAGCCCTGATCAATAAGCATCTACTTATATGCATGACTAACCAAGCATCAACATCAGGTAATAGGAAAATTCCCATAGCAAGATGTGACATGATTTGATCTAGGGTAAGGACAAAGTCCCTTTTATCCAAGATTGGAACCAGGTACATGCATCAAACAAATTTATGGTGGCATGATAGTAAATGCACATTGTGATTCAAACATGTCCAAGACTACATCTGCAATTCGCAGGCTGAAATAGTACAGGAATCCAAAGAACCATAGTGTATCTTTGGGATTATCCAAGAGCTTTAGTTTTTCTGATTTGTGATGAGTCAGGGGCGAGGATTGATCTACATTATTATGTTTTGGTTAATCTGGCAATTTATTTTAATGTTTTCCATATTTTTATTATTATATAATATTGCTGCTTTTCTGTGTATTCTAATTCCAGGTATGGCTTATATATCTAATCAATATTATACTTAAGGGGCTGTCAGTGGTCGCTTGTCTAACACTTTTCTGTTGTCATGAATAGGAGATACAATACATCCTTGCATATCTACATCTGATAAGCAATCAAGAAAATGAGATGGCCTTGGAATGTATTATCAATGTCCCTCCTCGAGGTATGTATACTAGTCATATTTTTGTAGCTGAAACTAGGCTTGGATATGACTATTGTACTTTAAAGTTCTAACGTGATTAATGGAGATAATCTTTTATATACTATGGACTAACTTAAAATGTAAATCTCTCTTGATAAAGCACAGATAGGGCGGATTGATTTGCACTGTGGACCTTGAGTTTACCAACTGGTTGACCAACTACTGATGTTACTGACAAAAGAATCCTGTCATCTCTTCCCCAAGTCGGCAGTTCACAATTTACCATTTAGGAACACTTAAATCAGCCCAATGTCTGAGACTCAATACAATCTTTTCGTACTGTTCATAAAAGTCTGCCCCCGTGTTCACGGTTTCTTATTTAAAGAACATTGACCAATGTTCAGATGGGTATGTGATATCAAGCTTTCAAATGGATCTCCTGCCTTTACTAAATATTTACTATCCTTGGATGATGTGACACTTGGAAAAATCATTGGGAATAATATGTGGGAATGATGCCTGTTATAGAATCACTTTGGATCTACGGGGAAAACTTCACCCATCTGGAATATACATTAGCTTCTCAAGAATTGAAGCAGATATCACCATGGCCATCACCCCGGTTCTTAAGGTTCTTCATATTGGCCCCTTGCATCATTAAGGAACCCATGATTGTCCCAACCCCTGGTAGGCGATGAATTGCCAAACCTTAAGGGGGTATTCATGCTATATCATCCACATCATGTTCTCATCCCCTAGAGCCCCAAGCTGTTTTAAAAGAAAAATCAATAAAAGGCAAAAGGCATATGAAGAAGATTTGAAAAAAAAAGGCTGAGGTAACTCATGTACCACGATTGCTCCCTCCTACATTCATACACCGAAGTGTGGGCTTCCCTTATTTTAGCTACCCTTCTACTATGGCATGTGGCTTGGAGCCTTACCTTGATTCCCCACTCCGTTCCATCCCCATATCACATGACAACCACCACTTGATGGATATACCATGTGCTTGCCTCTCCCTTAGAGGTTGAAACCATCTAATAAGGTTCTTGGTTAACCCCCTTCTTGAACTGGGAGACACCTATACACTGTAAAGCCCATTATGGAAGGGCATTCCACCATGAGGTGTCCACTTTGTTCCATGATTTGTAAGCTTATTTGCTCAATTACACTAATGATTTGTTGTACTGGAGGGTGAGGAGGCACATTGGATCTTATGGAAGATTACGTGTGGGTCTTCATTTTGGGGTTTGGTCTCCCTATATGGGGTCCAAGCCCTCTAGAGGGTCATATTTGCATTTGTAGGGTGCGCGTTGAGAGCAATGGGCCTCCACTATAGCAGAGAGCAAATAGCCATGCCATGGGATCCTTTAGTACTATCCATTGCTCGCTCGTGTTCCACCTATTTGATGATGATGATGCACCTATGATGATGATGATGATGATCCTTTAGTACCATCCATCCATGCTTTATTATAAAAAAATCTAGCAAATCTTAGCTTAGTACATCAGATGATTACCAAATCCCTGAGTGTAGAGGAGTCTTAGGCTTCCTTATATAGAAACAATGAGAGTTCTAGACCCCTAGAAGTGGAAAAACAACTAGTTTGACTTGATTTGAGGCTTGATCCTTGTCAAATTAATTGTGTGAAAATTTCCCCACTGAAATTTTTATTACAACATCTGGAATACATTCTTCTAACTGTAAATTAATTAGCAATTTATTTGCTACGACAAATATCAAATAAATCACGTTGCAATCTTCACAAATAAAAACACAGTGGAAGAGAAACTAGAAATTGAGAAAATATTGGCACACACACAAAAATCTGACACAATTGTTTTTGGACAAAAGTCCCTAGAAAAACCCATCTTGGGAAAGCCGGTGCAGTAACTGAGGCTTTTTATTATTAAGTGGTAGTGAGAAATTATGAGTACAATAAATATCGCCAAACTAGCGAATCTATCCAAGAAGAATACTCGCCAAAATTCCCAGAGGTAAATTACCCTCTCTTCGAGCAATCCCGACACTTCACTGCCCCTGAAAAGCTAGCCATCCAACTAGCTCTACACAGACCTTGTATCACCCTAGCACAATCCCTCAAACATTATTCCTGAAACAACTGCCAATCTAGTCGTCTTGTCAGCTGTTGATTGGGAAAATGCTTCTCCGACCCTCTGGAAAACTTTCTCGGCCTTTGAAATTGAAAACGTCTTCCTCTTCAGCTAGATCGAATTGCCTTCTTGAGGCTCTACGTTGCCTCTACGCAACCTCTTAGAGAAAATATTGACCTCCTCTTTCTGACTCTCCAGAGCTAGAAGAAATTCCTCTGGACTTACTGTCTCTGCCCCTTTGTCACTGCTTCCCTTCTCTCGGCCAAGCTCTTCCATTTTCTACTCTCTAGAAAGTCAAACTGCCCAAGGAAATCGATCTCTTGTGGCTCAAGTGTGTTTCTCCATCTACCCTGTTATCCTCGACAATATCTTAAGGTTGAGAAAGGAGATTGACGGAGGTAACTTAGGGTTCAACAGCTAGCATTGCTAAACCAGAGAGGGCTCTCTCTATCAGCTCACATCGAATGATGACTGGAGTGGGAAAAGATGTTAGGCTAGTTATTACAACACTAGGGTTTTGCAGATTTAGGGTTTGCTGGATCAGAGGTACAAATCAGGGAACTAGGTCAGGTCTTCAAAGTTTTAGTTGCATGAGATATAAAGGAGCAAAGTAGGCATGCTTTTGTGATAGCTTAGGAGTTGGTCAATGTAGTGTAGGGTTGAATAGGTAGGAAATTCAAGATGAGCATGTGAACCATGAATTCATCTATTAGAAGACTAAGCACATAAAATGAGATTCCTAACAAAATAGAGCTTAATTACAAGAATTTTGTTTAACAAAAAAGCATAGATATGGAAAGGAAACTAATTTATCATTCATATAAATGTTTAACAGGAGAAAAACAATACCACAAACTCACACCACAAGAATTATTGAATAATAGCTGCAACTTGGCCCTTGATTTCTTGTAAAAATATGATGAAGTACAAGATACAAGATTTCCACTCTCTGATGTCCAACCTTGAATATGACTGAAAACTAGATACATATAGACCAAAAAACAACTTCCCCACTCTCAAGGGTCGAATCCCTCAGTATAGGAATAACTTACATGAATTTCTCAACCAAAACCTAATGACTAGGGAGGTTGGAACAAACCTCCATTTAGACTTTGACTAAACTGTTTCTCATAAATGAGGCCTAAAATTACATCAAAATTACACTAACAAGCTCATTTACCTTCTATTACATCAATTCAACTCACAACATGAGGAATTACATCATAAAATCCAAGTTTGATTGAAGAAAACTCTAAATTTGGACAAACAATGAAAAGCACAGTGCCATCAGGCATAAGCGCAACCCCAACTTTGAGGAGGTTTTTGAAGGCCTTTCACTGCTCGAAATCCAATTCTAAATATACCAATGGAAAGCTTGGGATGTCTAGTTGTCATTAGACATGTCAAGCAAGCAAAATGGACACTCCAAGTTCAAGAACAACTCATTCTCTCACCACTACTCCAAAAGCGCAGCGCCTAGTCCAGTAAGGTGGCAAAAAGTGGGTTTTTGACCTATTTTTGGGCATTTTCTTCAAACTTGTTTGCTAACAAGGCACCAAAAGTGGATAGATGGCATGTATAGGTCATTATCTATCAATCCATATAAACTTTTTGGCATTTGGAGGTCTGAGGAAAAAGCACAGTGCCAAGGCGCTGCACTTTTGGCTGGACTGTTCTTCCTATTTATGCCAAAATCACAAAAACTCAAAATTGTTCAAAATTTCTTCAAAATTGCTTCTAGTTTTGGTCCATGAAGCTCTAAAATGAAATGTCAAGCAAGGAGGGAGGCCTCAACTAGCAAGTCAAGTTTATCTTTCTCTTTTTGCCTCCTTAGGGTTTGGCTTAACTTCTTCTTCAACTGCTTGATTTTGACTTGGGAGACCTTGTTTCTAGTACAGTAGTGCATGGCCATATGCGTTTGAAGTTTAGTGGCCCTGTTGGCCCTCTTAAGGAGCTTTTCCAAGTGGCAGTTAACTCTATCAAGCCAATTTTCCCTATTTTCCTCAAAATCTTCTTCAATGAACTTGTCAATGTTTTGCTGCCTCGGTGGAGAGGATGTTTCAGTGATTTGCTCTTCTTTTCTCTTTAAACCTCTTGTCAGAGGTCTTCTAGGCTTGAGCTGAAAACCAATGGCTTCAATCTCTTCCAAGTTTATCACTGTTTTACCTTTGGCACCATCCTTTTCCAAATTTGCTTTAGATTTATCAAGAAAAAGTTGCTTGACTTTGAGCTGTTTGTTTTCTTGTTGAAGGAAAGAAATAAAAATTTCTGCCTTGGACAACTTACTCTTTAGCTCTCTAATCTCAATCCCTTTCTTTTGGATGATCTGCTCTGAAGATTTGACCTCTTCATGCACTTCTAAATCTGCCATATCAGTGTCAAGATGAATCTGTGCTTCTTCATCCAATGGTGTCTCATGCTGCTGTGATGATGTAGGCTTGGCCCTTTCAACAATGTCTGGAGCAAACACAAGCCTTTTCCCTCTTGTGTAGGTCTTGGTCACTTCTGCCCTAGGACTTCCTGTGATAGGTCTGCTTGTGGAAGCCACCTCTTGTTGTGTTGGAGAAGACAAAGGAGTAGCGATGACCTACCTAACCTAACCAATGACCAAATTTTTATTAAAAAGCTATTTGAAACCGTAAAAATTTGTAGTAGGACCCTGTCAAAAACTTTGTAAGAGCACATTTGATCACTGGTGGCTGACAGGACTGACAAACACTAACATACCCATCAAATTCTTCTTATAATCTCCAGTTAGGACTCCAACGGCCAAGATTAAATCTTAATCAATTACTAAGATTATTTCATAGTGGATCCATGTGAGTTTCTAGATTATTCACACCCTTTTCAATTAGTATTGATTAATTAATCCCTTTTCCTAAGTTTAGAATTTAGGAAATATTTAAAAATAGGCTAATAATCTAATTAAGACACTTCTAGGTGGAATTTCCAAAAATGATTTCTGGGTTATGGAGAACTCATGTGTTTTAGCTTCTCCACAAAGTTTCGAGACTAGAACACTTACGATGCTACAAAAACTAACATTTTGGTCCTTGATAAGTGCTAGAAAAATTTCCAGAAACTTCGACCCCTTGAGAAAATCAAACGTCTAGGTGCATCTAGTCCTTTCGAGAATATTCAAAAATAGAATCGTCGTTACTTGTGCAAAATAAATAACTGCTTGGTCCAAAAAATTTTATTTGCTAGGAAAGTGGTCTTCTTGAGTCCAATGAATTTTTGACAATCTGCCTTGGAAATGAGGCTTTTGATTTCGACTTGAATTTTTCCCTTTGAAAAATAGCCTCAATATTTTTTAATAATTTTTCCACTTGGAGAGTAATTTATTTTTCTTCCCATTTTTTTTTTACAATTTTTGGCTAATTTTATTTTTATTTTTGCTAGAAAATTGAATAATAGACTAGAGGGGATTACAAGTTTTTTTCCACCCTCTAAGTGGGTCAAAAAAATATTTTGGCAATGATGTTCTAATTACGAGGAATCGTTCACCAAAATTTTCCTAGACAACATTTTTACATCAAGATATTACAATAATAAACCCTTAGAAGGGGAAATTTACACATAGACACAACCTCTCAGACTCAACCAAATTCCGGGACACAAGACACATGATCTAGTATGATAAAAATACTTCAACTTGATAACACTAGGACTCACCTAAGACCTTATCAATGAGTTCCACTATAGTTTTGGGGTATGTTTGGGAGAAAAACTCTGCTAATTATTCGTGTCTAGAAACATAAATAATTAGGGAGGTTAAAAACTCTCTAGAGTGAAACCCTTTGACAAGAATCAAAGGCTTACCTAGGTGTTGTTACATGGCTTAATAGTCATACTATAGTTATTTTTACAATAAACTTGCAGAATTTGGGATTACAATGATGATAATGATTGGCTTTTTTTTATCCATTGCTTATACTATGCTTCTTGGAACTATTAACATGTACATGGTCAACATGACCCTATTAGGTGGTTTCAACCTCTAAGGGAGTGATGGGTCCATGGCACATCTGTCAAATGACAGGTGTCGTATGGAATAATGGTGGGATAGAGTGGGGCAATAGGGAAGGCCCCAAGCCACATGCCATGGTACAAGGGTAACTATAATGAGGGAAGCGCACACATGGGTGTATAAAGGTGTGGATGCAGGGGGCACACATAGGGGCCCTAGGAACCAGGTTAATGGCCATAATGATAAGGGGTAGAGCTCATGTTTTGCTTTTGCCCACGCACTAATTTTTTTATGTCCGGATCATTTTTGGCATGTTATGGTACATTTCCTATTGTAAGTGGACAAATTATGCTCTTAACTTTCTTTTTAGCTGCATCAACCTCCGGGCATCGTTGTAGGTCCGACCCAATGTGTGGACAAGGGGAGGGGGAGAGCAACTCCTTGTGGACCCAATGGACAAATGTGGACCCAGATGGGAAATATGTAGAAAGGGCTTATAATGATTGTAGGGGAGTGATATATGTGGTGTCGGGAAGCGGGACCATGCAACTGGAATTGGGGTTTCCCATCTAATGCCACTCCTAAAGATAGTAGCCAATGAAGGAGACCCCACATGACTAGGATAGAAGACTAAACACCAAGTTGGGACAAGGGGAACAAGACTACAAACCAAGCCCATTCTATCCGCCGAATCCCCCCACTAATCTGTGTCTAAATGTGTCCAAGAAAAGTAAGCAAATATACCCAACTACATAATGAAAGACATACCTTCGGGGTTGGAAAGCCCACCTTCAAACATACAATCATAACAGATGGGCGAGGGCATATAATAGATGGCTCAGGGGGCAGAGAATGGTGTCACATCGAGCTATCTGGTGGCTGCAAGGGGTTGTTGGCTGCCGGCCGAAGACATATATAGGAGAAAAATTCTCTTATGGGTGTCACCCATTGGTGGTGGGTAACAAAACACAAGAAGATAAATAAATTTCACAAGCAGTTATTAAGGTTAAGGAGAAATTGAATTAATAATTGCCCTACTGCATTCTCCAACACCTTTTACTTCAATGCTTTTCTTTCCTTTCTTGCATAGCTTGTGTGACCAACTTGCTGTATGCTTTTCAAATACCCCTTGAAGATGTAGCATTTCATTGCTCATTAAGGTTGGGACATTGCAAGTTCTTTTGATTTAGATAGAGCATGGGATGCTTGGGAACTAAGTAATGGCTAATGAGGGGGTAGAGCTCTGGCTAGGATTTTGTTTCTGTGCTTATTATTTGTCTTGACCATCTTTTGCATTTTTCATTTTCAATTAGTTGTGGCCATATATGTGTTCTTTCTTTTGTTGCATCAACCTATCAGTGCAATGTTTCTGGGCCTTGACTCAACGATGTGGATATAGGGTGTGTTGACCACTCCATGTCAACTACCCTACAACAATATACATTTTCGCAAGCATATTCCATCATGCTCAGGCAATGAAGATTATCCAAATTTCATCATCATCTTTAGCGATCTTTTTGTAAAATTTGTCAACTCATTTTGCAAGTTTATAATGTAAATTATCCTAGTAAAACTATCTATGTATGTAACAACTTAGGTAATCCTACCTTTTTGGTGATGATTTCTATCCTAGGAGGAGTTTTGTCTCACCGATTCAAGTGTTTTTCTAAACATGGATGGTCAACAGAGTTTTTCCCTCCAACCTCACCCCAAAGCTAGGGTGGATTTTGTCGTTAACATCTTAGGTAAGTCCTATTTTTATAGTCGAGTCTTTTGTAAAAGTAATTTGGGAGTAATTTAAGTTAATCGACTAAATTGCTTTATTACAAATTACTTAGTCTACTAGATCATATTTGAGTTGCAGAATTGGGTAAATAATTGAGGGTCTATAATGAACGATTGTTCCCCCTTCATGTATTAAATTGTAATATCTTGATGTAAAAAAGTATTTTGGTGCATGGTCTTTCATATTTAGACACCATGGCTAAATTATTTGAGGGTTGGAAAAATTATTAATCCTTTCATTAGTCAATTAATTAAATTTTCAGGGAAAAACAAATTAAAATTATTAGTGTGGAAAAAGCCGGCAAAAAATCATGATTTAATCCTAAAAATGCGATTTTTTCAACTAAACATTTAATCCCCCGATTTCTTGGTGACTTTTTCAGAAAGGAAAAAATCGCGATTTAATCGTTATACTCCCGATTTAATTGAGAGTCGATCCAAAAAGTCGGCCTCCCTCCCAGGCCGCGGATAAAGAGGCCGCAAAGGCGAAAATGATATAATTTTCTGCTGTTTTCTCTCCCATTCGGCGTTGTGGAGATTCATAGGGTTTTGCCATTGCCCTAGAGGAGAATATTTGTCAGTTTTGTGGTGGGGATTTGGAGATCTATCCATTGCTCATCGTGGGAGATTCAAAATGCTGAATTGCTGCTGCTAGGTATGTATTTTAATTTCTCCCTTAGTTTTTTTTACACAAATGATTTCTTAAATCTTTCTATACTTCTCTAAAATTCTATTAGTTTGTTTATGTCTTATTTTTGCCTAGAATTTTGAAAGGGAAACATTGTTTAGAATCTAGATTGAAGCAAAACTTCAACTTTGAAGAATAAAATGACAAAAAATCAAACCCTTGTTTACTGAATCTGTGTGTTTTCAAGTGACTAAGAAGAGACATTTAAAATCTAAAATCAACTATTGCATTTGTGTTTGCTTTTTATGTGATGGGAAATTTTTAATTTGTTTCAATTTTTTTTTGTGCCCAGGTTTAAATTCAAGTTCAAAGTTCACAACAAAATGCCAAGGCTTTTGGACGCTATGTGGGAATATGGTGAACTTGATACTATACACGAATCTGGGGGGATCAATAGAATGTATTTGATTTGCAAGTTGTGTGGCAAGCATATGTTAGGAGGTATCAACAAATTAAAATTTCATTTGGGGCAAATGTTGGCATTATGATACAGGTGTTGTCCTTGATGGCAACACACTTAGAGGTTTGATACAGGTGATGGCAACTTAATCAGAGGACAGATTTTAGTACAAGAAGTCAAGAAAGAGATATACGCAAGTTCATTGTGACAAAGAAGCGTATGCATGCGGGTTGGACGTTCTGAAGATGCGTATGCGTATACACACACTTTCACGCAAGGAAAAGCGCGTACATGTGAGAAAACTTATGTTTTGGTCCGTGGTATTTAGTCCTTGGTATTTGAACCTATGGTTGTGGACCATCCCAAGTATTGGGTCCATGGTATTGTTTCTACATGGTTTTGGACCATGGTATTGAGAGAAGCCTAACCCATATAAGGAGAAGATCATTAGGCAAAAGAGGTGAGCAAGGAATGGATGTCTGACGAAGTGGGAAGATCTAGTATTGCTGGTTATCGGTTTGTGACACTTGGCTCCGGTCGGATATGACAGCGAAGGTATAAGTAATTATCTTTAAATCTGTACGCGGGTTGTCTCTGGTGAAAGCACGTATACACGCGGTTTTGATATAGTCAAGTAGCGTATGCATTATGAGATTTGGTGTTTCAGGTTGCTGTTGATTCTAGTGGTTGTTGCAGAGTTTTGGGCTCTGGTTTGAGCTCTATGTTTTGATGACAGGGTTTAAGTGATTCAGTATTGGGTGATTTAGAGATTTATGATACAAGTATAAGTTGATGATTGTATTGCAGCAGTGATTGTTTT
>APFE030589075.1:60741-109549 GCA_000404065.3 Pinus taeda
TCAAATCAGCTAAGGAAATATGGGACAAAATCATTCTAAGCTACGAAGGAGATGAACAGGTAAAAAGAGCAAAGCTTCGAACTCTCAGAATCTGGTATGACAATCTTAAGATGCATAGTAATGAAAGCATAGCTAATTACTTCCTGCGTATGGATGAGATTATAAATTGTATGAGGAATTTGGGTGAAGAATTGAAGGAAGTTGTCTTAGTTGAAAAGGTTTTGAGATCCATGTCTACTGCTAAATTTGATTCCAAAGTGTCTTCCATAGAAGAAAAGGAGAATCTGCAGAAAATCACCATGTCCAGCTTCACGGAATCTTAACTGCTTTTGAGATGTGAAAAGAGGGACCATCAGAAGCCGCATTCGAAGCATCAGGATACATGTTAGAGGAAGAAGATGAGGTAAATTTTGTCAAGAATCTTGAACAGGGAATTGGACGGTTCGAAGGTGAGCTACCTTTCAAATGCTTTTCATGCGGTAGAGTTGGTCACTACGTTGCTAGATGCCCTCATAACAAAGGAAAGATGTTTGAAGAAGGTAATAGAAGCTATTATACCCATGTTAAAAGTAATGACTCATTCAATGGTAGTGAAGACATTAGAAGTCTCATGGCATATGAAACTAAGAATGCAGAAACTGAAGAAGTTACCAAATTAAACGAACAATTGGAGACAGTGACCAGGGTAAGGGAGAAATTGCAGGATATAGTAAAAGATCAGAGCATAACAATTCAGAGACTTGAATCAAAGATCCTCTCTCTAAAAGAAGATCTTGAAAAATCAAAGGAGCAGAACAAAGAAGCTCTTGAAGAACAAGAACATGAAGTGATCAAATTAAAGCAACAAGTGGAAGAAGGAAGAAAAGTTGAAGAAGACCTAAGGAAACAGTATCTGGAAAAGGAAGAACAACATCAAGTTGAGGTAAATATCTGAAAAGGTAAATTAGAAGAAAAGGACAAATTGTTGTGATTTCAAGATAGTACTAAGATTTTGGATGACATTATTGGTAGTCAAAGATCCCCTAGTATCAAAACTGGTCTTGGCTTTTATGAATCTGTTGAAGGTGAATCTAGCTCACAAGGTGAGGCAAGAAACTCTAATGAGAAATCTGAAATGCACAATGGAGAGATGAGAAGAAAACCCCATCAACAGCCAAGGAAAGAAATTCTTCAAAGGAAATCTTTTACTCCTCCACTGAATAATGTTGAATGTTATGTATGTCATAATCTTGGACATGTTGTAGCCAGATGTAGAAGTAGAATGGTTCAAGACCATCACAAAAGATCATCACATCCCAGGTATTTCAGAGGATATTGCTTTTCCTGCAATGCATATGGACACAAAGCAATTGATTGAAATAGAAGGAACATGAAATATGTAAGATGTTATACATGCAACAAACTTGGACATAAAGCAAGGGAATGCAGGAGCAAATTTCAAAATTCAAAACAAGAGGACCATACATCATCACAGACAGAATTAGAGATAGAAAGGTGTGGTATAACTTAGTTAGCTGACGTAACAGACACAGGGGAAACTGAAAATGAAGAAATTCAGTATTCCATCTTTCATACGCTGATATAATGAAGATAAGTCGCGTATATACGCGAGTTACAGGATGCAGAGTCGTGTATATGGAGATTAGAAGAAAGGACAGCAGAACAGACCGAGGAAATGGTTCGGTCATGATATGAAATGGTTGGCACAAGCTCAGGGGGAGCATATACTTCAAATAATGCATTGTTGGCATTATGGTTAGAAGTTGTTGATAAAGTTTATGAAGCTAAATGATACATCTTGCTGTTTGATCAAAGGAATGGTATTGTAGGTTTGGATGCTGATGCTTATGGTGTAGATCGTATATGATGAATGATAGTCATGGTCTTGAATGAATTGCTAGTCTTAGAACTTGCATCTGCTCAGGGGGAGCATGGATGGATTGATACAAATTGGCATATACAAAGGGGAGCTCAATCAAAAACTTCAACATGTACTCATGGGGAGTATGGACAGTAGAAGGAAACACCAAGGAAGAGAATATCTTCGTCCGCCCTTTGCCCTTGATGTCAAAGGGGGAGAGTGACTTGGTGTGGTGGTTTCCATCAAGTCCAAAGGGGTAGATGTTGGCATTATGATACAAGTGTTGTCCTTGGTGGAAAATCACTCAGAGGTTTGATACAGGTGATGGCAACTTAATCAGAGGACAGATCTTAGTACAGTAGGTCAAGAAAGAGATATACGCAGGTTCATTGTGACAAAGAAGCGTATACACGCAGGTTGGATGTTCCAAAGGTGCGTATGCGTATACATGCACTTTTACGTAAGGAAAAGCACGTATATGTTGGAGAACTTACCTTTGGTCCATGTTAGTTAGTCTTTGGTATTTGAACTTATGGTTGTGGACCATGGTATCTCGTCAGAAGTGTTGATCCCAAGTATTGGGTCCATGGTATTGTTTCTACATGGTTTTGGACCATGGTATTGAGAGAAGCCTAACCTATATAAGGAGAAGATCATTAGGCAAAGGGTTGAGGAAGGAATGGATGTCTGATGAAGTCGGAAGATCTAGTATTGCTGGTTATCGGTTTGTGATGCTTGGCTCGGGTTGGATATGACAGTGAAGGTATAAGTAATTATCTTTAAATCTGTGTGCGGGTTGTCTCTGGTGAAAGCGCATATACACGTGGTTTTGATATAGTCAAGTAGTCTATGCATTATGAGATTTGGTGTTTCAGGTTTCTATTGATTCTAGTGGTTGTTGCAGAGTTCTGGGCTCTGGTTTGTGTTCTGTGTTTTTGATGACAGGGTTTCAGTGATTCAGTATTGGGTGATTTAGAGATTTAAGATGCAAGTATAAGTTGATGATTGTATTGCAGTAGTGATTTTTTTGTACTTATGGATCCAGTCTGAAAATGAATGAAACGTGGTCCCTGAAGAAAAGAAGGTTGTAGCCTTTTGTAGGTTAGCACCTATGTACTAGTATATCAGCTAGTACAAGAGCTAAGGGGGTTGTAGCTCCCTTCCAGAAGTAGCTGGAAAATGAGAGAGGGTTGTAGCCCTCTGTAGGTTGAAGCCTGCGTGCTGGTAAAGGACTGCACGAGTACATTGTAAAAGAAATTTCTTATTAAAGGAAGAAAGAGACGAATTGCAGCAGGTGGTTTTCACCCACATTGGGTTTCCACCTTATATCATGGTGTTCATGTGTGCTTCTTATGTGTGATGATCTGTACTATTTTACTACACTTGATTACTGTTAATATGGTTAATAATGTTCTGATGCATTTACTAAAGATAAGCTAACTGAATCATAAGATTACTGCATGTACGCTAGTTGCATTTAACACAGTTGCGTATATACGCGGATATACAGAACTGAAGCTGCGTATATGAATCTGAGTATGAAAAATGAAAAGTATCTGATTTGATAATACTGATTCACCCCCCCTCTCATTATTACTTCCAACATCCTTGTAGATTGTCACGTAGGTTTCTAGTCCCACTCATTGGGCTAGAGGGATTGTCTTTGTTCACAAAGAGGATTTGCGTAGATAACAAAATGGAGACTCTACTAGGGAAACTATAACCTTTACATCCATTTCTTCAATTTGATCCTTTGATTAGTTTAACCAACCACCCAGTTCTCAGTTATATTGAGTTAGTATAGGTCTGCACAATCACTAATTACTCCCTTAGAGTGCTAAGTCTGGATTGTTTTTTGGAATCTGTTTTGTTTTTTCCGTATTCCTTGCTCAATACTAATTTTATCACTGAAAGTCACGCTAGCAGCACTTGTTTTTACCTGTAGAGTCACACTAAAAACCCTATATTTCACTATTTTCTTGCACTAAAAATCAGCACTACTTTTGCTATATAAAGTAGTGTTGATGACCTCGACCAGTGCAGGTTTTGCTATGAAAAGTAGTGTTGATAACCCAATCAGCATGGGTTTTTCTATATAAAGTAGCGCTAACCCTTGAATGTGAGAATTTATAAGGTTTTTTCAGTAGAATCTAGTGTGTCTTGGCCCCTAAGGTCTTTTTCCATCCTAGATGCTTGGATTTGTCAAGTATTTGATTGATTGTCTTAATTAATTTGCAAAATTTGTCTCATTGGATTTGAAGTGAAATCTGATTGGGTTCTAGGGTTTCTAGTCAATTGGTCATCACTTTCTACTTGTTGGTGTTATTAATATGTTGGTTTTGATAATTGATTGAGTGTTGTTTTCTATGGAAATCATTGAAAACATCATTGTGCATTTGTTTTAGCTCGTTTTCCAAAATTTACTTTTCATGAAAATGCATTAGATTAGTTGCATTGAAAAATTATTTTTTGAGATTCATCATTGAGAATAGATCACATTTTTCAGTGATTGAAAGCTAAACACTGTATTAGGTGCATCAAATCATTCAAAATGAAAAGAAAAGCATAGCTCATATAAGTGCATCTTAGTAAAGTTAAAATCATTTTTCTTTTGAAGAGTTGCATTTAGGATAGTGAATAATGATTTTTTTTTTAACTTTTGGTATTGCATTGGGAAGATGAAAGTGAAAGTTAGTGAAAGGCATGTTGTTTGATGCATTATTAATTAATTTTCTTCCCCTGGTTAGTCTAGATTTCATTGAAGTGGGAAATTTTCCTTTTCTCATTTAATTGCATCATAGGAATTCAGGCGACGTTGTTTTGAGTCCGAAACGGAAACATGATTGAAGATAAACATTAAAATTTAACTCAATTAACCTAAGGAGCATTTGGAACTTAACACAAATATCTAGAGGTCTAGGCTAGAGATGTGTTCTGACGTCTTTAAACATAGTAGATGTCGTTAACTGTCTGCATTGTATCTTGGGGGTGAAATCTCATTGTAGTACAAAAGTATATTGAAGGTTCTCCAGTAATTTAGGGTATATTGGAGGCACTTCAGTATGGTACGTATATGGGAATGCTCTCACTAAATGGTTATCCATTAGATAGTGCTATCATGGAATTGTGCTCCCCATACCATCGCGTATATATTGGGAGACCCCACTAGGTTTCTATCCTTTAGCGATAGGTAATTGAGTCAATTGCCTTGTAAACTTGATATACTAAACACAACATTCGAGTAGATTGGTCACCATACATTAAGTCCTTGTTTTTGGATATGGTGTATAAAGAGGTTCACGGATACTTGGTAAACCCTCTTGCCTAGCTTACCCCTCTTTTATTTTGTTTCGTTAATTTCTAAAATCAATTAATTGGCCACAGAAAAAAATCCTTCCTGTGTAAATACTCAATAGATATTAGGTTGATACCAATGGCAACATTTCCTATTTCTACTAGTCAAGGAAACACCTCTAACAGGAATCCTATTACTTTTCCTTCTTTTGGAAATACTGGTGCTCCTTGTAAGGCAATGTTGGCCCTTCCTAGATTGACAATTGGTATTCTAGTTTGGTTATTTTCAACCTCGATGATTTTGGGTGTCCAAATTGCTTTTCAACCGATTTCTCCTCCACTTGAACAACATAAAGCCCATGTTGATCCTAAAGTTGACCCCTCGCCTTCTTTGCCTATTTCTTCACCTCATTCTTTCCCTTTGACTGGTGAAATTCTGGATTCTAGTAACCAAGATGCTAAGAAGAAGAAGAAGCAAAATAAGCAAGGGGAAACCAAACAACTATGGTTATCGATGCAACTAATGAAGAAAAATCTTCCAAACAATACTGGAAAGTAAAATTCCCTTTCATGTTATGTAAGGGTGACCACATTCTTCAGAATTGTCTCGATATTCCCAAGGTTTTAGAAGTGTGCTCCATAGGTTCACATCGACCTTTGTCATTAGCATTTTGCAATCATGCTGGTGATAAACCTTCAACTAGTGACTGTAAATCCTATGGGAAAAGGGAAAAGTTAAATTTCGTTGTAAGTTTTGTGAAGATAATCATCTCATTCACCTTTGTCCTCTTATGGATGAAGCTTCCAAAGAGTTGGAAAACCTTACAGATTCTCAAATTTGTCTTCCGTCTGGTATCAAAATGTTTCCCTAATCCTTCACTAGTTGATCAAGTGATTGATCAAAATTAATCTTTGGTCAACCCCGCTCTCTTTGAAAGTGAGTCTTGTGAGTCCATTGTTGATCAACCATTGGTTGAGAAAATGGTAGACTAGGCTCCACCTTCAGTTAACCATACCTTTCTAGTAGAGAGTGAACCCCATACCGCTCAGGTTCTTCTGGTTTCTTTAGTTTCAAATGAACTAGAGGGAAATCCTCCCATTCTTGAGGTGCATGATAGAAGTTCTCCTATTCCCATAAAGCAAGAGGGAAACTCTCTTGTTCCTAAGATACCCCCTCCGAGTAGTTCAATCACTTCTTTTGATTAGAGTCAACTAATAGGATATTGCATTTCGTCTTATGTGCCTTTCCAGATTACAATATAGGATTACCATATGGATGTACCTAGCATAGTCATAGATGAGGGCACATATGTTAGCATCTTGTCCTCGCTTGCTTGGAAAGATTTAGTTTCTCTGCAGATTGTCCCTGTCACCCAGAATCTATTAGCTTTTAACAGAGGAACCAGTCAACCATTAGGGGTCCTTCTTAAGTTTCCTATTACTTTGGGAGGAAAGACTCTCTATATACATGTGATGGTTTTCCAAGACCCTTTAGATTTTAATCTACTCCTTGGTCGTGACTATGTTTATGTTATGGGAGCTCTTGTATGTTCCCTCTTTCGAGTGATGTGTTTCCCACATGAAGGGAGCATTGTGGTCATTGATCAACTTAAATTCATTGGTATTGAATCAACCCCCATTCAACCATCATCCCTAAATTGTTCTTATATGAAATCAGTATCCCCCCGCCACAGGTTAATTACGTGTCCACTTGTTCTATTCCCACATCTACTGATGATCTAGTAGGTGATGTGGTACATCATATACTGGGGGCATTGGAGCCCGATTTTTCATTTGGATCCCTAGACATGTATCTCTTCCAGAGCGTTGCTCTCCTATATGATGAGAACCTCTTGGAAGTCATGGCCTCTTTTGGTCTGTGATCAAGGGTTTGGAGTAGATTTCCTTGTCTTCTATCAAGCTCACTAAAAAATGGAACAGGGGATATGAGGATAGTTCTTTTACTACGTCAACCTTGTTAAAAAATCAAATATGTCCCTATGAGGATAGTTCTCTTACTATGCCAACCTCGTTAAAAAATAAAATAGGTTATGTGCATAGTACTTCCATGTATCAAGCTCATTAAAAAATGAAACAAATCTCCTTCCAAATTTGAGTGTTTGATTATATCTCATAAAATCCTAGTCGATTATTTCACTTGATCTCATAAGTGAACCTTTATTCCATCCACTTAGGTGAATGAAATGAAGCTGCGGGGGAATATACCTCAAATTGAGTCATTATGTTGGGGGCATGCAAACTCATCTCAAGTATAGTTTATCTTTGTTTCAAGCTTCTGTAAAAATGAAACCAAATCTAAGAATAGTTTTTTCCTATGTTTCAAGCTTGTGAAAAACAAAACCATATTCAGGTATACTCAAGAATATTTTCTCATGTTTCAAGCTTGTGTAAAAATGAAACCATTACCACTTTATGTCTCATGATTGCCATCTTTATCAACCTATTTTGCTGCATGAGCCTTGGTTTTTTCATTCCATCATCACCATCTCTTTGGCTAATCATACACTTTCACTTGGTTGTTTTACCCTTACCTAGGGAACATATGCAATGAGCAGTATTACTAACTAGTCTCTTAACCTTTATGTGTTTCGAGCAGTTCCATCATGACCGGAACCAATTTCTATCCTTTTATACCACTCGTTCCTCCAGGTGGAGTCATCTTTAACCTCTTTTCTAACTCTCGAAAGATAAAAATATCATCAAGTACTTGTATTTTTGAACTTGTTAAATTAAATGAATTGACATCGTCTCAATATATGTTTACCCTTTTTTTGGGTTGGGATTGACTATTTATGAAAAAGGAACACCTTGGTCGACATCAAGAGGTTCTCTTGAATATTGTTTTCTACCTTTTTGGGTTCGAGAGACAAATTATGAAAAGGGAACTAATGGAGTTTTATTTTCGTCTCTTTTTCAGGCTCTCTAAATATGAAAATTACACCGAGTTACTCTTCCCTCAGATTTGTACAAATTAAATGATGAAAGACTTGTCACCATGATGAGATAGAGTTCGTCCTTCCTAGGGCTCATAAAACTTACTAGGATGGATTCATTCAAAGAATGAACTTATATGGGAAGCATATGCTATCCCCTTCAAGCTTGTGATTAAAAATAATTGGGGTACTCACTAGAAATAGTGGGGAAAAGTGAAAGTGAAACATCTCTTGTATAGGCAGCGTGTCGCTCTTGAACATGATGACACTCATCTGTTTTGCATGTTAGGTTTTAGGATATCCTCACTCAGTCACTTGCCCTTCCAGGTTTAGGTGATACATTTTTCCTCTCATCTAACTATTCCACTTCATCGTCATGACCCTTGGTCCTATGTTGAGTCAAATGTTGCCACACTCCATAGTCATTTTGCCAATATATTCAAGAGAAGTTCTATGTGTAGTTTATACATTGTCTGACTTTTTGCCACAATCTTGGATCATACTCATTTATTCCAATTTATTCCTTGTTTTGTGTTGATGATGTGGGAATCATCATGGACCTCCTTCGATGGTTCACTTATAGTCGAATTCAGCTAATTATCCAGGAAGATGACTTAGAGACTCCCTTTCAGTACCTTAGAGCTTGCATGCCTTAATGGAAATTTCTTCACATCTGACGACATGTTTTCACTATTGGCCTTTAATCGAATGATTCCACAAGTGTTTGACTTCAACTTCATTTTCACATTCATGGATTGTATTGTCGTACCTTGAGATCCATTATAATTATTGGGGGTTCCTCTCGTTCTTGTTAACAATCCACATCATTGGTTGGTAATCATGTGGTGTTTTATCATGTTCAACTTTGACACATTCATTCGCATGTTATAATTTGTACTTTGATTGGGTTAGGGATGGAGCACAAGACCCATATTTTTTTCTGATATGACTTAAGCTACGTGGAGTTATGTATTGTTCATGATTGTACACATGTTTCTTCTATACAGATGGATGTGTCCATGCCATGGGACTTTATATTTATGATAATGATTATCCTTCTATGTCGATTGGTTGCATCCATAACTTGGATCTTAGACTTACGGATGATCCTTTTCATTTGGATGGTTGCGCCCATGCTGTGGATATGTTTGCATATTCCTTTCTATCTGGATGGTTGTGTCCATACCGTGTATTCATGTTTTCATATCATATATGTATATGTATATGCATCCTTGATTTGCAGGTCTCCTAATAATGTTTTTTCTCGTCCTTGAAAAAGCTCGTAAATCATCTCAGCCACCACTCCCTGTTCTACCTTCATGCTTTAGGGGGAATTTGTTACATAGTATTTTGTCATGCCTCCTGCACTTCCTTGTGTCATACCCTGAAGTGCTCGAAACATGGCAATCATGGAGTGTACCCATGATCCTGATATGCAGTTTAGATCCTCCCTAAAACATTGATGGAAACATGCCTTGATCCTTCCTTGAAGAAGTAAGCTCTAAAGCCCTAATTTCAGGACCAAGGTGACCCTGTCACTCGCAACTAGTGTTGGTCGCGAGTTGCACTATACTGGCCTCACGCTGCTAACCCACTTTTTAATTGGATACCTACATTGATCCCTGAAAGGCAAGTTTTGCCAAAGAGGAAAAGAAGCTTTGTGATCTAGAGGCTTCTAGAACGAGAAGTTGGAGGTTGTTCATTATGGATGTGGTTGAATTCTCCCAATATTTTCCTTTGATCTTATCCATATGAGATTCCTCCTTGACATGAGGGAATTCCACTATCTTAGGTGAGATCATAACTCCCTCTCCCTGCCTATATATTCATCCTATACCATTCCAAAATGGTTGGTATTTGGTTATTTTCACCCTTATGCTGAGATAGTGCCTACATGCTACTCATTTCGCTTAGAGAAGGAGTGTTTGGAGAGCTTGAGCTTGGATTTGGACATTCACTCAAGGAGATATTATTGACATCAAGGTTTGGTTGTATGCTTCCTCCTTTATTTCATTAATATATACAAGTGATGGTTCACTTCCCATAAATGTTTTTGTTAATGCATCATTTATCTTAATGCTCCTTGATCTGTTAAGTGGATTAGTTTCAATTATGCTTGTTGTACTTGTATGTTTTGTTGTGTCTTTGACCTCTTGTGTAGCTATCCAAATGCTACGAGTAGTAGAGCTGAGCTTGAGGCGCAAACGATTTGAGGTCTTCAACAAGGGAGTACATTATAGCATCAGAATGAGGTAGGCCATCCTCCTCTTCTCTCATTTTGATTGTAATTTAGGAAATTGTCCTTGTAGATTGTCACGTAGGTTGTTGGTCCCACTCATTGGGCTAGAGGGATCATCTCTATCCACAAAGGGGATTTTCCTAAAAAACAGTTATGCCAATACCTAGGACACTTGTACCATGGTAATCTCCAAAAAAATACCATAGGAAAATACCTTGGTTATGCCAATACCAAGGACACATGTTCCATAGTAATCTCCAAACCAATGCCATAGGAAAATACCATGGTTATGTAAATACCAAGGAATCATATACCGTGGTAATCACCAAACCAATAGCATGGGAAAATACCTTGGTTATGTCAATACCAAGGACCCCTGTACCATGGTAATCTCCAAACCAATACCATGGGAAAATATTATGGTTATGTCAATACCAATTACTCATATACCATGGTAATCTCTAGACCAATACCATGGACAAATACCATGGTTATGTCAATACTAAGACTATATGCACCAAGGTAATATCACATTCCAACCTACTCCACACACATACCAATACCATGGTAATGCTAATACCAAGAATACATGTACCATGGTAATCCTCTATTCATGAAAATACCAATACCAAGGTCATATGTACCATGGTAATAACAATACCAGGGTAATACCAATTAGCTATAATACCAAATACCATGGGAACCATCCTTGTAACACTGTACAATCATATGCATAACCAAACACCTCATAAGGCCAATCACACAACTGCAACAAGTCATCCATCAATTCCTGCACTAGGCCATGAACAAGAACATAAAAATTACTAGAACATGATGATCCATCAATCACATCAATGCCATCATCTAACCATCATGAGTGTGACATTATAAGGTTGAAATCAATGCAAACAAAAGTAGTTAAATGCCAACTCAACCAACTACAACCATACTACAAGAAAGGCATCAATACATCAACAAGTCTACATATGGTTGACATCAATGCCAACATGAGCTAGCTCTCATCATGAACTAATGCCAACATCAGCTAGTTGGAACCATGCACTCCATAACGCCAAAAATCTCCCCCTTTGGAATTTATAAAAACCACAGAAAAACTCCAAACCATCATCCTCTATCAATCCCTTGTTTACATCCATGAAAAGGGTCAACTCCATCTCATAAGGAAGAAATAACTAAAGAAAAAACACTAGATTAAATGATCTCTACATTTATGAAAAATAATTCATATCAGCCAACATCCATGCCACAAACACTGGAGCAACTAATATTTACATGGCTCAAAAATGATGTACATAAACAAGCATCTATGCCTCTCATATTAGTAGCAACAAGAATTACATATCACCAACCAACATTCAGAGCAACATATCCAACCAATCAGCCTCTCGGAGTAGCAAAAATATGCACAACCAACCATAAGCATCATTAATGAGAAATATCACATAATGATCCAATTGGGTATTATTGGACACCCACCAATTCCACTTGGACCCCCACCATTGTTTCTTTCAGCTCTTTAGTTTCCTCAATTGTAGCATAGTTTACTATTTTTAGCATTTTTTTTGGTCCTGAACTTCTAGAGCCATTTTGAGGCCCTAAACGACGTTTTTTGGGGAAAGTGGGAGCAACATGGATCCATGGACCAATGTTTCTCTTCCCAAAGTTGTAGTTTTCAGATAGATCTTTCTAATGAGATATTGTGCGCATCAAACAGAGATTGTATGCCAAAGTTACAACCCCGGGAAGTTGATGTACCAATATACCCAAACGAGACCCACATTTTGGTGTTTCATCTTTTAGGGTTAGGTTTTTGGATGTTTAGGGTTTTCCATTGTGTCTAAAAAATAAATATGCCTTTGAGCCTCATTGTAACATAGTTCAGAGGCATGTAGCCGCCACATCTCTTCTCAGAGATAAGCTACCATCACACTAGCTAGTTTATTTCTGTTTTTGTTTGTAAGCATATTTCAGTATTTTACAGTAATGAAATTAAGTATTATTTCTACTCCATATCTATATGTATGGTTATATCTGTAATTTGTTGCATTCCTGTTTAAATCTGGATCAGTGGTATCACAATGGTCTGCTCTTTCTTTGTCTTTCTTTGCATGTCCCCAACGAGGTTGGGATATAAGGAGTTAGGGCTTGAATTGGTCGAACCTTTGCAAGACCAGCCTCGCAAATCTCGATGGCCTCCCATGGTGGATGAAAAGAAAGATGAGGGGGTAGGAAATCCTATCAAAATCTTGCTCGAAGAGGCCCTCGAGTGACAAAGGAACGCGATGATGGACAACGTTTCCCAGATCCTTCAGCAGCTACCCAAGGGTGACACATCTACTTCCAACAACTACTTTGGAAGTGCCACACCCTTTAAGGTACATGTTAACTTTGACATTTCCATATTTGAGGGTCAGATAGATGTAGACGCCGTAGATAAATGGTTAAATCTACTAGAAGTGTATTTTTCTATTCATGATTATTTTGGCCGGGAAAAGATTACTTTCGCTCTTCTCAAATCCGCCCCCCACGTCAAGAACTGGTGGGAAACCTACAGCGAGCAGAAGGATGAAAGTATGGCCTCATTGTTTTCAGCTGCACCCACTTGGAATTCATTATGTGTTGCCATCAAGGAGTAGTACTACCCTGTCGAAAGCTATGAGGATCAATACATAAAGTAGACTACGCTACAGCAGGGAAGAGATCAAGACGTGCTAGAGTTTACCAATATTTTCCATACCCTTCGCACAAAGTTGGGTATCAAGGATTTAAAGTAGCATTTGGTACTCAAATACCACAAATACCTGCACAGGTACATCCAAGAAGAAATAGAATTCCTGAAAATCTCCTTGCTCAGCACGACATACTGATATGATGTCAAGATTGAGAAAAAGCTTAAACAGAAGAAGCGAGACTTTGGATTTGTGAATCTGAAGCAAGGGAAAGGTTCTCCCAGAACACATAACAAAGAAAAAAGCCAAGGCGGGGTAGTCCAAGAGAACCTGCCAAAGTTGCAAGTAAAGAACATCACTGCGAAGCCGAAAAAGGACATGGGAAAGTGGTGTGAGTTCCATAAGATCTCCACTCACAACACAAGTGAGTGTCGGGCCAAGCAACCACTGGTGCCTGAGCTAAAGGTTTCAGAATCAGATGCATGTTCCAACTCTAAGTTAAAACTCAACAAGGGGAATGACAAAGGGAAGTAGATTATCGATGCGGAGCCCAACGCCACCGTTACCACCACGAAGATCCAGAAGGAGGAACCCGAAGATCCAAAGGAGGAGGAGTGCATCTTCCACTGCCAAATGTGGGTAAAGGGCTCCCTGTTACAATTCATTATTGACAGTAGGAGCCAAAAGAACCTCATTTCAGCAGAGGTTGTGAAGCATCTAGGCTTACCGACCACACCACATCCACAACCGTACACCTTCAGGTGGCTTCACCAAGGACAGGATCTTCACGTGAGCCAACAGTGTCACCTTCCATACAACATCAAGCCCTTCACGGATGAGGTATTGTGTGACATTGCTCCCCTTGATGTTTGTGATATATTATTAGGACAACCATACTTGTGGAAGCAACATGTTGTGTATGAATCAAGGCCCCATGTTATTATTGTTACTTTGGGAAATAAGTTGTACAAGATACGAGAGGTAGCACTGCCTACTGCCATCTCTTTGGTTATTGTAAAACAATGCAGTAAGCTCATTTCCAAAACTAGGAAATTTGTTTTCCTGATGATACACCCTCAAGGAAAGAAGAAGATGGTGGCCATGACCTCTAGACAGGGCCCCTCCACACGACAACTACAGATGGAGAAGTTTGTGGAGGAGTACGAGGACATCTTCACCTCCTACGCAAGGGTTCCTCTGTACTGTTAGGTCAGGCACTCCATTCATCT
The DNA here is from genome assembly GCA_000404065.3 of Pinus taeda. Classification (NCBI taxonomy): domain Eukaryota; kingdom Viridiplantae; phylum Streptophyta; class Pinopsida; order Pinales; family Pinaceae; genus Pinus; species Pinus taeda. The sequence goes on from APFE030589075.1 coordinate 75,009, forward strand.
GACCCCAGGTGTGCTGCTGCCCAATGGACCAATCTATTGGCAATCCATTCTGGAGAACAATGAAATCAAGAGGTAGATTCAGGAGTTGCTGCAGAAAGGTCACATCTGTCTGAGTTCATTGCCCTGTGGGAGCCCGATTGTGTTGGTACAGAAGAAGGATGGGACTTAGAGACTCTGTATTGACTATCGAGTGTTGAACAAGATTGTTGTCCATAATAGGTACCCTATCCCATGGATTGATGACATCTTGGACCAACTAAACAGGGAAAAATATTTCAGCAAGATCGATTTGAAGTCAGGATATCACTAGGTATCAATTGAATCCTCCGATGTGTGGAAGACTACCTTCAAAGCCAAGAGGGCCTTTTCGAATGGTTGGTTATGCCTTTCGGATTGATGAATGCTCCTGCAACCTTCATGAGGCTAATGGATGACATCTTGCAGCCATTCACCAACTCATTTGTAGTGGTATACTTGGATGACATCCTGATCTTCAACCAGAGTTGGGAAGATCATCTCCACCACATCTAACATGTTCTCCAAACACTATGGCAACACAAGTTATGTGCCAATTTGGAGAAATTCGTTTTTGGCATGACCGAGGTTTAGTGCCTGGGATACATTATTGATGAATGGGGGGTTCATGTGGATCTAGCCAAGATCCAAGTAATTCGAGATTAGCCATCTCCAATCACTCTAATTGAGCTCCACATCTTTCTGGGTCCTGCCAACTTCTACTGCAGGTTCGTGTTGGGATTTGGGAGGGGCGAAAGAAAAATTCTTTTGGTCTAAATCTCAACAAAAAGGCATTGATAGAGTTGAAAGATCACCTCTACTTGGCACCAGTGCTCACATTACCATACTTGCAACAACCATTTGAGGTCGAGACATATGCCTTTGACTATGCTATTAGGGTAGTCCTTACTCAACATGGGCATTCAATGGGATATCACAGTGAGACACATTCAGACAAAATACAGAAGTATCCCACTTATGAAAAAGAGATGTATTCCATTATGTAGGACTGCCAACAATGGAAGCATTACATTTTGTGGAAGGAAACGTCATCCACACAAACCACCGGTCCTTTTAGTTCATACAGACCCAAGGGAAATTACAGAATTATCGCCATCAGAAGTTGTTCATATACTTGCAACAATTCCATTTGAATATCAATTATAAGAAGGGAAACACTAATAATGCGGCAAATTGCCTTAATTTACCATCGATCATGGCGTTAACCACCATGCTCAACTCTTGTGGGAACGAGACTTCTGATTGGCCACTTCTCTACAAAAGCAACCCACAATTTGGCCATGCATACTAGACACTCTTGGAGGGTCAGCATGTTCCAGATTTTCACCTCCTTGATGCCCTGTTATGCTACCTGGGTCACCTTTGTGTTCATCCAAGTGAGCGTGCCAAGATGATTTGGGAAGCACACTACAGTTGGGTTGCTGGGCATTTCAAGGTCGAGAAAGCAGTGGCATTACTATAGAAGTATTTCTATTGGCCAAATCTTTGACAAGATGTCGGGAAGTACATCGGATCATGCACTGCCTACGCCATTGCCAAACTGACCATTAAGAAGTCAAGCCTCTATACCCTGCTTCCTACCCCTAGTCGACCTTGGGAATCCATCTCCATGGATTACATGTTGGGCCTTCCTTCTATTAAGCATGGAAATGACTATGTTTTTGTGGTCGTCGACAGGTTCTCAAAGATGGCCATTATGGCAACTTGCAAGAAGAATATCACAGCAGAATCCACTACTAAATTCCTCTTTGAACGAGTGTGGGTACACTTTGGGATCCCACAGTATATCATCTCAGATCAGGATAGTAGGTTCCTCAGTACATTTTGGTCCAATCTTTGGTCGATGCTGGATACCAAACTCACTGAGTTGATAACCTTCCATCCCCAAACTAATGGCCAGACAGAGGTTGTCAACAAGATAATTGTACACATTCTACACATGTAAAACTCAAAGTATCCATGCACATGGGATGAGAGCCTCCCGTATTTTAGCACATCTATAACTAGGCTCTCCACAGCTCAACTGGACACATCCCTTTTCAGGTGGTCTTGGGATTCCAACCACTATGTCCCATTGATGTGGCCATGCCATTTGCAGCTACTCATGTAGATTTGGCTCATGTCCAGTCCAAAACAGATAGGAAAATAGATTCATTGAGAAAATCCAACATATTTTCCAATAGGTCCACGATATTCTAGAGAAGTAAAATGCCAATTACAAGTAGTGGCATGATCAACATCGATTGCCACACAAGTTTCAAGTGGGTGACAAAGTCTGGTTGCATTTGCAAAAGGAATGCATTACCAGAGCCTATCGGAAACTCAAACCACTCTAATATGGTCCTTACACCATTAAAAAGGCTATGGGAGACATTTCATTTGAGCTCATCACTCCCCCATTCCTTCGCCTACACCCAATGTTCAATGTGCACTGCCTTCGGCCATACTTTCCACCATTACTAGACACATCTGACATTGTAGAACAACTCACACCCACAGACTTAAATCTAGATTGCATGGAACAAGCTGCAAATGATCGGATCATGGACACACAGATCAAGCACACTCACCACCAGAATATCCAACTGTATTGAGTTTTCAAAGCAGGCCAATTCCTTCACTAGGGCAAGTGGCTCTCGAGGGACCAATTTCAGCAGAAGTTTCCTCATCTCATTGAGGAACTCAACGCAATGGGGACCATTTCTTCCTAAGGGGGAGGAATGATCCAGGTGGATATTGGTGGCCACATGCTAATTCCACTTGGACACCAACCATTGTTTCTTTCATCTTTTCAGTTTCCTTAATTGTAGCACAATTTACTACTTTTAGCAAATTTTCAGGTCCTGAATTTTCAGAGCTGTTTTGAGGCCCTAAATTACGTTTTTTGGGAAAATTGGGAGCAACATGTGACCAAAGACAAATGTTTCTCTTACCAAAAGTTGTAGTTCTCGGATAGATCTTTCTAGCGAGATATTGTCCGCATCAAACAGAGATCATATGCCAAAGTTATGACCCCGGGAAGTTGATGTACCAATTTACCCAAACAGGGCCCACAGTTTGGCATTTCATCTTCTAGGGTTAGATTTTTGGATGTTTATGGTTTTCCATTGTGTCTCAATAATAAATAGGCCTTCGAAACTCATTTTAATACAGTTCAGAGGCATGTAGCCACCACATCTCTTCTTAGAGATAAGCTACCATTGCCCTAGCTAGTTTATTTCCATTTATGTTTGTAAGCATATTTCAGTATTTTGCAGTAATGAAATGAATTATTATTTCTATTGCATCTCTATATGTATCATTATATCTATAATTTTTTTTGTTCCTGTTTAAATCCAAATCACATAATGTGCAACAATATGCACATAAGCATCAACCAACATTCTTCATGGCAACCACATAGAATCAACATCAATCAAATTCTCTACTAAAAAACATGAGGCCAAGAAACCTGAACAATCATAGCATAGTATGAGGCACATCATAAAAACTCCAAGTGGAACATGATGCCAACAATGGATGGCATAAGTAAACGAGAGAAAATATATTCTCCCCCTGAACACATGCCATCTCCAAGCTATAGTGACTGCTTCCGCTATAAATTTCTCTTCCTTACCACAAATAGAAGCACCATATGGACCAAGACTCCACAAGACCATGACTGAATGACTGTATCAACGACATAAGACCTCATATATAACCATAAAATGACCTCATGACTCATGAGTAGAAGACCTAATGTGAGTACATAATAATTACATGGCTTCATGAGAATTTTATATGAATATATCAATAAATACATTGTTACCATGATCATCTCCTATGGGCCAATGAATCAAATTTGTGACACATCATCACTATTACATCAACATTAGCCCATAAATGTGGCTGAAAAAATGACTCCATAAGACTCCTTGATAACATGCCTAATTTTAACATCACTGAAACCACTACTGACTAGACCCAATACCAATGTGAAATGATGAAACAATGGTAAATACATGATTGTAATAAACTGCATATATCAAACTATACATTGGTGGTCTATGTCTCATGCCATCTATATACATCTTGTGTCAATGAATTCCCTCTATCCATGGTTTTACTAGCTTTTCAACCAACTTGTAAGTGAAGAAAATTACATATATGTGGCTGAAAATTTTACTACTTTCACTTAGAAAACATATTTAAGGAAACTACAAATAATTGAGTTAAAGCAATGATAAATTTGCCAAATAATCTAGGAAAATATCATACCATGCATAGCTCCCCATAAACTCAATATAGCTACAGTATATGGGATGATCCTATGGACTTGAAAGTGAATGGGGCTCAAAATAAACTCATCATATGTTTCTACAACAAGTCGTACTCATCAAGCTACCAAATGATCCCCCTTAGATTATGCACCTCTCATGAATTTTGCAGTCCTCTATAAATATGCAAGAAATAATCATGAACTACAGGAAGGGATCCCCTTCACTACTTGTAGAGGTCCTACTCCTTTCTCCACATGGTCTTTGGCTACTTCCTTTCTTCCTTCATTGTTTTTCTACTAGGTCCTTTTTTGCTTTGTTGGTTTTGACGATTTTTCCTTGAGTAAAAGGGAAACAAGCAGTATGTTTCCATATGGCCAAAGTTATGACGTGTGTAACACTCCATGTGGCCAAGATATGAAGCAAGAGGATCAAATCTCCTATTGCTCATGCCAAATATATACCTTGCATGCAATCTACTTCTCCTCCATTGGTTGGACATGGAATCTATTTCATTATGGCCAAATAGGTTACATAAATAGCAATAAGCATAAAAAACATGATTATACATGTTGACCAAATTCCTTGGTTGTTGAAACTACTACAATCTCTATTGATTAGATTTATACCTTTTCCTCTGACAATTAGCTACAACATGCCCAAATCTGTGACAATTGTAACACTCTACCTTATGCATAAAAGGAACAAAAGGACTATTTTTCACGATCCTCTCTTGGAGCAAAAGATATTCTATGAGTAGGTGCTCCTTAAGGTTTTCGTTTCTGCTACTATTGGTTCTGTTGGTTTATCTACTTCTAGTTTTCCTTATCATTTCCTTGGTTACTACTCTTGCTACTAGTATTGCTCACTATAAGCTTCTTGGGTTCTTCTTTGTTATTTTTTCCTGCATGCAAACTAGACTCATGCTTTTGAAATCCAAGAATATATTTATCCAATGGTGATCTCTGGATCTCAAGAAAACTATCAAATGCCACAATTCTCTTCTCCATATTGAACTTCTTTCTCAACGAAACCACTTCAGCTTCTAATATCTCACATTTATTTTCCTTTTCTTGGTATTTATTCCTCGTACCTTCCTAAAATTTTTCTAATTCTTCCTATTTAATATTTAAGCTGACAATCTCTTCCTTGAGCTTGGCCTCCTTATCATCAAAAATCTACAAAATTTTTTCTTGATCCTTGCATGCAGGTATTAGTCTTAAAATCTCAGCTCTAAGAACCTTAATATCATTCTCATCTTCACTAGGCACTTCAACATAATCAAAATATGAATCATCAAAATTATAACTTAATAGAAAAACATTAATATTTATACCTTTGGGTTCATAATTTTTTGACTTCTTCTTATTCTTCTTCTTGTTCTTCTTTTTGTTCCTCTTTTATATTATTGTTGGTACCATTTCTAAATATGGGTTCTAGCTTTTCCCACATTTCTTTGGTACATTTCAAACGTACTAGCCTTTTCAAATCATCATCATGAAACTTTTTGTAGATTATGCATTTAGCTTGCACATCTTGCTGCAAAATTTTAGGTGCAATTGGATCCTTGCCATATCCTTCACATAACAGTCTCCAATTGTTAGATTTAGAAGATAAAAGTTGAGATTTAACTTATTTTCTCCATACCTTGGAATTTGTAGTAGTAAGGACATCCATTCCTTGAGAAGTCATTCTAAAGAAGAAAATTTCAATTTTTACTCCAACAAAACCCCATGTCTACTCTCCAGCGATCAAGCTCCAACCAAGAACCTTTTTCTCATACCAATTGTTGGAAACCTTTGAGAACTACAAGAGGGGGGGGGTTGAATTAGTAGTGTCTCTTATTATCAATTTTTACCACTTTAAACTTCTCTACTAAATCATGTGCCATTAAAAAAAGACATGTCATATAAATCATAACATGAACATAAACCATGTAAGAAGATAAATTGAAATAAATACGGGAGAAACAAAACCATCAAACACAACCACAATAACTGTCACAAAAGAGACACAACATATCTAGTGTAAATCCCTTCACTGGGAAAAAACCATCTTTGTTGTTGTTATGCTGCTTTGTATCTTATGTTAAGAAAAAATGTATCTTTTACACAGATTGTTGACTCCTGTCAGCTAAGAGACTTGACCTCAAATAAAATAGGTCAATACCAATCATCCTGGAGACTCGATTATACTGATCAACTTAGAAGACTATGTTCTCACATGGATCTATGGACTACCATATGCTGAAAGCCCCTTGATCAATGATCTTCGCCAACTCATAATGGACTATCCAACACTGACTGGATGGAGAAACTATTCCTTTCGGTGAAGCTTTGAAATCGTTGCTCCATTCTCTTGAAGTCACTTCTCCTCTACTCTATGCGGACCTTCATATATTTTTATGCTAGATCCCAAGACTCTCTTCTCAACTCAATTCATATTTGCAATATGGTCTCAATAGAAAGACTCTCTACAATAAATAGTAATAAAAACCACAAAAAACATGCTCTCTACTCGAGAAAATAGTGGCCACATTACAACCATCAAATCTACACAATATAATCACAAGTGACAAAACAAAATATCATAAGCAACCATAACAACAAGCCCTCAATCTATCTATAGAATAAAACAAAATTACATTGTACCATATGCACCAATAATCTTACAAAACAAATATATACTCTCTAAATGAACTCTGCTACATTCATGGTTCCTGCATACAACATTCTGAATTTTTTTTTGTAATTTTGTGTGAGAAGCTACAGGCATAACTTTTCTATCTTAATTCCCTCTCTATGACATGCTCTGACACACTAAAAATGTATCAACCAATTACACCATTTTTTTACATAAGTAAAATCCAAAATATCCTCAACAATTCTCTAAGAAAATACCACAAGAAAAGACCATGGTTATGTCAATACCCAAGACACTTGTACCATGGTAATCTCCAAAACAATATCATGGAAAAATACCTTGGTTATGTCAATATTAATGATACTTGTACTATAGTAATCGTGAAACCAATACCAGAGGAAATACCATGGTTATCTCAATACCAAGGAATCCTATACCATGATAATCTCCAAAATAATACCACATGAAAATACCTTAGTTATGCCAATGCCAAAGACACATGTACCATGGTAATCTCCAAAACAATTCCATAGGAAAATACCATGGTTATGTCAATACCGAGGACTCATGTACCATGGTAATCTCCAAACCAATACCACAAGAAATTAGCATGGTTATTTCAATATCAATACTATCTGCACCAAGGTAATATCACGTGCCAAGCTGCTCCACACACATAAGAATACCATGGTAATTCCAATACCAAGAATACATGTACCATGGTAATACTCTACTCATGAAAATACCAATACCAAGGGCATAAGTACCATGGTAATACTAATACCATGGTAATACCAATATCATGGTAATACCAATTAGCTACAATATCAAATACCATGGGAACCATCCTTGGTAGCAATATACAATCATATACATAACCAAACACCTTATAAGGCTAGCCAGACAACTACAGCAAGTCATCCATCAGTTCCTGTACTAGGTCATGAACAATTACATAAACACCACTAGCACATAACGATCCATCAAACACATTAATTCCATCATCTGGCCATCATAGTGTGACATCATAAGGTTGACATTAATGCTAGAACAACTAACTATATACCAAATCAACCCACTTCAACCACACTAATGGGAAGGTGTAAATAAATCAACTAGTCTACATAGGGTTTACATCAATGCCAACATTAGTTAGCTGGAACCATGCACAACATAATGCCAACACATTGGACTATCCAACCACTATTCCCAAGTTCTCAGGCCACTACCTGAAGGATTCCACATACACCTTGAATATGCAAGCCACCATGTTCTCACTAAAATCCCCATTCTTCGGCACCTCTCATGGGTTTCATTTCATCTATTTTCAAACTATGGCCCATATTCCTCAAAACATCAAGCAACTATGAACCTCTTTTCATCCAATTTTCAAACTAGACTCACAAATACAATATACACAACCATAACTAAATAATGTCTCTCCAATACAATATTTGTGCAATAAGGAATATGATCATAAACAATCAACAACATAGATAAAACTCCTACAACACCACAAAAAAATTGATCCACATATCTAATATTCTGCATACACAATATCAGTACATGATTAGCATATCAACACACTACAATCCAACTCTCAACGACATGAAAGATATGGCTCTTACACAAACAACCATATGATAAAATCAAACCCTCACTACAAAGTACAAATAGTACATAACAAGATTATATGGATCTTCAAAACAATGAAACAATCCTCCTACATACACACTCTAAAAAGCATCTCCATCAACAACATAACAAATCTAAATGCAAAAACCTAGCCATACAAAAATTTTGTAAAAGAAATATGATATGCCCTACTATAAACCCATGATAACACCATGTTATAAATACAAATGTGTTGTATAAAATATTCTAACAATCAATATTTGTGATAGTTGTAATCTCCTCCTTCAAATTCCTTCATAAACTCGCATCAAATAGTTGTTGAAGCATGCACACCAAATTCTACAATAAAACTAGTCTCATTCAACAATCTTCCACAATTATTTCTCTCCTCTCACGATTGGCTCTCAATACATTATAGTAACTCTCTCTCGCAATAAAAGAAACCAAATAAACACATAGATTCCTCCTATTTGTAATATTAATGGATGGTTAAAACAGTAAACACATTAGGTGATGGAGTACTGAAACACTCTTTTCATGCCATAAAATTAGTCCAGATCATTCTCCTTGACTTGATCTAGCCACTAATTTTACTTAATGAGGACTATTCTTCATTTTAACCAGCTTCTAGATGTTATTTAACCTTTTCCAAACTTTTAATCGAAAATCCCAAACAAAGCCATCGGAAAATCCCATAAAAACATTTGAAGTGCGCACATATTTAGGAAACATCTCTTCAAGGACATGTATGCTAATTTCCCACACAAGACTAGCATATGTATGCTAGTTTCCTTGATAGCAGTAGTGTGTGCCTCTAAAACATAAAGTTTTTCACTCTCCTTTGACCACCACTTGGAGCTTATCTCCAAGAGAGTGTGAGGGGCATCATGGAAACCTTCCACACACAAATTGACACCATGACAACATGTATATAACTCAATACAAGTTATAAAACTCATAATTACAGGGCATACATCAGGTGACCTTTGTCCTGTACCCTAGCTTTCAAGAGGGAACATGAGACATCATGATAGATTTCTTAAGACCTTTTAACACCATGAAAACCTTCTGCAACTCCTCTACAAAATCAATAATATCAATATAATAGGATTAGCATGCCAAACATGTATACATAATGTCAGGATTATGAAAACTTAGTTGGCCAACCATATCATCATGGATCGACATCTCTGCATCAAACCAACCTCTGCATCAAATCAATGTCTAGTAGATATGCATACAAACCACAAACCGTGAGAGCTACCATTATCCGGTTGGCATCAATGATAAGGTAATCAATACTAAATCCTTGTTGACATCAATGCCACCACTACAATGCCAACATTAGGTTCTCCTCGAAAATCCACTCCAACATTAGCATAGTCATCCATCACTAACAACACATTCTTAAGCCAGTGAAATTATATCGAGTTGAAACAATACTCACCATGGACTCTTTATTGCCTCACCATCAATTTTGTCCATCTACTCATATAAGGATCCATAGGTGGAAAATCAAGATCATACTCTACCATGGGCCTCATACCCAGGGTCCTCTATAAGAAGAAATACACCACTATGCTTCCATATCCAAATAGAGTTTTGTGTTCTCTTCGTGATTGAGTAAATTTTTCTTTGAGGTTTGTCAGCAGGCCCTAAAAACTGGTTAAACAAGGTAGGTTACAAACATCTCACGGTGAGGTCCATCTGCACTTTTATTGTTGCATGATGAGTAGCAGAACCACATATACGTGTGATAGTGAGAACTATGGTTCTGAAGGTTTGGGCCATAATTGCAACAATAAGTACTTTGTCACCTTCCCTTCAGGTGCCTGGACTATAATATGGAGGCACCCACACTCTCTTCCAATCTATTTCTCACTCCACTTAACTGCGTTGGAGCCCCATGCCTTGATATCCCTGTTAGAAAATAATATCATCTATGTCCAAAATCAAGATCTCATTCCAAACCACAAAATACGCATTATTTGGATCTAGCCAATCAACCAATTTTTGGAGCAGTTAAGCTTGGCCTGTCATTCTACGGATTTTGAAAAACTTCAGCAAAGCACAATCTATCATAGCTTGTAGAGTTGGAGCATGGGGAATTACCCAGATTTCTTCCTAAAAGTGTTCCCTTTATCTACGTTGAATCATGGTGTTCCTTACATCAAATTAACAATTTTTCCTCAATATGATCGCTCATTACCACTACACAAGATAGAAAATGTGCAAAAGCATAAGCTGACAACAAAAAACATTTGGAAACAAATTCTAAAATTTGAAACCTTAGGAATCTTCGCTCGAATCTAGTAGAGAATAGGGCAAAGATCTTTGTGTTGTTGCAAACATGCATCATGAAAACATCTTTCTATCTTCGCCCTAATTCTCATGTTAGTTGCGTGAATATGTGCATTTGGGAAAATTTTCACACTGCACATTTCCAATAAGTGTGATCAACATGAATACTAGAGCCTATAATGCGAGATAAGGGTTACGATTTTTGCTTACCTAGCAAGAATAGCTCTTGGATACGCTTTTGGATCTCCTACAGTCTCCTTTCCCTTCTTGTAGCCAACTTGAGAATTACTCTCTCTTCCTCTCTTTCTCTTCACTCCATGTTTCTCACAATGGACAAAGAGGAGGTATGGCCTTTCATTTATAAAAAAATTTGGTATCCCATGAGAATATTCCCATCTTGATCATTTTTAGGGTTTGGAGTATTTTTTAATGTTGTCAATTTACTAATGACTATTTTTCTAGGAGTAATGTATTTTTATGGGTTTTCTTCTCTAAGCATATTTTAATGGTCCCATTATCACAATGGGCCTAAGGTACACTTTTTTGAACTAACATATAGGGTTATGTCCCATATCACCATCTATTTTTCATGATTTATTGTCAGTGCCATAATAATTCCTCGTGTTTGATCTCATCAAGTCGTGACATTAGCCCTCTCTTTTATGTATGTTATAGCTTGGCAGTAGAGCCTAGATGACATATATTAGCACCGTCTTGCCATGTTGGTGTCCACGTAGTGTCTCATGTATACTTATTTTGGAATCCCTCCTTCTAACTTGCCATGAATTAGAATATGAGACACATACCTCTCTTCTTAAACACTTTCTAGCATTACCCCATGAGGATTCCAAACTTTATCCTTTGTGATTGTTGCATTTTGTTAGCCTACTTTTCCATGATTAGGCTTGGCTTCATTTTTCCACCACTGTTCACATTTTCTTAGCCTATCGTTCACTCTCACTTGGTGTTTTACCATTTTTTGAAGGAACCGCTACAATGAGTGGTATTATTTTCTAGCCTCTTTGCCTTCTTATGCTTTGACTAGTTCCATCATACCAAATCTAGTTTCTACCCTTATAACATTTGTTCATTTAGGAATAGCTTCCTTTCTTCCATTCTTATGCTTGTTAAACCATGAATGATGCCAAGTTCCTTTTAACCTCATTTTCATCCTTGTTAATCAATGAAAACATCGAGTTCATTTTGGTCCTCTATTCATGACTCATTAAACTTATGAAAATCCAAAGCTTCTCTTTCTATTTTTTCATGCTCGTAAAAGCTAGATGAAAATGCCGAGTTATTTCCATTTTTCCGTGCTCATTAAGTAAATTGAATTTCATCGAGTGATCTCTTTTCCATTCTCAAAACTCGTTAAATGGTGAGAAGGGCATGAGTAATTTATCTCTTTTTGGCCTCTTTAAAATAAAAAAAAAAAGAAACCTATTGAGCATACTTGTCTTCTCTTTCGTGCTCATTAAACCATGAAGGAGACTAAAAAGAGAAAATGGGAAGGGGACATTTATTTTTGTTAGTCATAAAAATGGTAGGGTTAGTCGCATCACCCTTGAACATGGCAGATGTCTATGTCATTATTTTATAGTTGGGTTTTGGATTTCTTGGGAGTCATACCATGCATAAGAGTCTATCTACTCCTCCAACTAGTTACTCTTCTAGTCACTGTGGAGTGTGCTTCCTCATATGTTGTATGATATCATGCGGTGCTCATTAGCCATGCTACCAAGTCACTTTTGTGTCATGCCATTATGTGTTTAAGGGAGGTCTCAGCCTATGTCGACCATCTACATTCCTTGTTGACTTTTTTGTGTCGGTTACCTTGTGTCAATTGTACTTCACCATTCCATGACTTCATCCATTCACATCATCTCTCAGTTTGTTCAATGTCGATTGATGGGGAATAAATCAAGGCCCTCCTTTTATGGATCTTCTCCTATCAACTCTAACTCATTATCTATAAGCTTGATATAGGAATGAGTAGTTCCTTGGAGCTTCAATACTTCAGTGGAAGGCTCCCTCGCAATCGACAATGGGTTTACATCATTAAATCTAGATTGGTTGAGTCCGCCGGTGTTCGACATCAGCTCATATATTCACACTTCGTGGATTGTGCTAAGTACCTTGGGGTCCCTGTTCATTATTGGTGGGTCCCCTCTCATCTATTAATAGTACACCTCATTGACTGGTAATTAGGTGGTTTCTACCATACTCGACATCAGCACATCTATTCACATGATGAAGATTCGTACCATCGAGGTTGTGTAGAAGACCCTAGGTTTGAGACATATCACTCTTATATGGCACACTTTTTAGGCTACATTGGAGTTATGTATCATTCATGTATTTTGAGGACTACTTTAGGAAACCTCCTATATGTTATGTGTCCAAAGTCTTACTGATGTATAGTTTTATGGTGGATATGATCTTTCTAGTGTGTCACATGGATCCACTATGTATATTTTGTGGCCATGTATTAGCATTTCATGTCATGGATCTGCAGTGTATGTTTGGTGGTCATGTTCAGTTTCACTTTATGACTGTGATGAGCCTAATCAATGGGTAAATTATATGGACCTTAATGCCACTCTCCAGCTTATTATAATCAACTTTTCTCACATTTCTTTACATGTTTTGTTATATTTTGCTTAATGAGAAGGGTAAATATGAGATGTCATGTCTTGTGGTCTAATGTGCATTGATTTTAGGTTTTGAAATAAATTTTGGCTAATTAAAGTGTAGGAACTTGAAGTAGACAAGTAAGAGGTATTTTAAGAGATTAGATCTCCCTCAACTCCTCACTCACTCAAATATTCTTCCACCAGATCTCATCAGCTCAGAGTTACAAGTAGCTAAGCCATTAAAGTCACTGGCAGCCAAAATAGTGATAGTTGAAGACCAATAGATCTCGAGTTGGGATCCAAGACTCCCTAAATTTAAGGAATTTGTTGGCAGCTTTAATTGTATAAATAAGAAGGCCTAGAGCCCCATTAGGGTTCGACTTTTTTTTGTTGTAGCCAAGAGGCATTTTCAGGCTAAGACATTGTGATTGATGACTCTCGTGTATTTTTTATAATTTAAAGAAAATGAGAAGCATTCCCTTGATCCAACACTAATTTGAATCAAAGGGTTGAAGCTCTTGGGTTAGGGCCCAACCCTAGAAGCAGAGGTTAATGTTTTTGTACACGTATGCTTAGATTACATTCATAGTTAGTTTTTGAACTGATTTTGGTTTTGTTAATTTTCAAGTAGTGATAGAAGACATTCCAGAAAATCTAGTGATAGTGGCTTTCACCTCATCCCCATTATGGGATCATGACTTGAGGGTTCCATTCACACAACCCAAAAATATATTTCTTTCTTTATTGCCTGATCTAGGGTTTCTTGATGAGTAGGTCTTTGTCTTTGAGCTTCTTCGAATGATTTACAATCATAAATTTTTTATCTCTTAAGTTTTTCATTGGTTTCAAAGCACTTCCATTCATGAACTTAGCCACTAGATAGTAATAACTCTCTTTTCTTCCATTTAATAAATATTTTCCATGAATAGATGAATTTTTGCATCAATGAAGACAAGCATATATGTTGTTGTAGGAGCTTATAATTTGCAGGGAGACCTCATCTCAGTTGCCTCATCCAAGGCTTATCCACCCATGTTGCCAAAGTCCACTAAACCCTAAATATGAATTCTTGTTTTGTAAGAAAAAATTCCATTTCCATTGAGCAAATCCAACCATCTTAAAGCATATTATTGAGCCTTGGATAGTGTTCACCCCCTCTATGCCTTATTTCTCCCTCAGATACCTTTCCCACACTTCATTCTATTTTCCCTACCATCTCTTAAGATGTTAGCCTATTTCTTACAGTAAAACAAGGCATCCTGTAGTAAAACTAGGACACCCAATAGTAGTACTACAGGAAATCTTGTAGCAACACGTTTTGAGCTCGAATGTAGAAAAATTGTCATCTGAACTTGGATTAAGCCTCTCCTTGGATTCCATACCCTTGAGACTAGTCCATATCTCTTTCTCCATACCTGTCTCCCCTACCAAAGAACAAGTGAAGATTAGCATTTGCATTCATAAAATTAAAACATAAAAAAAATGGATTTTTCTACAATTTCTAAATTATCACATGTAGACAATAGTTATCATACTTCCTAGATCAAATTCCATGCTTAGCTCGTTTAGATCATCACATGTTATCAACAAGGTTAAGCTGGGTTTCTTTTGCAAGAAAAATATATAAATGAGTAGATAGATGATTTCATGTAACTTTATAAGCATTTTCAATCCAATATTTCATTTCTTGAAGTAGGCATCATTCCTTTTCTTTCATTAAGAGAAATTTTCCCTCCTCCATTTGGTAGTCAGACCTCTTATAGTCAATAGAAGACTGGTTTGAGAAACCCTAGTGGTCTATCACCCTATTTGAAAAGTGACAAGAGTAGACCATTACATCTACTGTGTATACAACACTGTCACCTCCAAGTTTGTACAAACCCTAGGTTGATGAAGTAAAGTTGGTAGCCCCAGGAGTTGCAGCATTCTTGTTGCAATACTAGCACTCTTCACTTTTTGGCACTGTTGTCGGGGAGGTGTCTGAGTAGATGTGATTTATTCTTTCTTTATTTCCTTATTTATTTCTCATTCTACAAATAGTTTCATTTAGTGAATAGTTGTAATATTTTTCTTTCTTTCCAATTCTGCAAATAGTTCCATTCAGCAAGTAGTTGCAATTTGGTTTTTCTTTGTTTCCATTCTGCAAGAAGTTCTAAAGTATCCTAAAAATAAAAAACAAACTCCTTTCATGCCTCGTAGGAGTAGAGACAACTTAGGGAATTTTTTTCCAAATACCCCCATTGTATCAAACAGCCAACCTTCCCTCTTCTTTGGTGGTTGTGAGTTAGAGGACCCATTAGGTGAACAACCAAAGATTTTTGAAGAGCCTAACAGGGAAGGAGAAGAGACCATTCCACCAACTTACATCATGGCTAAAAATAGAAATGGGATTGGAGACAGAGGAGCTGAGAAAAGAGTTTAGGGTGTTTTTCCCATCATAGAAACTAATGGGGATGCTAGGATGAAAAACATAATCCCCTCTACCATTCCTCACTTCCATGGCATAACCTCAGAAGACCCAGATACCTTTTTATTCAAGTTTACCGTCATATGCATAATTGATTATTACACTTTTGATGATCATAAGTTGAAATTGTTCCTGGTTCATCGGTTTACCTGGGGATAGCATCACCACGTGGGATCAAACGAAACAAGCCTTCAACAATAAGTATAGGGACTACTACATGTCCAACGATACTAAAGAGGAAATTTTTAGAATGGCCTTGGGACATGATGAATCTTTATAAGATTATGAGGAAAGATTCCAACTCAGCTACAAAAGGCCCAGGTGCACCCTTGATCCTGAATCGCTTAAGCTAGTCCTTCTTAGGGGGATCAGGGAATATCTCATAGAAACCCTAAACCTGCTGTCAAGAGGGGACATCTATCAGTTACCGTATAATGATATCATGGTAGTTGTTAGGAATCATTCTAGGGAAACTAGAAACAATGGTAGGGATAGTCGAGCTTTGGCCAGTTCATCCTCGTCCAACACATCCATAAAAAGTGAACTTGGCAACATGTTGGAAGACTTTAAGAGTGAAATGATGCAAACCCTTTCTCTGTAAATGGACACCATGTAGATCAAGATGAAGAAATATGAAGTAGAGAGAGCCTTAGTTTTCTTCTACCGTAGATGTAACAGGAGGCATCCTATGAAGAAATGTCCATTAAATCTTATAGAAATATGCTCGGTCTGTGAGGAAAACCACTCCACACACAAGTTCCCTTCTCTTCCTGGATTAAAGGTTGTGTATCAAGGAACTGAAGGTTGACTGAACAACTCTGCTACATCAACCAAATAAGGCCTCAAGGACCTTGACCATAACAACAAGGCATGCAAGGGGCATCATATTCATATTACAACCCTAACCATAATACATCCATTACCCCTTAGTTCCCTCATGCTCATCCTTCATGGTCCACACCTTCTCCCTAGTATTTTGCACCTCAATACCATTCCCAACCTACCAACCAACCTTTTCAGTCATATGCTTCTCCACAACCTCAGTGGAATGCACCATCCCAAGGGTGGAGAAACATCCTACCCTACTTATGTTGTGGAAATTCAATAAATTAACCTCAGGTCTAGAAGAGTGCTTCTGGATAATCAACCTCCATATCCACTTGAGGAGAATGAAGAGGAAAAGGAGGAAAGTGTCCCTCAAGGAAATCCACCTCCTTTTCCTGAGAGATTAACCCATCCTGTCCAGCACACCCCAGAAGAGACTGAACTTCTGGGTGAACTAAAAAACCTATGTGTTAAAATCCTGCTTCACCAAGATATCAAGGATTTCCCCATCTACAACAAGTTAATAAAGGAGAAGTGTTTCAAACATCTAGGAAGGTGAATGAAAGACACCTCTACCATTAATGTCATTAGACAACTATCTGACTTAATGTTGGGGTAGGTGATTTTCCCAAAGCATCTAGATCCTAGAAGTCCTGTAGTAGATGTACACACTGATGGAATCATTTTCCCCCATACCTTAATTGATCTTGGGTCTGCCATCAATGTGGTGACTAAGGAGACTATACTTAAACTGAATCCTTAGTGATCATTAAGAAGGACCACAACAGTCTTGCAGCTTGCGGGCAGCTCCACAGTAGCTCCTGAGGGAGTTGTTGAGGATGTAATAGTATCCATTGATTCTTGGGAGTACCTTGTTGAATTCTTAGTTCTCCAACCTAATACCATTCGGTTATCCTCTCATCCTTGGGAGGCCATGGTTAACCATTGTCAATGCTTACATAAGTTGCAGGGCTGGGAATATGACCATTAAAAGTGGGCATCTGTCCAAACAATTGGTCTTGTAGCCTCCTGCTCAACCATCTCTGGAGCATGACTTACCTTTATGGTTATAAGAGGAGGAAGAAGATGAAGTCTACTCTTCCCCAATTTGTACCCTAGATGCTACTATAGGAGGGGGACAACCTGATAAATATGACCTGATTGAGAAAATCCTCTAGAATCAGCCCCCCAACACCATGTCTATTGAGGAGCTAGTGAAGGAAGCCGAAGATAACCCTTGGAATGATCTACTCTTAGCTGACTCAATCCCTACTCATGTCAAGATAATAGAATGTGGCCCATAAATAACATTGAAGATCAACCCCTCTCTCTCTGTACATTAGGAAGAGGAGTTACCTGACATGCTAAGAAAGCATCTAGATGCCTTTTCCTGGAGTTATAGGGAAATGAATGGAGTGCACCATTTGGTGTTTACTCACCACATTTACACCAAGGAAGGCTACAAGCCAGTCTGCCAACCTCAGAGGAGAATGAACCCAACCCTCAAGGATAGAGTCAAAGAATAACTATAGAAGTTATTGGATGTAGGGTTCATTTACCCCATCTCAAATAGTGATTGGGTGTCTCCTCTGGTTTTGGTTCCAAAGAAAAATGGAAAGTGGAGGATCTGTGTGGATTACTGAGAGCTAAACAAAGCCACAAAAAAGGACCATTTCCCTCTACCTTTCATTGACCAAGTATTAGGTAGTCTAGCAAGAAGGAAGTTATTCTCTTTCCTAGATGGATTTAGTGGTTACAATCAAATCTAGATCAGCCCAGGGGACTAGGATAAAACCACCTTCACCTATCCCTGGGGTACCTTTTCTTATAGGCTCCTTATTTTTGGTTTATGCAATGCCCCTACCACTTTTCAGAGGGAAAACTTGAGCATCTTTGTAGCATGACTCTGTGGGAATTTATATGGATGATTTCACCCTCCATGGGTGTGATTTCCTAGAGGCTCTCTCTAACTTGGGGAATCTATTAAAAAAATGCATTAAAATGAACTTATACCTTAGTCCTTAGAAGTGTGAAGTCCTTATGAATGCAGGGACCATTCTAGGTCTCTCAATATCCCAGGAAGGATTACAAGTAGACCCAAATAAGATAGCTATCATAAATAGGGTCCATACTCCTTAGAAGAAGAGGGATGTTAGAAATTTCTTAGGCTTAGCTGGATGTTATAGGAGATTCATAAAATACTTCAGCAAGGTAGCCTCACGTTTGTTTGGACTATTAGCCAAGGACTCATAATTTTTATGGTCAAAACGCTGCCAAGAGGCCCTAGAAACCCTAAAGGACAAGTTAACTACTACACCTATACTTTGAGGCCCAAACTGGACTCTTCCTTTTCACATACATGCTCATGCTTCAGACAAAGCTATAGGAGAAACTATGGGCCAAATAGATGACAAGATACCTTATGCCATTTACTTCATCAACAAAAATATATACAAAGCTGAGTTGAACTACACAGTGACTGAAAAGGATCTCCTAGCTGTTGTCCATTCCTTTCATAAATTTAGAAATTACATTACTGGTTGCCAGACCTTTGTACACACTGGCCATGCTTCCATTTCATATTTAATGAATAAACCTAATGTGAATGCCAGAATTATTAGATGGTTAATTTTGTTACAATAGTTTGACCTAACTATTATTGATAAGTTTGACAGAGAGAGAAGATGGCAGGGGGTTTCAATAGAAGGGAACCTACCAAAACAACTAGAATACATCAACATCCTCCTATGGTAGAAATCTTTACAAGGAATCGATGGTGGGGATTCTTTGAGCTACTTAGGGGATATGATAGCTAGGGAATTTGCAATTCCAGTCATGCCTCTAGCCAGAGTTAGTGACATTGTTGTAGTGAGGGGATTGTCAGTGACATTCACCCTTGAAAGCATTAGTAGGATCACTACACTTCCTCTAGGTTTGTAATGGAGAAAAGAGGATAAAGCAAACAACACTCTTTATAAGAAGAAATTTTTATTGGAAGGAGAGGAACCAAATGAGGACAAAAATGGGATTAGAAGGGGGAGAATTCCATATCCTTGAGATGAAGTAAGCTATCACATTCTCAAGTATATTTCTTGTGAGGGTAGGCTCAGTATAGTCTACGGTTACCAGTTTAGACTCCTCCATGAGCTAAGATTTTGAGAAGAGTTACCTCCTCATAGAAGAATTAGTGTGCCTTACCTTTTGTTGCAATAAATAATAGACATGATCATCAAAGTACAAGAAGGGAAGCATCAGTAGCTCAAACATCATGTATTTATCAATCTCATACCGCCCTAAACAACTTAAGAATCCCTATTATGTGGTCAACATTTGTAGACATGAATAGAGAAGATGTAATTCAAGCCATTGAATATGAAATCGACCCTACATCTAGTGGTGAAGAAGAGGGGGAAGAGCCTGAAGAAGAGGAAGAAGAGTCTAAATAAGAGAAAGAAGAGCCTAAATAAGAGGAAGAAGAGCTTGAAGAAGAGGAGCATGAAGAAGAAGAAGAAGAACCAGAGGAAGAAGAGGAGACATAAATAAATGATACAAAGGATGAAAAGGATAGTAGGGAAGAAGCACAAAAGAAGGTATCAAGTCCTAAAATACATAGCAAGGAAGGAGAGGAATCCCCAAGAGTGTCTCTTGAGCCCACAGAGAAGGAGGCAGTTACTACCTTAACTGCTCTAAGTACACCTATAAAATCAAAAGAAAAGAGGCATAGGCAAACTCCCCTATACTTCAAAACATGGAGGAGCACCAGGATAAAGGAAGGGAGACCTCAAACACCTACCAAGACTCCTATAATCATTGAAGACTCACCAAGAGAACAAGAAAAGCTAGTCCCTCTAGGAATGAGAGGTGAAGCGGACACATCACAAAAGGCTTCCCCAAGGTCACCAATAACCTATGTTAGGAGGCCTGTCACTAGGTCAACCTCAACAAAAAAATTAAAGAACCTTTGACCCTTTTTCAGAAAGGCAAAAGCCTCCTACAGGAAACACAAACAAACCTACAGGAAAAACAGACAATCCTAGAGGAAACCTTGTCAAAACTACAAGAAACATAGAAACAGGAGCAGGGAGGACAACAAGGTTAAAGGGAAGGAAAAGAAGCAACAACACAAATACAAGGTGAGACATATACTCAAAAGACAGTAAAGGGAGAGTCCCAGGAGCTCCAAGAACCTAGAACACAACCAAACCTCGGCTCCTATTACAAATTCATTGAGTGAGGAAGAGTAATACCACAAACAAATTCCATCCCTCTATTCTTTGAGCTTGAAAAGGAGAGAGAAAGGACACATCACTAGATGCAAATTGCTGAATCACAAAGTATAGAGGATGTGAGCCATATGGAAGAAAATCTTCTAGAGATGGGAATATAGTTGAGTAGGATAAGAGACGAGGAAAGAGTGATGAAATCTAAACTATAGGCTAAGAACACATGGTTGAGGAGGTGATTATAGGAAAAATAGAGCCAATTGGAAACTATGGGAAGTCTCTCCATGAAGGCACTCTAATGTAGGATGCCAACAAAACCATATGCCTTATACCTCAAAGAAAAATGGTTGGAGTTTTAGATAAAAACCCTAGCACAATGAGGAACTATGCCTTTCCAAGACTATAGGTAGTTCATTGACCTCTGTGACCAAAGCGTCCTGGAGGACAAGGCAAAGATATTTGAATTCTACCTACATAAATTTGCCTTAACAGATTTGAATGTGTGGGACCCTAATCCAAAGCTAGGGTACTTACAAATAATGGCCTCGGCATCATGGATGAGTCATGAGGAGGCCAGGGCTAAGGAAGTAAAAAAGGTCTTGAAAAGAGAAGAAATAGAACCCCTTTACATCAAAGTAGAATAGATCAACTCCATGGTTGTCATTAGCACCCACAACCTCATCACCAATGATCCCGAGCTTGCACCAAGATACCTTGCTACACAAGAGAAATCAATCACTCATTTTGAGGACGCTTTGATATTTCTAGGGGATGAAAGCCAACAAGCATGCCAAAGGAGATGGAACACCTTACCCTATAGCTTAAATATCAGGGAGTATCATTCTCGTGAAAGAATGAGGGATGCACTAGAATGGACCCCTGTTTGGACTTCAAAATGTCATACAAATATCACTCATTACCATACATTTTTCACTTATGCTTCCATTATATCACTCATTATTCACCACCATGTCACTTCATTTTCCCTATTGTTCACCATTAATGGGTCTCATTTATATCTTCCAAATATTATTTATTTTTAAGAATTTTTAAGAGAAATTCTTGATTAAATATTAGAAAATAATATATTTTACTTCATATATGGAAAGTGGATTGTTTTGTGACATGTGTAGGTTCCAAGGAAGCTTCCAAGACACCTTTATGTGGCCTTGAATGATCAAATTCGAATTTGATAAGATAAGCCTCATGGAGAAGATCATGATCTCATGGAGAAAATCAAGGACAAAAGGGGTTATGTGTCTAGATGGTTGAGAGATTTATGGAACTAAAGAGAGATTAATGGATGATCATTATGAGTTTGTTACTCATCCCATTGTATAAATAGGAGTACAATCTCCTCCATTTGTAATCAGAGAATCTTCATTTGTAATCTTAGAGTTCCATTTGTAATCTTAGAGTTGGTTTGTAATGGAGATTTGGAAATAAAGGATCATACTTCAATTTTGCTTCTACATCTGAGTCTCCATTGAAGTGGTGTGCTTGTGGAGTTATGAAGGGCCCCCATGGCCTCAGTTGCATGCTTATTTGTTTATGTTAGGTATAATTTATTTTATGATTTTGTTTGATTTCAGCTTTCAAGTTTTGTTAAATGTTCTAATATTGGAAGAATCTTATTTGAAAGTGTTCTTGTAAGAGAACCGTAAGATCTCATACAATTATTAGATCTATGTTTATTTCATTTCAGCTTTTAATTTCTTATTAGATGTTCTAATATTGAAAGAGATCTTAATGAATATGCTCTTGTAAGGGGACTTTAAGATCTTGGACAAATTAGGAATCTTTCTAAATCTATATATTTTAGATAAGCACTTCTTTGTTTACCTTCCCGGGTTGACATTAAATTAAGCTCTAATTTGCATATGCATTTTAGACCACACAACCCCACTGTATAAGAAGGCATTGTAGAGACTCAAAGTCAACTGAATTGGCTTAAAAATTAGTCCACCATTGATTTTGGGTATTTTAGAATGAAGAAAGGAAGAAGAAGAAAGAAAGCAGTGGGAGGAAATCGAGAAGCATGCTAGAATTTATCCACAAGAGGATGATACAACAACAGAAGCTTGTAATTTTAGGGAGGCCACCAAACCAATGAAAGACATGGACATAGATTGAGTTTCTTAGAGGATGAGCAACACTTTCAGTAGGGGGATAATGATGAGGCTCATCAATGGGTAAATTATATGGACCTTAATGCCACTCTCTAGCTTATGAAAATCAAATTTTCTCACATTTCTTTACATGTTTTGTTATATTTTCCTTAATGAGAAGGGTAAGGATGAGATGTCATGTCTTATGGTCTAATGTACATTAATTGTAAGTTTTGGAGAAAATTTTGGCTAATTAAACTGCGAGAACTTGAAGAATACAAGTGAGAGAGATTTCATGAGATTGGTTCTCCCTCCTTAACTCCTCACTCACTCGAAGATTCCTCCACCAAATCTCATAAGCTTGGAGTTACAAGTAGCTGACCCATTAAGGTCATTGGAAACCAAGCTAGTGATAGTTGAAGACCAGTTGATCTTGAGTTGGAAGCCAAGCCTCCCTAAATTTAAGGAAGTTGTTGGTAGCTTCATTTGTATAAGTAAGAAGGCATAGACCCTCACTAGGCTTCGACTTTTTTTGTTGTAGCCAAGAGGCATTTTCAAGCTAAGACATTGTGACTGATGAATCTTGTGTATTTTTCATATTTTAATGAAAATGAGAAGCATTCCCTTGATCCAACACTAAGTTGACTCAGAGGACTGAAGCTCTTAGGTTAGGACCCAACCCTAGCATCAAAGGTTCCTCTTTTTGTACATGTATTCTTAGATTACATTCATAGTTAGTTGTTGAAGTGATTTTGGTTTTGTTAATTTGCAAGTATTTGGATGACTAATTAGTTTGCTTCCATTTGTGGAGAGTTAGATTAGTGGTATCATAGTGATCAAAGGCACTCCAAAAAATCTTGTGATAGTGGCTTTCAACTCATCTCCCTTATGGGATCATGACTTGAGGGTTCCTTTCACACATCCAAAAAATATATTTCTTGCTTTATTTCCTGATCTAGGGTTTCTTGATGAATAGTTCATTGTCTTTGAGTTTCTTAGAATGATTTACAATCATCACTTTTTGATCTCTTAGGTTTTGCATTGGCTTCAAGGCACTTCCATTCATGAACTTAGCCACTAGATAGTAATAACTCTGTTTTCTTCCATTTAATAAATATTTTCCATGCATAGATTATTTTTTGCATCAACAAAGACAAGAATTTATGTTGTTGCAGGAGCTTCTAATTTGCAGGGAGACCTCATCTCAGTTGCCTCATCCAAGCCTTATCCACCCATGTTGCCAAATTCCACTAAACCCTAAATCGGAATTTTTGTTTTGTAAGCAAAATTGCCATTTCCATTTAGCAAATCCAACCATCTTGAAGCATCT
Organism: Pinus taeda; assembly: GCA_000404065.3. Classification (NCBI taxonomy): domain Eukaryota; kingdom Viridiplantae; phylum Streptophyta; class Pinopsida; order Pinales; family Pinaceae; genus Pinus; species Pinus taeda. The sequence goes on from APFE030589075.1 coordinate 99,466, forward strand.
GAATGAGCCTTGGATAGTGTTCACCCCCTCAATGCCTTATTTCTCCATCAGATACCTTTTCCACACTTCATTCTACCTTGCCTACCATCTCCCAATATTTCGACCTATTTCCTGTAGTAAAACATGGCATCATGCAATAGAACTAGGACATCCTGTAGCAGTACTACAAGAATCTCTGTAGCAACCTATTTTAAGCCTGAGTGTAGCAAAATTGTCATCTTAACTTGGATAGGCCTCTCCTTGGATTCCATACCCTTGAGACTAGTCCATACCTCTTCCTCCATACCTGTCTCCCTTGCCAAAGAACAAGTGAAGATTAGCATTTGCATTTATAAAATTAAAACATCAAAAAAGGGATTTTTCTACAATTTCTACATTAGTACATGTAGGCATCATTTATCATACTTCTTAGATCAGAGTCCATGCTCAGTTAGTTTATATCATCACATGTTGTAAACAAGGTTAATCTAGGTTTCTTTTGCAAGAAAAATGTATAAATGAGTAGCTCTATGATTTCATGTCACTTTACAGTAATTTTCAATTCAGTGTTTCATTTCTTGAAGTAGGAAGAATTTTTTTCTTTCATTAAGGAAAATTTTCCCTTCTCAATTTGGTAGTCAGAATTCTTTGTAGAAATTTCTCTATAGATCAGCTAGCTCTAATACCATGTAGAAATTTTTCAAATTCTCTACAAATATACCTGTGAGATCTCTGTAGAAAATCTGATTGTAGATTAACCTGATAATGTAATATACCAAAGCAAAATAGTATAACCTACTTCTACTATCAAACTTGCAGAAGCTTAAAATTGAGCTGAATCAGAGCTGAACACATATAACCATAAGAAGAAGAATCAATGCACATGAAACATAGAAAATACTTAGGGGAGAACCTCAGCTAAAAACCCCACTATCTATATTAGCATACAAGGTGGAAATACATCAAAATTATACAAAGCCTTAACTCTCATAGCTAGCTAGCTCTTAGTACAATCCTCCTGGATGCTCACAGGCAATCAAAGCATCTCAAAAGTCTTCTCCTCTGCCCTCCAAGATCCCATTTCCTTGCGTTGTTTCTCCTAGGTGATCCTCCTACTACCAAGTGAAAGATTGATCTCTCACATTGATCCTACACCCTGTCATAACTACTCAATCCTCAAGGATCCTTACCTTGACTGCATGCATGATTTTCCTTTATAGGAGAAAACAAGCAAGTGATAGTACATTGTTCTTGACGTTTATCTCAACTGGGTCTTTCTCAGAATAGACATGCATGAGTTACTGATAAGGGAATCTTCAGTTATCTGGAGTACAGTAGTTGAGTACATGCATGCATCAACTGACTGATAACTCATAATTAGTTCCTCAAACAGTTTGGAACTAATTTAACTAGAATTAAATTAGTAGAGTGAGCTAACTAATTACAACTCAAATATAACTCAATCTTATCTCCTTAATTAAGGGATAATATCCTTAATTTAAGAGATAACTCTTGCATGACTGCAGAAATACTTCTAACTTGAATTTCTCCAACTAATTAATCCATAATGAATTAATTAATTATTTCCAAGCAACTGTTGAGACTAAATTCGAATTTTAATTCAATGACAAATTAAAATTGGAATATTCTAGATTCTATTTTTATCATTTCTTGTTGCTATTTTCAACACTTCCTCTCAACAAGAAATGAGTTCAACTTGATCCCAATCGTGAACCTTTGGAATGCTATGCATGCAACACTTCTCTTAAGTAATGTTGCTCCAGCAACTCTAGAAACAAAAAAAAAAAACATCCAACCTGAATCAGTATGATGCATCTGTCATCAAAGTCTCTCACTATTATTTCCTCTGTCAACTGAAAACTTTGCACTTCTACTGACTTTGCCTTTCTGCACTGTTGTCAATCCTTCTCTATGCTCTTGAGTATCTAACTGCTCTAGCCTCTATCACTTTGATCTCTAACTGCATCAATCCCACTGATTCCTCCCACTACTATGTACTTTGGGCTCCCATAGCAAGGTACGATCCATGAGATAAAACCTCTCAATGGACCCTGCCAAATTTCATCCTTCTTGGGACTATCACTCCACATCGCCCCACCTCATACCTGGAGGTATGGATGCATGTGATCCCTCTTCCCACTTCTCCAATTGTGGCTCATCCAGAATTGTTTGAGACTTATTTTGGGACTACATGTTGAGAGGTAATTTACTCTCCCTCTCAACCACCAAGTCTTTAACATTTTCCTTGCTCCTCAAGGCTTTCCATGCATCTTGAACCTCAAGAGAATATATATTCTTAACTCGTGAACCGATCTGTTTCACCTGTCTCGTGATAATGTGTCTAAGGATCACCGTTCCTTTACTGAAGACAACACCATAGCCTTTGTGCTCCAACACCGTGACCGATACGATGTTCTTTTTTAGTCTAGGCACATACTTCACATCTATCAAGGTGACAGGAGCTCCATGTTCCCTCTAAAAAGCAACTGTGCCCACACCTATAACACTATACCTTTCATCGTCACCCATCTCTATGTGCATCTTTAAGTCTTTCTCCTCCAAGATATTGAATAAAATTTTATCGCCAGTTGTGTGGAATGAGGCTCCGCTGTCAAGATACCGAACACAACCCATCATCAATGACACCATCCATGCGATGAGGGTAAAGTCCATTTTCAACTAAGAGGATAATACCTCACCTTCCGATCCTTCCGAAGATCCCTTCTTGGACTTCTTCATAGGGAAATTAGTCGCATAATGTCCCATCTCATGACAATTAAAGAATCTTACTTTAGACTTATCACCCTTCTTCTCACTATAGAGCTATAACTAGGGTCTCTCACACCTCTAATTATTCCACATTAATAAATCAATCCAGGAACATTTTGTTATTGTAAAGAGTAACTCAATCTGAGGCTATTTGTCCAAGTAATGCTTAGTAGTATAGTGTTCAGAAGATACAAAAGAAAACAGATGCTAAGCTATAACTGAACTAATCCAAAAGATAGAATCACACAAGACAGTTGATCAGTCAAGGGTACGGAAGTAATAACCCATCCCTCTAGAAACTGATAAGGGAAATTAGAGCATGGACTTATAGGTCTGGGAGCTAGGCAGCGTCTTGCTGAGGCTCACTACAGCCTTAGACATTCTCTCATACCAAACAACGAAGGCAGGTAAATAAAATGTCAGAAGGTAAAATGGAACAGCAAAATGGAAATGGAACAACAATAAATGGAACAACAGTAAAATGGAACAACAATCGAAAGAACTGAATCTCGCGAGTTAAAACCAACTGATTCACACTCTGATTTTCTCTTCAAGAAAACTAGATAAGATACACTTTATGAAACAACATTCCTTGATGAATTATGGAACAACAAGCATCAACCATATATACATGTTCTATACTAATATAGTAGTCTGAGAATGTTGGATGATATAATTATGTTTCTAAACAGAGAAACATTACTTTCAAGTCCCAACAAGTATTATTTCACATGGATCCAATGACAGTAACATTCATACTGACACTCTGTTATAGAAATAGCTGATTAAAGACGCAATTCAACCCTGAATAGATCCAATTATACAGTGCAGAGTCATTACATGGAGAAATCATTCATATATTGATCATAACAGAGCATAGATTATCATATGAAAGATGTATCAGATTACTGATTAATAAAGATAAACAAACCACACACAAATCACAGTATAATGATACAAAAGCAAGTGTCCTTCAGAGCCGGGCCCTTAGCTGCCAATGGTACACCGCCTTAGATTACTCCAGACACAGAGATGAAATAAACACCAAGTCTTTTATATTAATGCATCAACAAATGTATAACAAAACCAGGTCTCAGTGAGACTCGATGATCAAAGTTTTGTTCTGAAGCTTAAAATTATAAAAACAGTAGTCCCTTAGCTCAATGACGCTGTTCCTTTATATAAAAGTAACAATAGAGGTATCTAGATAACAAAGATAAGTAAAACAGCGATCCCTCAGGATCGAAGATCCTGAGGGATTCGCCAATCGGTTAATCCTTCACCCTTCTTTCTCGCGTTCACCGACTCGGTATCCCTCCTTCCTTTCCTGGGCTATTCAGCTCTGATTTTCTCGATCTTGTTCGCATTTGGTTCCCCTCTAGAGGGACAGCAATTATTCTTCCTCTGCTTCTCGCTTTTGGATGGCAACTCCTTGCTTCCACGTCTTCCTGCATAGAAAAACGACAATTATTAGTAATTGAGCTTCCTTTGTCAATTCTTGCACATTTTATTAAAATCCTTTATCTCTTTTGAATTTATAAGGCAGAAAAGGTTACAAATATTATTGAAAAGCCATTAAATTGCTTGTCAAAAGCATACCTTCCAAGTGCTCCACACACCCCCCTGCTTACCCTGTTTCATGCCCTCATCAAAACATTATAGTTGACATGCAAGGTGGTGAGAGAATAGGCTGGAGAGGGGATCTCACGCGGAGGCCAACAACCGTGATGAGCAACTAGATTATCAAAGAACTGATTTATTTGATCCACAGGCATTTCATACAAGGCCTGATATCTGGGTGCAGGGTGCCAAATAATTGGACTGCGAAATCGATACCCCAACTAGGATGGCCCTGCTTGCAGAATCCGTTCCCCATAAAGGTTCAATCGGCTGGCAGCCAGCTCAAAATTCTCGTATTTGAATGGTTCCCTAAGCTGGATAATTGGGCTAGAGGTCCGGTATCGAAATTTTGCAGCATCGATGGCAAGGTCTTTAATAGTTAGGAAATATTCCAGACTATGTCGGATCAAGTCTTCGTGCATGGGTCCTAATATCTTGATGACACCCGGGATCCTCATAAGGCTCCTATGCTCTCTCCATAGCGTCACTAGGTCTCTAGGTTCGGCTCGTACCCATAAGTCTAGGCTATTCTCCTGTCTCTGAAAGGTGTTATAAGATTTGAGCCATTTCAGCTGATTAACCCCAAATGAGATAAAGGCTTGGAATTGTATATCGCCAACAAAAGGGCCAAGATTTAAATCAGTTTCTTGGTCTAGCACAAGGTTGTGCAAGTAAAAATCGCATAATAACCTTTGAACCTTAACTCCATAGTGCTTGCAATAGTCTATAAAATCATTAACAGTGTTGATGTGGATAGGTGCTCCTGCCCTAATGACTTTTATTTTTAATCTCAAATATCGTTCAAGCAAAAATAAAGCATAATTTTTAGCAGGGGCCCTACAAGTCAAAACATCATTATATAAGGAACACACGGTGTCCATCTGCTTAACAACACTATCTAATCGACAAGTTACCTTAGCAACCTTTTCCTGCTCCTTTTGCCATCCTTCAAAGGCCTTGCTCTCGGACTGACTAATGTCCCGAAGTTGTTGTTGTAGCTCTTCGTATCTTTCCCTGGGGACTGTTTGCTCTCGCAGCTGCTTAGCTTCTTGCTGAGCTTCCTTCATCATTTTTTGCAAGGTCCTTGTTTTTGGATCCTTTTTCCATAAAGCCGTAGAGGCTGGAAGTTTAACCTGGACCTTTCTATTACGCTGCTTAGAGTTTAGGACCCGAATTACCCCTGAGGGTGGTGCTTCTGTTTGGGTCTCCTTGCTTTCCGTTTCTTTCTTAATGCGAATAAATGGTTGTTGTGGTCCTCCTGCCATCATAGCCTCTTGCTATTCCATTGGAATGTCCATCAGTTCTTCAGGGTCAGATGGAACAGCAGTCTGTCCCTCCATGATATTTGGAACAACAGTTTGTTCTTCAATGTCACTTGGAACAGCGACCTGTTCCTCGTTGTCATTTGGAACAGCAGACTGTTCCTTGGTAGTAGGTCTCCTAATGGGGTTTCAACCAACAAAACGAGTATAGGTCTGTCGCCTTCTTGTCCTCCGGGTTTTTACTGCAGTGGCCCTCCTCCTTTTGCTTGTAGTCCTTTGTATCCTCAAGTTGGCTTTCAAAATTCGAATTTTCTGTCAGAGCCTGGCTATAGTGCCCAGCAACCTCTGCTGTTTCTTCCTTAATTTCTTAATTTCCTTTGCCTCAGCAGAGGGTTTGGCCCTTAAGTCTTCTCCTTCTTCGTCTGGGATATCTTCCGGTGTCTTGGGGACAGATTGTCCCTAATTGGTGTCTTCCATTTCATCATCATAACCAGGCAGGTTTTCTTCTCCTGCCTTTTCTGCATGCTTTCTCGGGTATTCTTCCTCCACGGGACCATCAGGAACGCCTGCTGTGCTGGAGGGCTGGCCATATTCCCCCATATTGGCCAGGACTGCTGCCAATTCCTCCTCACCCACAGGGTCTTGCAATGGGCTACCCCCTGGCTGTGCTATTTCTTCTTCTTGATTGCCCTGTTCGGTGGCCACTTCTTCCTCAGAGTGCTCATCTCTTGGTTACTCTGTTCGGTGGCCATTTCTTCCTCAGAGTGCTCATCTTCTTTTTCAATTTCTCCTTCCGGTTGGTCAGTCTCGGCCTCTGATTGCTCAGCATTTTCTTCGGAGGGCCCTCCTTCTGGTTCTGGAGGTTCGTCCGCAATTTTGATTGGCTGGGCAGTGGTTCCCTGAATCTTTTCCAACCTTCCTCGTATTCGAGCCAATCAGGCTAACTTCCTTGGTCTTTCAGGTTGGTTGGGTGTGCCAGCAGGTTCTCTGGGTTCTTCTGGTCGTTCTGGCATACCGGAGGGTTGTTTCCATTTTGAAGCAGCATGTCTTTCTGCTGCTGACTCCTTGCGTCTTTCTGATCGTTCCGGCATGCTGGAGGACTGTTCAAGTTTTGGGGGTGGTGCAGCCAACCCCCCCTCGACTATTTCAATCAGTTCCTCCCAAGTGCTTTGCTGTTGGGTGAGACTGTGGCTCACTATCAACCGAATCAGTCTGTGGTGGCTAACAACTGCATCTATGTGCTGGGCCTTCTTCAGGCTTCGGGCCACGTCATGTAGTAGCGAATTTAAAAGTGCAGGGAGATTTACAAAGCATTTTCCTTTTAAAACAGCTAAAAGTTTCAAGTGACGAGGCCTTACCATGTCTTTTCTCCCTTCGCAGGTGATATAACTTTGCACTGTCTTCGCTAGCTCGGTCCAGGGTTCCCCTAGTGTTGCCGGCAGAACTCCTTTCCCTTTGACTGTCAAGCTCTGGCCTTCGTCCTAGAAAATTTCCATAACCTTTTGTAATCTTTCCTTTTTCAGTGTCCATACGGGTCCGGCAGCTGGTAGTCCCGAGACTTCTGCGATGATATCCTCCGTGACCGCTATCTTCTTTCCTCCTACTATGGAGTAATTTTCCTGCAAATTTTGCAGGAATTCCAACGCCACTACTTCATTTGATTCTTGCAGGCGGCTGAAATAATTCAACCACCCTGCATTTTCCAGGATTTTGCGAGCAGCAACGGAGACTGTCAACTCGTGAGGTTCGCTTCGAACCGTCTTTCCCCCCATGATTCTACTCAAAATTCTTAATGGAACAACAACTGCTTGCGATGTTTGAGACGCAGAGAGGATGATTGTCACAAAATTTTGGAAAAGAACACAGAGCATGCAACAAAAAAAAGGATCGTGGACGGCAATTTCCGTAAAATGGAATTATCATACCGTTAAACCATGCCATACCTTCGTACATTATCTCGCCCGAATGGTGTGCAGCCACGTAATCCATGGATTAATGAGGTTACCTCCCCCCCACGATCTGATAGGCTGTCCCCAGCCATCAAAGAGAGGAGCAGCAGCCAGTCGAAAGTCAAATCATAAAGAACAGCATATGGAATTATGCCATGTTTTTAGAAAAACAACGAAATGTCGAAACCGAAGCAAAAAGGTAGATCACGTTTTATATAAGAGCCTGCGTGACATAATAAGGAACCGGGGGATTGGACGTCTATCAAATGTACGAAGTCTCCAGTAGTCATTGTCAGTTCCATTGCCATGATTGGTGGTAATAAATATTCATGCGATATATACATCGGGGTGTGACATATGATTTATGCAAAGGATATAAGAGACAGAAAGATTTAATATCATACCTGTTGGCATAAATATGATGACTTCTATGCCATTAACAGAGCTCTGCTGCCAACAGGTGTTCATAACCTTGGCAGAGTTGTTTATTTCACCCTTCGGAACCATGATCCTTTGTGTATATCTTGAAGAGTGTTTTGTCAAAAATGAAGGCCATTATGCTGGCATGGTAACTAGATAGCCATAATGTCATTCACAAGGTAGGTGCGAAACGTGGTCAGGCCTGCTCGTGATGAGACCCCCTGTTCCAAGGTTTGCTTGTTAATTTACCTTCAGACCATATCCCTGGTGTGGTGGCCGTAATGGGAATGCCACTTCGCTTCCATCCTTATGATCATGGTAGGCTGGCTCTCAATGAGACCCCCTATCCTGCATTTGACAATTTCATATTTTGTTTTTGTTTTCTTTTGTAGAGCACCTCTCTTTTTTTTGTTTATTTCCGCATAAGGGTGGTTCCGCACTCCTTAACAGTGGGGAATGGTGGAAGAAGTCTTATGATCCCAATAGACAGATATCAATCGTTTGTTCTTACTCCTCAGTAATAATCAAGAAAGATTTTTAGGGAAATCGTCATGATAAAAATCACCAACCAGGGTTCGGTAATAAGACAATGACAGCAAAGATGAAAAGTTAATGTCCCTCCTCTTGTCCTCTTATGCATACTGGCTTCATAGTAATAGTGATTTATGATGTGCTGATTTCGGTATATCATGGTTTATGTTCATCGCATAAATTCATTGCTGTATATAAAAGACTGAGGAGACCATGGTCGCAAAGCATCCCAATAAGGGCAAAAACATGCCGATGGCATTCCTGAGAGAAGAATCCATGCGTAAGATACCATTTCTTTGAAAGGAACAACAAAAAATCACAAATGTTGTTCCTTCTGAGAAAGGAACAACAAAGACACTCAAATGTTGTTCCTTGAAAAGGAACAACAAAAACACTAAGTGTTGTTCCTTTTGAAAAGGAACAGAAAAAACACACAAGTGCTATTCCTTTTGAAAAGGAACACCAAAAACACACAAGTGCTATTCCTTTAGAAAAGGAACAGAAAAATCACACAAGTGTTGTTCCTTTTGAAAAGGAACAACAAAAACACACAAGTGTTGTTCCTTTTGAAAAGGAACAACAAAATCACACAGTGTTGTTCCTTTTGAAAAGGAACAACAAAATCTCACAAGTGTTGTTCCTTTTGAAAAGGAACAGCAAAATCTCACAAGTGTTGTTCCTTTTCGCAAAGGAACAACAAAACACGCAAATGTTGTTCCTTTTTGCAAAGGAACAGCAAAATCACACAAGTGCTATTCCTTTTTGCAAAGGAACAACAAAAACACACAAATGTTGTTCCTTTTGAAAAGGAACAACAAAAACACACAAATGCTGTTCCTTTTGAGAAAACATATATACAAGATGTTATGTACAAGTTATGAAAAAAATGAATTCCTTAAATTATAGGTGAGGAAGATTTCGCTTCCTCTCCTAAAATTTTCATATCAGTATGTTGTCGTAGCTACTGACAGAAGGATTCCCGAGTGAGTGGCTTTCGATAGAGACGAGCTCGGTGGCCATTTACTTTGAATGCATATCCAGAACTGTCAATTGTGGTCAGAGTAAGGGTCCCGTTGTCATGTACCTTCTGGATTTCGTATGGTCCTAACCATCGAGTCTGGAGTTTCCCCAGGAAGTCCTGAAACCGAGAGTCGTATAACAGAGCCCAGTCTCCTTCGTGAAAGACTTTGTTCTTGATAAGTGCATCATGCCATTTAGCTCGCTGCTGTTGAATCAATGTTGTATTTTGTAATGTAGAGAGCCTAATTTCGTCCAATTCATTAATCTGCTGTAATCGATTGATTTGTGCCTCACTCAGATCTACGCCGACTTCCTGTGCAGTTCGTAGCGTTTGGATTTCGAATTCTATGGGGAAGATAGGTTGTTTTCCAAACACTAATTGATAAGGCGAATAGCCTGTGGTACTTCTCCATGTGGTTCTATAGGCCCACAGTGCCTCAGGTAATCGGGCGGCCCAATCACGCCTATGCGATGCAATAGTTTTTGTTAAAATTGATTCTATTACCTTATTAC
>APFE030589075.1:117379-144532 GCA_000404065.3 Pinus taeda
CAGACGCAGAGATGAAATAAACACCAAGTCTTTTATATTAATGCATCAACAAATGTATAACAAAACCAGGTCTCAGTGAGACTCGATGATCAAAGTTTTGTTCTGAAGCTTAAAATTATAAAAACAGTAGTCCCTTTGCTCAATGACGTTGTTCCTTTATATAAAATTAACGACGGAGGTATCTAGATAACAAAGATAAGTAAAACAGTGATCCCTCAGGATCGAAGTTCCTGAGGGATTCGCCAATCGGTTAATCCTTCACTCTTCTTTCTCGCGTTCGCCGACTCGGTATCACTCCTTCCTTTCTTGGGCTATTCAACTCTGATTTGCTCGATCTTGTTCGCATCTGGTTCCCCTCTGGAGGGACAACAATTATTCTTCCTCTGCTTCTCGCTTTTGGACGACAACTCCTTGCTTCCACGTCTTCCTGCATAGAAAAACGACAATTATTAGTAATTGAGCTTCCTTTGTCAATTCTTGCACATTTTATTAAAATCCTTTATCTCTTTTGAATTTATAAGGCAGAAAAGGTTACAAATATTATTGAAAAGCCACTAAATTTCTTGTCAAAAGCATACCTTCCAAGTGCTCCACACTCACCATGAGAAGAATTCGATTTGGAATGGGAATCCTTCCCCTTCCCTTTCCTTTCTTTACTTGCTAAGGCCATATATTCTTCATCATCATCCTTGGATGAAGAACCATCTTGAGTGCTCCTCCTGATCTCCTCCTGCATGAGATCCAACCACGGTCGTTCCCAATATGGCAGTTTCTCCCTTCCATTCATAGAGTCCTAGTAGCTATTCCATCTCTTTGAAAGGCCAAGGAGAGTGAGGCTCACCATATCATCATCGACAGTAGTTACTCCCACACTTCCAATCTCATCTCTGCAAGTGGTGATCTTGTTTAGATATGTGGAAATAGTATCGATGTTCTCCATCTTGATTCTTCAAAGCTTATCCTTGAGCGCCAATTTCCTCTGGTTGTTATTGTTCTGGTAGAGGTCCTCCAATGTCTTCCACATTGAATATGGAGTATCCTTCCCATGGAGACTCGAGACAATATGGTCTCGAACTCCCTCAAGGATGATTTGTCTCGCCCTTCCCACACACTTCTTCCACTCAGCCAACTCTTGTGCATTAGTTGAACCTAGCTTTGAGATTTCTTGATCAATGAAATCCTTCAAACCATTATCTTCTAATATAGCCTCCATGCGATCTTTCCATGCTATGTAATTCGACCTGCCTTCCAAGGCATACTCGAGTCTCAAGCCATAGAATGCCATTTGCCAACCTTGAAGTATGATATGAATTGGATTTACACCTGCAACCCCGAACTTCAAACTTCAAATTCTCTTCTCCTTATACTGTTCACCGCTCCAATAAACTTGGCTCTGATACCATGAAGAAATTTCTCTATAGATCAGCTAGCTCTGATACCATGTAGAAATTCTGCAAATTCTCTATAAATCTACCTGTGAGATCTCTATAGAAAATTTGACTGTAGATTAACCTGATAATGCAATATACCAAAGCAAAATACTATAACCTACTTCTACTATCAAAATTGTGGAAGCTTAAAGATTGAGCTAAATCTGAGCTGAACACATATAACCATAAGAAAAAGAATCAATGCGCATAAAACATAGAAAATACTCAAGGGAAAGCCTCAGCTAAAAACCCCACTATCTGTATTATCATACAAGTTGGAAATACATTAGAATTATACAAAGCCTTAGCTCTCACAACTAGCTAGCTGTCAGGACAATCCTCCTGGATGCTCACAGGAAATCAAAGCTTCTCATAAGCCTTCTCCTCTACCCTGAAAGCTCCTATTTCCTTGCATTGTTTCTCCTGGGTGATCATCCTATTACCAAGTGGAAAACTGATCTCTCACACTGATCCGACACCCTGTCAAAACTACGCAATCCTCAAGGAACCTTACCTTGACTGCATGCATGAGTTTCCTTTATAAGAGAAAACATGCAACTAATACTACATTGTCCTTGACATTTAACTCAACTGGGTCTTTCTCAGAATATAAATGCATGAGTTACTAATGAGGGAATCTTCAGTTATCTGGAGTACACTAGTTGAGTGCATGCATGCATCAACTGACTAATAACACATAATTAGTTCCTCAAACAGTTTGGAACTAATTTAACTAGACTTAACTCAGTAAACTGAGCTAACTAATTACAATTGAAATATAACTCAATCTTATCTCTGTAATTAAGGGATAATCTCCTTAATTTAAGGGATAACTCTTGCATGAATACAGAAAGACTTATAACTTGAATTTTTCTAACTAATTAATCCATAATGAATTAATTAATTATTTTCAAGCAACTAGTGAGACTAAATTCGAATTTTAATTCAAGGACAAACTAAAATTGAAATATTCTGGATTCTATTTTTATCATTTCTTATTGCTATTTTCAACATTCTTCTAGTCAATAGAAGATTGGTTTGAGAAACCCTAGTGGTCTATCACCCCAATTGAAAAGTGATAAGAGTAAACCATTACATCTATTGTGTATACATCACTATCACCTCCAAGTTTGTATGAACACCGTGTTGATGAAGTAAATTTGGTAGCCCCAAGAGTTGTAGCATTCTTGCTGAAATACTGGTGCTCATCAGACTGAGCATGGGTATGCCTTCCTCGGGGATGTTATCAATAGAGATGAGACTACAACATTTAAGTTACCCTGATCTAGATTTGTAGTTATGACTCCTTCCTCCATTTTTACCTCTGATACTTGATGTAATGCATTATGTCCATCAATTAATCTTATGACCTCATGCATTACAGGGCATTCTTTATCATATTAATGTCCTCCTTAGAGTCAGTTAACATGAGCCTTTATACTAATGACCTTTTTGTTGATGCATGGCCTTAGTTGTTAGTTAGTTTTTAGACAATTTTTTTCATCTTCATTGGGTCGTACTGATAATGAAAGTGTAGATACTCTATCTTTGCTAGGAACCCTTTTCATCCTAATGAATATCTTCCAATATTTATTATTTTTTCTTAGTGAGGATGTTTTAGCTTCTACATTCTTAATTTCCCTATGAGATCAAATTAGAGGATCATGTCTTTGACTTGGCTAGGGGGCATTATTAGAGAAGATTGCTAGCTTCTCTTTATCCCAAGTGTCTATATTCATCCTCTGGGAGAGATATCTAAGCCTATTTACACTAGTGATTCCAAAAGGTCGGGCTAATAGTGAGACTTGGAAGGACTAAGCAAACTATAGTTTCCTTGATCTGAGATCTTAGCCTCATGTGATCAGAGAGCCCATATTCCACTTAGAGGAGGAGGTTATGTTGCAGGCTTGAGAAGAGGACTTCATTGTCTAGAGGTATATACATTTGTATTTTTATTTATTATAATAGATCTATGTTCCCTTCTTATATTTGTGATATGTTTATGTTTATTACTTGTACATGTTGTTTTTATATTGATAAGCCCTCTATGAAAGGATGTTGTGGGTTTGGTTGGTGGAGTATGTGTGAGGGTCTTGTATTATTGCAGGTGGAAGTGGGATCTTCAAGTAGAAGTATTTTATGCATCAGGCCTAACAGACATCATCAATATACGAGGGTGCTTGGTACCAACTCTCAAACCCTTCTCTTATAGCATCGTGTATGAGTGTTGAGTATGCTTTCTTATGTAGGAAGGAATTGGGTCTTGATCCTTTGATCTCTTTTAATGGCCACACACAAATATGGGTAGATTATTATTTGATTTACTAGGTTAAAAGTAGCATATTGACTCAAGTGAAATTATCCCATAATAGGGGGTTGTGAGAGCCATACTTCTACAGTTATGAGGGGAATGTGGATCCAATGTGTTCATGATTTTTACAATACTTAACCTAGAATTTGAATGCTAACCCTAACTATACATATCCTTTCTGATTGTGGAAATATTACCAGAAAAAAAGTATAAATTTTAGAAGGGGTTCCTTAATTACTCATATCACTAAGATTGATTCATCAATACATTTTAAATTTTAGAAAGAAACATAACTAAACACAATTCAATCATCTTAAAGAACATAGGAAATGAAAATAAAATGAGCTCTAGCCATCTTTTATTAATACCAAAAAGGGGTTCCAGGGGCAACACATATAGACTTAAACCAATATTTCTCCTTGGCTCACCAGTGTAAATCACATAACATTCCAAAAACAATATAATTTCTAAGTAAAACATCTAACGAATGATTAACTCGCTAATCACTTCCTAGCCACCTAGATCCTATATATTTATATTCATTTACATTGTCCCAAGCCACCTTAACCATGGGAAATACTTAGGGATATAATTACCATGGGTAGACATGCTATACTTGATAAAATAGACCAAATCAAATATTAGGTTCAACAATACAGTCAAACATAACCATTTCCACCTATTTTATTTGTGCACGGCTCCTTCCTGCATGATTCTTCATTTTGTGCTAATTCTGAGCAATCTAACAAAATTGTGCAATGCTCTAGTTCATTGTTTCCACTCCATCATTTTCGTGGTACCACCAAAATTGCCTAAAAATATCTTTAATTCTATCAACCCAAAACCGACCCCAATAGTGTAACATACCCGAGTGATTTTCCATGTAAATAGAAGGACATTATAAAGGTAAAAATAAGACCAAGTTAATGGGAACATATTCCAAGCTTAATGGAGGGGAAAACATTAAATTGGGTATCATTTGTGATTAATTAATGGCTATGGTAATTGACACTGGCATTGACAAGAAGCTAAAGGAAATAATTGGCAATTAATTCAAGAAATAAAGGAAAATATGAGAAAAGGATGCATTGTGGAAAAATTCACATACAAGGAGTTATTTCTCTGTAACCTTATGGCCCTAGAAAGGTTTCCAGATAGAAAAACAAGTGACCAATTCAATTAAAGATATAAATCCTGATCTATATGCAGAAGCAGTCAATCATGCATGTAACCCCTGCATTAAGGGTTTCAACTCACACTTGCAACCCTTGCAGATTGGTGAAGGGTGTTAGGTTCAATACATAAATTCTACATTCCAACCAAGATATCATGCCTACTTCAATATATCTACTACTTGCACAAATGCACCACCAAATAGGGACCACAAATAGTATTTCGCAGAAGACCTTTAGGTCAAATAAACATTAACTTGTATAATAAATCGTAAGCATATATTTATAGGAAAAGAAACATGTAATTTCATTAATCATAAACAAAATGAAAGTACAAAAAATGTACACCTTCATATTTGTATTTCCTCTCTAAGATTTGGTAAAGTCTCCCCACTATGTGTAGTATGACCTCAAGGATGTATGGACTAGAATTTGATTTACAACATAACAATACTATCTCCAAGGTTCTCTTCAGCTAGCTTGTCCTAGACCAGTATATATAGGACCAGAGAGTCTCCAAGGAGGATGATTATCGACGCTTGGGGTCAAGATATGTTACAAATATTCTCCAATATAGACCCCTATCCAACTCATACACAAGTGGGGCAAGTTGATCTCCTCGAGAAAATAAGGCTCTAGCAACCTTTTTCTCAATTATGAGATTTTCCTCAATTATCTCAATTATAAAATAATTATTATCTCATAATTATAATATTTTGGAAAAATAATTATGATAAACAACTCAATCATGTAATTCCACCCTTTTATCATGGGACAAATCTCACATAAGTAAAATAAATGGTGAAAGGGGATGCATTCTAGCTAGCAACTGAGGTAAGTTGAACTTGGGTCTCTCTCAGTATGACAGATGGAAAATAGGGTTATAATAGATGCCCACTAATGCATGAGGACAGAAGAGAAACTCATGTCTGAAATGCATTACAATAAAACTCAGATGTCAAAATGGGAGGAAGGAGATAAAGCCAAGAAACTAAATCAGAACAATCCAAATGTTAAAGTCTCATATGTGTTGATAACATCCTTGAGGCGAGCATACCCATGCTCGACTATAAAGAGATATTGAACATGGCTACCAAAACGTACACTACTAATCCATGACATGAAATGCTAGGACATGGACACAAACAATACATAGTGGATCCATTTGACAAATCAGAAAGATCATAGCCACGAATAAATACAGTGTGGATCTATGTCATAGTATATATCAATAGGATTATGGACACATAACAGATAGAAGGTGCCACAGAATAGTCCTCAAAGTACATAGTGATACGTAACTCCAATGTAGCCTAGGAAGGGTGCCATATAAGGGTGAAATTTCCCTAACCTAGGGTCTTCGACATATACCCAATGTTATGAATCTACGGAATGTGAAAAGATGAGTTGATGTTGATCATGGTAGAAACTATTTGATTACCAATCATTGAGGTGTACCATTAACTGATGCAAGGGAACCCACCAATAATGAAAATGGACCCCAAGGTACCTAGTACAATCCACTAAGTGAGAAGAGATGAGTTTATGTCAAACACCAGTTAACTCAACCGATCAGGAGCCAGTGATGTTAACTCATTGTTGATCATGAGGAATCCTTCCATTGAGGTCTGCAAGATCCAAGGTACTTTTGGTTCCTAAATCAATCTCTTGGGTAGTGACCTAAAGTCAACAAGAGAAGATCCATTGAAGGAGGGACTTGATGTATCTGCCCTAAATCAACATGGAACATACAAGGATGATGTAGTGGATGGATGAAGTCATGAAATGATGAGTAAAACTGACAGAGGGATGACCGACTCAAAAATTTCAATTGGAAAATGGAGATGATACAACATAGTTTGAGACTTCCCTTGAGCACATAGTGGCACGACATAAAAGTGACTTGATAGCATGGCCAATGAGCACCACATGATATTATTCAACAACGCATGAGGCATTGAGGCATGTTTCTGTTGATGGTGTTGGAAATCCATCAACCAAGGGGATCTCCTCAATATGAAGTCCCTACTAGACCTTACATCATTTGATGTAGCATTCCCTTCTAGTATGATGGCCCGGTTGTCATATACTTAGAGATCTGCCTTGGCTCTAGCTATTAGTGCATGAGAGTATTACGCTGGTATCTTCAAACAGCAAGGTAAGTGTGCCTAGTGAGTACGTAATGTAAATCATGTCTAGGTTCTCTTATTGCAAAGGGGGGTATTAAATTGATCGTCTAAGTGAGAGGTAGTAGTACCACCCAGGTAGAGACAAATGCGAACTAGAAAGGGTGTGTCCAAAATCTAGTAAAATAGTCCACAACGGATGCGACAGTCGTTAAAACTGAAGTGCAAGGGAAAACACGTACACCATCCAGCAAGGTAGTCCACACAAATGTGACAGTCGCTATATCCAATAAGAAAGACAAGTTTGTCTAATATCCTGCAGAGTAGTCAACAAGGATGAGATATCAATGATAACCAATACAACACATTCTCAACAATGTAAGTAATAAAACAACTGAAGTAGTTCAACTATCTTAGTACATGTTAAACTAACATGCATTACAAATTTTGAAAGAGTAGTCTTACAAACATCTACAAAACATGCATGAAAAGGTGTTGGCCTTAAAAAGCTTCTAAATTAAGAAAAAGTCCCAAGACACATCTATACACCATACATCACTAGTCCTAGTAGTCGAATATTAGAGCTGCTCCTTGCTCCTCAAAGAATTGATTGAGAACTCTTTATGCTATGTGGGAGGAGCCAAGTTGAAAAGTCCTTGCTCATACAATGGGAGGGGTATATATGGCCAAGGGTGATGCTTGACCTTATGACTCTTAGACTACCCTCATGACTATTCAACTTCCTATGAATTTCAACTAACATGACTCTTCAAATTATTGTGTGGGTCCATTGGATTTTCACTTTACATTACATTTAGTTACAACAGATATGGCCCATAATGGTAATGTGGCATTGACAACTCATGACACAACTTAACATGACACTGCTGACATGTGCTAGCTAGATGTTGTGGCCATGTCAAGTTGTTGCATTGCTAAGTGATGGATGTATGCTTGGGTTGGATTTGTCATCTCCTCTGCATGGATTGATGCTATAGGGTCTTTGATGGCCTTGGTCTTGTAAGATGGTTCCATGCATGTGTTCCTTTCACTTGATGTTTGACGTACTTCTTTCGTCTGTCCAACTATAAGTAAATCATCTAGCATGTGCACTCCTTCTTCATCCCGTTCTTCATCTCACCATGCTCTATTAGTGTACATGTTCCTGCAATTCACTCATGATGGGATGACATCAAATCCAAAACCTCCTATTCTAGCATGATGCATTGTTTTCTCTGTTTTGGGCCCAATGTAGATGACAGGTCAGGAAGAGGACCCAGTAACTGTGCACTACATAGTTCCAAGTGATAGGTAGGGGGGGATTGGTTATCAATACTGTGCAAAGTGTAGCTCAGGCTTGGACAAGGAACTCTGGGGCACAATACTCACTGTCAGGGAAAGCTACAGAGAGGCCACTGTGAGGTAGGATTGCATAGTTGAGCACACCAATGGCAGCTGTAAGGTGGGACCTTGAGGGACACCTTTGAATAGTTTCTAGAGGGAAGACAAGACAAGATAATTGAGGGATAAGAGGAGAGTTTTTTGTAGTTTCTAGAGGGAAGAAAAGGAAGGATAGGAGAGGGACCAAAGGATAGTTTTGTGCAGTTTTTGAGAGTAGTGAGTCCCGGATGAGGGAGGTCATTAGGAGGGAACCTCTATGTATTTTCTCAGAGTAGTACAAGCTCATGTCTCCATGCAATGTAGGTTCCCACAAGCGGTAAGGAGGCTTGATAGATGATCTTGTGAAGTGCGCAGTTCAGGTCAGGCTTTGAGGGAGTTTCTGCGTAGTTATGGGAAGGAAGACATGTTGCTCACCTCTGGGATTGCACAATGCAACTGACCTAGAGGATAGCCTCAATCTCTGTGCAGCAAAACCAACACAAGGAGGGTAACTTGTAGATGTGATGATGCTAACAGTATGGTTACCCCTGGTAAACTAGCTGCTCCAAGAAAAGTATTAGAGGGTGGAATTCCTCCAAGCAATGAACTTAACCAGGCTTGAGAAATGTTGGAAGTAGGGTTTCCCCTAAGTTGGCTAGGAGAAACAAGTGATCCTCCCCACACATTTTCTGAGGTTACCATACCCATATGAGCAATAATAATAGTAAGCTAAGTAAAGCGAGGAGTAAAAACCCCTAATTCTATAGGATGACTAACGTTAATAGCCATAGCCAATGTAGATGAAGGAATAAGCATAGGCGTAGTAGGGAGATTTGTCGAGGCCATAGAAGAGACGAGTGGAATTCCCCAAGAAGACATGAGAGGCATAGAAGGAGGTGTAGGTCTATCCATTTTTTGTGGTGTAAATGATAACATGGAATTTGAGACTATAGATGGAGAGGGTAAAGAGGAACTAACCTCCTCCATACATAATTCCAAAAAGGGAACGTATGTGTAGGTAAGTTTACAATCATCAGGGTTAAACCAGAGTAAATCTGGTCCTAAAGGATCTGTTGTAGTGGCTACAACAACCCTCCAAAATTTGTCCTTAGCTTCGTTTTGGAGCCTCCCTACAAACCATCCTAGCAGCATGTCTTTCTTTGTTAAGTACATAGGCTTCATTGGTTTTTAAACAGATTTCCAACCTGTGCATGATAGTTTGCTTCACTCCCTTCATAGGCTACCATTCTGGACTTGGAATAGTTTTTGGCTAAGCAGCTCGCTCAGAAAATTGCGCAATTCTAGAGGGGAACCAAACTTCCCTCCAAAAATTGCGCAAATCTGTTGGGCAACCTGCTAGGCCCAAAAATTGCACAATGTAGTCAAACAACCTTCCTCAAGAAAACTATGCAATCTAGCCCAGCATTGCAGCTCAGCCTAGAAATTGTGCAATTCTGGGCAACAGTCACCTGCTCCTCCCAAAAATTACACAATCCCTCTGGGATAGCTAACCCAACTCTTCCTAGAAATTACACAAAAATCCCTCTTAGTCAAGCACGTTGTTGCATGTGCCTTTAGGTTGACCGGTTCCCTCTAGGATTGAGAAAACTTGACTTGCATGCATGTGCTACTTTTTCCCGAAATAGAAAAAAGAAACATGTAGAAAAGCATGCCTATATTTTAGGGATCTATTTTAAGCTGTTGGAGGTTACATGCAATCATCGTTTTAGAAACTTCCATCCAAGTGTCACCTTCTCCTAGATTTGTGACATGTGCATCATGAGCCTCAAACTTATTTATTCGATGCTTCAGAGCTCATTCTTCACATCAACCTTGGAGCTCTGACATCCGACAGTACATCCAGGTGCCTTCGGCACATCCAACTTATTTATTTCCAGGTAAGTCCGATTTACTTGTCTTTCACAACATTTCTGTCGCTTTTTTTGTTTTGGCTTGTGTGAGTGTTGTCTACTTGATTTTTGTGAATCCTTGCTATAATTTGCATGCATGTTAGCCTGTACAAGCATTGTTTCAATTTCTGTTTGTATCTCACTATTGTCCAATTCAGTGACTCTTTTTACGCACATGCATGTTGTTCCTTTTTCTGAATCTTGCATTCATTGTTTGCATGCACAATAATTCACTCCTACTTACACTCAATATCGCCATGCATTCACATATTCATATGCTCTCAGTTGCCCATCGGCGGGTCTGGGCAACCTTGGCCTAGACTCTGCCTTACCCAAACAACATTGCGCAATTCTAAGAAGGAAGGCTCTACCTTCCTCCCAAAAAATACGCAAATCTAGCTGGTCAATGCCCTAGAGTTTTTCTTTGCGTAATTCTGAGAGGTAGGGGCTACTGGCCCAGAAAATTGTGTAATATAGTCCTTGGGCTTGCATCACTTACAAGATGAAATTGTGCATTGTGCAATCTCAACACCCAGGAGGACAGTCTGGATTGTGCATGTGCAATTCAAGCAGCCAACCAACCTCCCGATAATTCAGGCTACTTGTTGTGTAGTTCTGGTAGGTAGTCTCCTGGCCTCCCAGTGAAAATTGTGCAATCATTGCCAACAGTTCCTCGGGTATGTTGCATGTCAATCCTCAAGTTTGCTTTGTTTCTAACTGACAGATTACTTGCCATTCATGTCACCATGTCTCGAGATATAGAAGGTTTTTTTTCGTATCTTAGTAGTTTAGGATCAATGGCCTCCAAGAGAGCAAGGTCAAAGGACACTGATGGAAGCGCAACTAGAGAAGCAATTAAGAAAGTGTCTATGAGTTTGCAAATTTATGAAGACACCAAGGTGATTGTAGACAAAGACATCAAGCTGAAATGGCAAGAAGTCAACGATGCATTCTTAGGCACATTTAGGCAAGCTCTCGAAGATTGCCAAAGCTATGTGAATATTCACAAGTCCGGCTTATACCGTATTGCATGCAGGTATCTTGCATTCATATGCATAGACATGAATAAATTGGATCGTCTTGCACATTGATCCCAAGATGATGGTATTAAGTAGTGTTAGTGGGATTGAGATTGCTACCTTCAGGGCACAGGACTATCAGCAGATGTACCATTTTCCAAAGCTAGTAATCACCATGGAGACACCCTTCAACATACCCAACAGCAATTCCATGTCTAGACATATCTTGAAGAACTGGGTGAAGGAGCCAACCAAATTCAGGATGACACCCAACCAGATTTACAAGATGAAGATACTATGGAAGTCGTATCATTACTTGGTCATATTTTCATGTTTCTTCTATGGCCAAGACAACACAAAGACCTACCTACAAAGTTCGGTGATTGTGTTGGACCAAATGGCCAGTGAAGGCAAAGCATGAAACTGGTCTGATATGTTGGTTGACAGGTTGAAGGAATAAGTAATAGGAGCTCAGCAGTCGCATAAAGGTCAACAAGTAGAAATCTACATGTTCACATACATATTAGATGTAATATGTGTCTGTCAGTAGTTCTCAGACTTGAATTGTGCATGGACATCAATGGAAACCTCTGTGAACACTTATTGTAAACTGTTTTCCAAATGCAGCTTTTGTGGGGTCATCACACAGTTGTCATAGCATTTTTTCACCCCAGTGTACAAGATGATATTTGAGCAAGATCCACCTTGCATGTCGAAGGCATCAATGGAGGCACTTATCAACATAGTGTATTGGTATGCCTCACCTTTGGGCACCTTCATACAGATGTACAACACAAAGAGGCCTCCGCATGTTTTGCCGAAGTTTTTCATGGACAAGCTTGTCATGCAAGAAGTGTCATACCACATCTCGGCAGGACTATCAGCTAGGCTATGCCGAAAGAAGAAGGTTGCTTGGCCCACTTTTCCATTGTGGATCAGGTTGCATAAGAGACAGAATCTCAAAGCATGTAGATGTTGAGACATAAGAGTTCAAGAAATTTACTTTCGGCACCAGAAACTTTAATCCATATGACCCTCATTGCTTAGTGAAGGATCACTACAGGAGAGTGCAATTTCCATGGATCCATGGGGCGTGTCATTGGGCTGAGGAAGACCCATGGAGATACTGTCACAAATTTTCCAATCCCATTGAATTGGTCGGAATCGTTGTGGAATGGTTAGTGAAGTAGCATCTAGGAGGGCACCAGCAGTAGAGGTAAACATACTGGCGTGTGACAAAGGCAAGAGAAATATTGTCGATAATGCAGAGGTATAACAAAGCTACAAGTTCAGATTAGACCCAATTTTGCAGAAATCAGCTTTGCTAATAGAGGCGAAGATGCAACAACACGATAAGAGGACCATGCAAAGGCAGAGAGAAGAACATAGGATGGAGGAACAGTGAAGGAGTTGCATGAGTTGAAGGAGCAACTCTAGAGAGAACACGAGCTACGTAGACATGAGATGGAAGCACAATAGGGACAAACACAGCAAGCGGCAGAACATTCACAGATTGATGAAACTGCACCCGTACATGTAGAAGACTCATTGGAGCAGCTAGCACAAAGCAGACAAGGTGAGCAGTCGTAGGAGCATGACTTCGCTTAAGAAATTGAACGAGTACTTGAGCAGATGGATACGGAGATGGAGCAGGTAGAGTTATAGCAAGACATCGACCTCATTCCTTACCACCAAGAGGTCGACCCATTGGCTTCATCGGATCCGGAAGTGGAGCAAGTTCTGAGAAAACTAAGAGATATTGAGAACCTTGGGGACAATCCAGAAGAAGAGATGCACAACATATCATTCGACGAATCGCATCATAGATTTGTGAAATCCTGTAGATTGTCTACTCTAGATATCCACACATCTCTTTCGCAGTTTGACGAACAAGGGCTCATGTCCGATGTGCGCAAGCATCTAGAAGCATTGGCCAATGCTACCAAAGCATATGCCAAAGACACTAGCTCAAGTGTTCAATTATTGATAGCAAAGAATGAGTGAATGGCTAAGGAGTTATAGATGGCCAAGCAGGGAGGACAAATGGTTACACCATTCACCCAAGGAGAGTTGAAGAAGGTGATACTAGATGAAGTATCATCCCTTGAGATAGTCATGTGGGTGTTGTATTCTAGATTTGGTACCATGCATAAGGCAATTGTCCATCTCAACAGTTGCCAGTAGCGATGTGTTAGGAGAGAACGTATCTTGTCAAACTTGCATGCTATTGTCGATCACATGCAAAGATGGAAAATGGCAGACAAGGGAGCCTTGTTACACTTTCCCAAGATGATGAAGACTAGAGCAGTCAAGTTGAAGGCATGCATCTGGAGTCAAATCCGGAACTATGAAGAACTCACGCAACTCATCACTAGGTTGCAGGTTTCCCATGCACGGGTATTCAAAAACATGGATGTTGTTGTGCGTGCCCATGTGATCCCATCTATTGGGACACTCACCAAAGCAAAGATAAAGCCACAAGTCTGACTGGAGCTTAACTCGTACTTTGACAAGTTGATGCACATAGCCACCAGCACAGACTTGGTGATCAATGCAGACACCATGCATCAGTATGTCACTAGTCTGACCGCACTCAAGACAATGATTCACATGTTATTAGATGAATTGGACAGAGGAGCCAAAGTAGTGTACTCAGATGCAATGGAGGCAAGAGTGTGTTTCCAGAAATATGTCATGATGGAGTACACGGACACCATCACAGACTACCGGGCTTGGCATCAGTTCGCCACCATCGACCATCGTGAGGATGTCGAAGAGATAGTATTCCCACAATTATCCAAGCCATAGTGATGCTTTGCATGGCTTTCTCAAGCCTATTTTGTCTCACATGGGTACATGTGCAGATTGTATGTAACGTCTTGTCAAGTGGAAGCCCAAGTGTCGATAGTTGAATGTAACAGTCATGTAGTAGTTGAAGAGTCATGAGGGTAGATGTGTAGTCACAAAGGGGAATGCCAAGTGTCACCCCACCCTTTGCTATATATAGTCCCTCATAACTCATTATAAAGGATTTTGGTTAGCCATGCTTTTTATAGGACTATCTTAGAGAAATATTGGAGAGTATTGTAAGAAGCCTTGGCTTCTCCACAATGCAGAGCTAGTACATCTCTTTCGAGGACTAGGCAGAAGTGACTGTAACATTTTGTTACTGAGACTAGTAGTTAGTCATGGTTGTACTGTATTATTAGAACTTTCACTTCTTAATATAATAGAGCTAGCACGTTTCCTGCATATGTTGCGATTGTATTTCAGCTATCTTGTTTACTGTAATGATATATGTATATGTTTGCTCACGCATGCATGTATTGACTCTTTCTGTATAAGTACATATGAATCTTATTAATATGTGTTGTTGGTTTAATCATCACTTTGGATTGTTAGCTTACTTTCTTTCCAGTTTGTGATGCATCTTTGTTCGTGTGTTCCCTTCTTAGCCACGTGCTTTCATAGGTTTCCAAGGGGTGCACTCACCTCACTCTCTATGTGTTAGAACCATTCATAAACCTTCCTCGACTTGTTGCATATGTCACACCCTTGCTACCAATAGGGACATCTTAGTTTCCTCTACATGCAACCACGGTCAAGGCAATACCGTACGACCCACTGTCATGGCTCATACACCAAACGGTCTAAGGTTTAGTTGGGACTTCTTACCAAGGATATCCCTAGACATGTTGGTAGGTCCAACACAGTCAACATTTCTGGCACTCGAAGGAGGACCAAATGACAAGCTATATCCCGTCATCCTGTTTCGAACCTTTGAACATCTATCATGGATTCTATCACACTCAACCCTCCACGATGTCTTTCGCCTGTCGAACCTCTCAACAACAAGAGGGATTTTTTTGATCTCTTGTCTGAATTCATGTATGATGGTGAAGGTGAAGTAGAATGGCCTAAGTAGTTAGAAGACTTCTATGTATTCCTTGAGAATGCAGATGAGTTCTATGTAAAGAGGTTAGCTTTCTTATTTCATACACACTTTGTGAATCCCCAAAATGGTGGTGCTGGAGTTTTCCTCTTGGTAGCATGCACTCACTTGAGTAGTTATGTGATCTCATTGAATCTATTTTCCATCATTTTGATTTGGAACCTGGTGACAAAAAATGTTACAAAAATTGAAGGCCCCGCATGAATCACCTATGGAATTTTGGGATTGCTAATGTGTGTTGCAATTTCAAGCTCCAAAAAGTCAGATGAAATTCTAGTCTCTCATGGAAAGATTTAAGTATTGTCTTACCAAATCTATTAGTCCTAAAATAAAGTTTAAGCCCAAGACCCTCTCAACATACTTTAATGATGGAGCTGCAAAATCACAGATAGACATAGTCGTTGTCATAAGTGACTGTCTATCGTCCCCTCATCAAACAGTTCCACCACTGCAGAGTGATGTGGGAGAACAGGCACACACATTTTTTCAATTGTCACATCCTCCCAACATCACTTCTCTCAATCTTCGCATAGATATGGTAGTGAACCCCATGGGTTGTCACATGTCTGTTTTACCTCAACATCCGTCTTCATGTTATGTTGATCCTCTAGTTGCACTGTTTTGTATTCTTCCATTTTGGACTCTCTACTTGTTGTGAACGAGGATCAAGCTATCAATGGAGTTGGTGTTACGCAACCAACCTACATTGCCATTCATGAAGAGTATGACTAAGAGCTTGAGCATCAATCCTCGGTGAAGGATGACTCCCGTCCAAGCCTCCTCCTTTTTTTCTTGATATCTTTGGTGATTCTTCCATCCATGATTTCACGTGTATCTCTGTCTACTGATGCACCCATTGTTGATCATTTTCATAACACATCGGATGTTAGTCCATCATTTAACGCTGGAGAGGACAAATTATTCATTTAAAATCCACTTGATTTTTCATCTACCTTTTCCGAAAATGCAGAGGGTGAATTTTTCTGCTTCTCATCTACCCCTCTGTTTGATTCATCAGATCATGAGGATGTCGATGAAATCATTGCTTTTGTTGATCATAGTTGTCATGATCTATTTACCCCCATATTCAATCACGATGATGATTCTATCACAGTTGATTTTTTAAAGCCCCCTGTTTATGATGATCTATCCATCGAAGAAGTCAAAACCCCCAAGACTGTCGATGCAAATTAGCCTGAGTTGATGGTTATGTCAGGCCCTTGTTGTCTTGAGGTTGGTTTCACTTCCGATCAGGAAATTGTTGAAACACCCGAGGATCCTCATCACTCGTCTGTAAGTATTGAAGATCAACCTCACACATAGATCCTTCTTCCTCCACTCGATCTACATGATCCCATCACTCATGCATTCAAGGAATCTTACATATCAAGCACACATGCACGATATAAGTTGTGATTGTTTCTTTCATTTTATTACATGTCATATTCAATAGTATGTGTATTCTTAACAGTTGTGCGTAGTGTCGCACAACACCATGGTAAGTCCATGGTTTGCATGTCATGCGCTTCCACTCACTTTTGTTTTTTGGACGCATTTAAACTCGGAGTGTGCCTGTCTTCATTGTTATATCTTTCTTATTTGCTGGTTTGCACAACTATGTTGCCTGTGAACCATGCCTTCACTAATATGGGTCAGCCAATGCGCCAGTGGCTACATTGGAAGTATCACTTTACGTCAGAAGACCCATGCATCATTAGCTTAGCAGTAGGAGTAGTGTTTTCTTTTGGTTTGTTTGCTTGCATGCATGTTTGCTTCTTACTTTGCATGTTTGTTTGCTTGCTTTCTTGTTCACTTACTCACTTTGCTTACACATTTACTTCTACTTTTTCTTTGTTTTGTTGTTGTTTACTTGTTTACTTCCCTAGGTTAGTTTCACATGAAACCATGTGCGACACTTGAAACAAGATGGGTAAAGTAAAAGAGGACTTGTTTAGTTATCAATATTTGGTTATCTATCGTCTTGCCTCTGCATGAAGAAATTGTTGTCTTCAGTTGATGATACACCAATGTAAAATACGTATTGTTTGAAGTGAACATTGGTGATAACACAACAGTTGCATGCTAACTGATATCACCTACTCTAGTCAACTATTTTTGGGTTAATCCTTGTCATCTCAGTCAAGTAGTGTATGGTTAGGGGGAAAACCTTAACAAGCACATCAAAGGTATATACATAAGTTACTTCTCTAAAGGAACAACCTCTTCTTCTCTCAATAAGCTAGGATCCCTCTTCCACCTATTAAATGAATAAGTGTTATGCACAGTTACAAAAAATGAAAAATGAAAAAAATGAAAACATGAAAAGTTTTTGAAAAATGAAAAATGAATAAGGTGAAAGAAGAGAAAGGCTTCGTGCATAGAGAGGTGATACAAGTAACTCCATCAGGGTACTGTTTAGGCTTGCTGGTAGTGGAGTGGTGCTTTTGTTCCTATGTGACTCCACTGGGGTATTGTTCAGGTCTGCTGGCAGAGGAGAAACACTAGAGATGAAGTTAAAACTCTGACGACCAGATGGCTTGTGCACCAATATATCCCTCATCCCCAATCGAAACAAATGTGTTCATTGGACTTGGAATGTGTGTCGACTGACCAAGATCTTGGTAGATGCTACATCTTACAATCAAGCAAGTGCAGAAACCAAGACGAGCAGAGAAATGAACAATGCTTCTGGAGGTGTTAGACTTTCTTTTCACAAACAAGGTCCATTCAAAGAGCTAGAGTTCTACCAGTGTGTCGCCAAGTGTCGTAGTGGCTACAACCACCCTCCAAAATTTTTCCTTAGCTTTGTTTTGGGGCCTCCCTACTAACCATCCTAGTAGCATGTCTTGCACTGTTATGTACATAAGCTTCATTTGTTTTTCAGCAGCTTGCTAGCCTGTGCATGATAGTTTGTTTCATTCCCCTCATAGGATGCCATTTCAGACTTGGGCTAGTTGCTAGTTGAGCAACTCCCTTAGAAAATTGTGCATTTCTGGAGGGGATCCAGCCTTCCCTCCAGAAATTGCATAAATTTGCTGGCCAGCTTGCTGGGCCCAAAAATTGCACAATGCAGCCAAACAACCTTCCTCAGAAAAAATGCACAATTTGGCCCAGCACTACATCTCAACCCAGAAATTGTGCAATTCTGGGTAGCAATCACGTGCTCCTCCCTGAAATTGTGCAATCCCTTTGGGATATCCAGCCCAGATCATCCCTGAAATTTCTCAAAAATCTCTCTTATTCAAGCAGGCTGTTGCATGTGCCTTTAGGTTGACCAGTTCCCTCTGGGACTGAGAAAAATTGAGTTTCATGCATGGGCTTATTTTTCCTTAAATAGAAAAATGAAACATGCAAAAAAAATCTCTAGATTTTAGGAACCTATTTTTATCACCTGGAGGCTACATGCAAATATCATTTTAGAAACTTCCCTCTAATTGTCGCCTTTTCCTAGATTTGTGGCATGCATGTCGTGAGCCTCAAACTTTTTTATTCGATGCTTCAGATTTCATTCTTCATATTGGTCTTGGAGCTCTCACATCCCACAGCACATCCAGGAGTCTTCGGCACATCCAACTCAGCTATTTCCAGGTAAGTCCGCTTTACTTGTGTTTTGCAAAATTTATGTCACTTTTTATGTTTTGGCTTGTGTGAGTGTTGTCTTCTTGATTTCTATGAATGCCTATTGTAATTTGCATGCATATTAGCCTTTACAAGTACCATTTTAGTTTTTGTTTTCACCTCACTATTGTCGCATGCATGAAACTATTTTGCATGAATGGTCGTTGATTTGGTGACTCGTTTCATACACATGCATGTTGTTCTGTTTTTAAATCTTGCATGCATTATTTTCATGCACAATTATTCACTCCTACTTATACTCAGTATCACCATGCATTCACATCTTCATATTCTTTCAGTTTCTCATCGGTGGGTCTGGGCAACCTTGACCCGAACTTTGCCTTACCCAGAAAACATTGCGTAATTTTGAGAAGGAAGGCTCTGCCTTCCTCCTATAAAATGCACAAATCTATACAATCAATGCCCTCCAATCTTACTTTGTTCAATTCTAAGAGGCAATGACTACTGGCCCAAAAAATTGTACAATGTAGTCCTTGGGCCTACATCACTTGCCAGCTGAAATTACACATTGCGCAATATCAACACCTAGAAAGCTAGTGTGGATTGCACGTTGCACAATTCGAATAGTCAACCAACTTCCCGACAGTCCATAATTCCTTTTGCACAGTTCTAGCAGTTTCTTTGGGCCTCCTAGTGAAAATTGCGCAATCCTTGCCATTAGTTCCCTGGGTATGTTAAATGTCAATCCTCAATTTTGCTTCATTTTTAACTGATGGATTTCTTTCCATGCATGTTGCCATGTCTCTAGATATAGTAGGTTTTTGTTCCTCTCTCAACAGTTCAGGATGAATGGCCTCCAAGAGAGCAGGGTCGAAGGACACCGAAGAAAGTGCAACTGGAGAAGATTTAAGCAAGTGTCTATGAGTTTGCCGATTTATGAAGACACCAAATTGATCGTAGACAAAGACATCAAGATGAAATGGCAAGAGGTCAATGATGCATTCTTAGGCACATTTGGGGAAGGTCTCGAAGACCACCAATTCTATGTGAACATTCACAAGTCCGGCTTGTACCGGATTGCATGAAGGTATCCTGCATTCCTGTGCACAGACATCATACATTGGATCATCTCGCACACTGATCCCGAGACAATGGTATTAAGCAGTGTTAGCAAAATGGATATTTCTACCTTCGGGGCACAGGACTATCAGGAGATGTACCATTTACTGAAGCCATTAATCACCATGGAGACACCCTTCAGCATACCCAACAACAATGCCAACTCTAGGGATATCTTGAAAAATTGGGTGAAGGAGCTAGCCAAATTCAGGATGACATCCAACCAGATTTACAAGATGAAGATACTGTGGAAGGTGTATTAGTACTTGGTCATCTTTTCATGTCGCTTGTACAACCAAGAGAGCACGAAGACCTTCCCACATAGTTGGGTGATTGAATTGGACCAACTGGCTAGTGAAGTTAATGCATGCAACTGGTCCAACATGTTGGCTCATAGGCTAAAGGAATAGGTAATAAGAGCTAAACAACCACCCAAAGCTCAGAAATCAGACATATACATGTCCGCATACATCTTGGATGAAATATATGCTGGTCAGTAGCTCTCAGGCTTGAAGTGGGCATGGACATCACTGGAAACCTCTATGAACACTTATTGTAAACTATTTTATGAATGTAGCTTCTGTGGGGTCGTCACACAGTTGTCAGACCATTTTTTCACCTCGGTGTACAAGATGATATTTGAGCAAGATCCACCTTGCATGTCGAAGGCAGCAATGGAGGCACTAATTGACATAGCGGGTTGGTATGCCTAACCTTTTAGCACCTTCATACGGATGTACAGTGCAAGGAAGCCTCCCCATGTTTTGCTGAAGTTTTCCATGAACAAGCTCGTCATGTAAGAAGTGTCATACTACAACTCGAAGGGACTATCAACTAGGTTGCACTAGATGAAGAAGGCACCTTGGCCCACTCTTTCGTTGTGGATCAGGTTGTATGAGATATATAATCTCAAGCACGTGGGTGCTAAGACAAAAGAGTTTAAGAAATTTACTTTCGACACCAAAAGCTTTAATCTGTATGACCCGCATTACTTTGTGAAGGATCACTGCGTGAGAGTGCAATTTCCGTGGATCCACAAGGCATGTCATTGGGCCGAGGAAGACCCATGGAGATATTGTCAAAGCTTTTCCAGGCCCAATGAACCGATCCACATCACTATGGAATGGTTAGTGAAGTAGTGCGAAGCAGCATCTAGGAGGTAAACAACAACAACAATATTAGAGGTAAACATACCGGTGCACGAAAAAGGCAAGAGAAAGATTGTTGATAGCACAAAGGTAGAAAAAAGGTTCAAATTCAGAGCAGACCCACTTGTTCAGAAAGCATCTTTGGCAATAGAGGCAAAGAGGCAATAATGTGAAAAGAGGATTGTGAAAAGGAAGAGAGAAAAACAAAGGATGGAGGAACAGTGAAGGAGGTGCATGAGTTGAATGAGAAACTCTGGAAGGAACAACAATTGTGCAGACAGGTGAAGGAAGCATTGAAGGGAAAACATAGAAGGGGGTGAAACATGCACAAATTTATGAAAGTTTACCCATATAGGTAGAAGACTCATCTGAGCAGCTGGTACAAAGCAGACAGGGTGAGCAGTCACATGAGCAAGACTTCGCTCAAGAAATTGAATGAGTACTTGAGAAGATGGATACAGAGATGGAGCATCGAGAGTTAGAGAAAGACATTGGCGTCATGCCTTACCAGTAGGAGGTTGAGCCACCTGCTTCACCAGATCTGGAAGCAGAGAATTTCCTGAGCGACCAAGGAGATACTGAGATCCTTGTGGACAATCCAGAAGAAGAGATGCATAACATATCATTCAATGAGTTGCAACATAGACTTGTGAAATCACACAGAATATCTACTTTGGATGTCCACACATCTCTTACATGGTTTGAGGAATGAGTGATCATATCCGATGTGCGCAAGCATCCAATAGCATTGGCCGATGCTACCAGAGCATATGCCGAAGCCTCTAGCTCAAGTGTTCACTTCTTGATAGCAGAGAATGAGCGAATGGCTAAGGATTTACAGACGTCCAAGCAGGGAGGAGACCTGGTTACAACATCTACCAGAGCAGAGTTGAAGAAGGAGATACTGGATGAAGTATCATCCCTTGAGCCAGCCATGCGGGCATTGTATTCCATATTTGGTACCATGCATAAGAAAATTTTCCATCTCAACTATTCGTAGTAACGATGTGGTAGGATAGCACGTACCTTGTTAAACTTACATGCTACTATCGATCACATGCAAACATGGATAATGAGATACAAGGGAGCCCCATTACACTTGCCCAAGATGATGAAGCCTAGAGCGGTCAAGTTGAAGGCACTCATCCAAAGTCAGATCCAGAACTATGAAGAACTCTGGCAACTCATCACTACTTTGCAGGGTTCCCTTACATGGGTATTCAAAAGCATGGATGTTGTTGTATGCACACATGTGATCCCATCTATTGGGACACTCACCGAGGAAAAGAAAAAGGCACAAGTCTGACTGGAGCTTGACTCGTACTTTGATGAGTTGATGCACATATCCACCAGCACAGACTTGGTGATCAGTGTAGACACCATGCATCAATATTCCACTGGTCTAGACGAACTCAATATAATGATGCACATGTTATTAAACGAGTTTTACAGAGGAGCCAAAGCATTGTACCTGGATGCAACAAAGGCAAGAGTTAGTTTCCAAAAGGATCTCACCACATAGTACATGGACACCATCGCAGACTACCAGGTTTGGCATTAGTTTGCCACCGTCAACCATCATGAGGATGTCGAGGAGCTGGTCTTCCCACATTTTTCTGAGTCATGATGATGTCTTCCATGGCTTTCTCAAGCTTATGTTGTCTCACATGGGTACATGCGAAGATTGTATGTAACGTCTTGTCAAGTGGAAGCTCAAGTGTCGATAGTTGAATGTAACTTTCATAGAGTAGTTGAAGAGTCATGAGGGTAGATGAACAGTCACGAAGGGGAATGAAAGGGTCACCCCACCCTTTTCTATATATAGTCCCTCATAACTCATTCTAAAGGCCTTTGGTCAGCTAAGCTTCCTATAGGAGTATCTTAGAGAAAGCTTGGAGAGTATTGTAATGAGCCTTTGCTTCTCCACAGTGCATAGCTATTACATCTCTTTGGAGGAGCAAGAGGCATTGACTATAACATTCTGCTACCGAGACTAGTGGTTGGTCATGGTTGTACTGTATGATTGGAACTTTCACTTCTTAATATAATAGAGCTAGCATGTTTTGTGCATATGTTGTTATTGTATTACAGTTATCTTGTTTACTCTAATGATATATGTATCTATTTTATTATGCATGCATTTATGGACTCTTTCTATATAAGTATATATGAATCTTATTGAGACGTGTTGTTGGTTTAACCATCACTTTGGATTGTTAGCTTACTTTCGTTCTAGTTTGTGATTCATCTCATGTGTTCCGTTCTTAGCCACTTGATTTCATAGGTTTCCAAGGGACGCACTCACCTCACTCTCCATGTGTTAGAATCCTTCACACACCTTCCTTGGCTTACTACATATGTCACACCCTTGCTACCAACAGGGACATCTTACTTGCCTCTACGCGCAACCACGGTCAAGGCGATACTGTACAACCCACTGCTAGGACTCCTACACCAAACGGTTTGACGTCTACTTGGGACTTCTTACCATGGAGATCCCCTAACATGTTGGTAGGTCTAGCACCATCAACAAGATCATTCAAAGGTGAATTAGAAGGAGAAGATGAGTAGCCTGTCAATGTTTTGATGGAAGCTAGGTCACTACCCAGAGGACCAGGTATAGAATCCACAACTATAGGTTGGTCTAAGTCTTCAGCACCAACAAGAACTCTCCGATGAGGAGGAACAAGTCCACCTAGTTCAGGAAGAAAACCATGAATTCAACATGATTGATGTTTGGGTTCATCTAGGGTGAATAAATTTATATAAACCAAAACAAGGTAGTACAGACACCCCTAAGGACAAACTAGTGACTCGGACCAAAGAGAACACATTAGAAAAGTCCTAACAATGTAGTCACATGCCAACCAAATATAAAGAAGCTGGCAGTGGGACAGTTATACTAGTGACTTACTTCCTAGACATTTTAGCTGTGAACTGAAACCAAGTGCCCTTATCATCTGTGGAGCACCCCCAAGAGGAATAAGAGAGTACAACTAATATTCATACAAGGTAAAAAGAAGACGAGCCTAACCCTGCACCTATGTGTGATCCCTAAAATAATGGCCACTAAGATCACCACTAACAGTAACACCTCTTGGGGGGACAATCATCATCCAAATTCACATACAAGGGTAGGCTAGAAAAGTATGAAACCAATTTTATATTTTCCTCCCATTGCCCACAAGAGTGACAACAAAATGCTAATAACATCATTTGTAATACATGAAAATTCTACAATCCGCACCACCTAAAAATAAGTGATATGGGGTATGTCACCTCACCTAGCCCAAGTGTGACCTCATGATTAACTCTTGTGTTAGAAGGGCTTCCTGTACCACACTACTATAAGTGGATTTAACTCCCTACCTATTGTAGCGGCTACAACCATCCTCCAATATTTTTTTCTCGGCTTTGTTTTGGAGCCTCCCTACCAACCATCCTTAGCAGCATGTATTGCACTATCAAGTACATAGGCTTCAATTGTGCTTTTAGTGACCTGTCAGCCTGTGCATATCCACTTGTTTGTCTCCCACCCACAAGTTGTCATTCTGGACTTAGGAAAATCTCTGGCTAAGATTCTCACACAAAAAATTGCACAATTCTGGAGGGGAACCAAGCTTCCCTGTAGAAATTGTACAATCTTGTTGGGCTACCTGTTGAGCTCCAGAATTACACAATCCAGCCAGGTATCCCTCCCTTAGGAAATTGCACAATCTGGCCCGACAATGGGCTTCAGTCGATAAATTGTGCAATTCTAGGGGGTAGTGACCTGCTCACCCCATAAATTGTGTAATTATGGGAGACAGTGACTTGCTGACCCCAAAAATTGTGCATTGCCTGAGGGACAACTAGCCTTGCTCAGCCCAGAAACTCTGCAAATCCCTTTCCCAGGCTTGCAGACTACTGCATGTGCCTTTAGTTTAACCGGTTCCCTCCAAGACTCAGCAACCCTAATTTGCATGCATGGGCTTCTTTTCTCGAAATAGAAAAAAGAAATATGCAAAAAGAATCCCTAGATTTTAGGGATCTATTTTTAGTAGTTAGAGGTTACATGCAAATATAATTTGAGAAAATTCCCTCCAAGTGTTTCTTTTTCTTATATGTGTGGCATTCACTTCACAAGCCTCGTCCTTATCAAACTTATTTATTCAATGCTGCAGAGCTCATTCCTCACATCAATATTGGAGCTATGACATCCCACATTGAATCTAGGAGTCTTCGGCACATTTAGCTCAACTTTCTCTAGGTAAGTCTGGTTTTCATGTCATTTGCTGATTTTTTGTTGCTTTTTGTATTTCACTTTGTGTGAATGTTGTTTTCTTGGTTTGCTTTTGTTAGCGCTTGGAATTCACCTAGGCTGAGATAGACAAACTCTCAAGGCTACATCAAACCATTTCACCTCGTAGCTAGCCCTACGAGGTATGAGAAGGCTCTCTCGGGTCAGATTCGGTAGATCTTTCAATATGATAAGCTGACCAATTAGGATCAAAGATATTAGGCTAGTAAATTGATAAGGGGGGTTGATTTAAAGATTTTTGGTTTTTTGGTGGCAATTGGAGGGAGTGCAATTCAGGGTGCGGGGATTGAGCACAGTTTTTGCAGGGGGATCTTTGGGGCAAGGTAGGAGTGAGCGCTGATGCCTTAATCTGAGATGGATGATCAGGGATGATAGAGAAGGAGCTAAAGAGGGCAAACAACCATTTGAATCCTCTCTAGATAGCAGAAAACATAAATTTTGAACAAACTAAAAAGCTGAGCATGTCAAAGCATGTATTCAAACTTTACCACTTCATCTGTCCAAATAGAAGCAAAAGAGAGATGTAAAATACATAAACAAACTTACAAGAACATGTAGAGAACACACCATCAACACTACAATCCACAAGAATCCACAAGGATGTCTGCAAAACCCTGGCCTTCTTCCTCTTGAAATTGCCAAGATAGATGTACAATATACAATGAAACTTTCTCCCACAAGAGTCCAACCTTCCAACCTCTCAAAATGACTAAGAA
This sequence comes from Pinus taeda, assembly GCA_000404065.3. Classification (NCBI taxonomy): domain Eukaryota; kingdom Viridiplantae; phylum Streptophyta; class Pinopsida; order Pinales; family Pinaceae; genus Pinus; species Pinus taeda. Next base: position 143,542 of record APFE030589075.1, read on the forward strand.
AACACATAATATAGGCAAGCTAACCTCTTCCCTTGCCTCTAGGGGTCGAGCTCATCCTTCTAGGAGCAGTTTGAACTAATTCTAAACTAAGCACTAGATAATAGGCAGCTCAACAACTTGCCTCTATTACTTAGCTAACTTATTCATGCATTAATTTTTCACTTTTTACATCAAGGAAGCTTCTAGAAGAGTAAAGAGAGGTAAAATCTATCAAAGTGCCATGAAAATATTACATTTATCCATCATCTACAAGTAAAAATAATCAACCATAGTCAAAACAGTGTTTTTTTGACCAAAAAAGTCAATTCTGGCAAAGTTTGCTCTCATGTCCGCGCCCCTTGTCTCTCGTGTCCGCGCACCTTTGCAGCAACTTTTGAGTGGGTTCCACTGGTCCAAATCAAGTGCAAGATAGCTCATTGGAAAGCTTGGCCTGTCTACTTTCCATCCCAAGTGGAATTTCTGAATTTGGAGTTGTTTTGCCCCCTCAAAAACCATTTCTCTCAAGGTCACTTTCTGCAACTCAAAAAGTGGGCAGAAAGTCATTTTTTTGATGTATTTTGAGCTTTTGGAGGCTCAAATCTCAAAATTAAACTTCTCCCGAGTACTGGTAATTTTTCTTTTGGCATGCCCTTTCCAAAAATGCCAAGTTTGCAAAATTCCGAGCAGTCCTTCAAAATGTCCGCGCGCGCGACGCGGACGCGACACGGGAAAAACCTGTAATTTTACCAAAAATTGGCAAAATGCTCCAAAATTTTCAAAATTTTCATATTTTGATGCTAGATCAATGTTGATCAGTACCATGATGAGTGAGGGATGCTTCAGCCAAGATGGAGAGTGGATTTGTCCTTGTCTTCTTCTTCCGGGCCTCTGACAGCTTTCGTTGGAGGATTTTGTTTCTAGCCTTACAAACATGCAGTCTTGCCCAATAGTGTGTCTTCATGTGGCGTAGCAGCGCTTTGTCACGATTTGCCTTTTCCAATAATCTCTCCAA
>APFE030589075.1:147031-166346 GCA_000404065.3 Pinus taeda
TTTTGCTTGAAGACTCACTGAAATGACAAAATTTGACCTTGACACTTCAAAATCACTATGTAAGAGCACATTTGATCACTGGAGGAAGGCTGTAAAGACTGACACTAACAGCTTTAACGCCTGATTTCGTTTTAATGTATGTTAGCTTGTAGAAGCAACATTTCAGTTTTTATTTGCATCTCACTGTTGTCGCATGCATGACATTGTTTGCTTCACACACACATGCATGCATTCCCATTTTCTGAATCTTTCATTCATTGTTTTCATGCATGATCATTCACTATTTCTTACACTCAGTCTCACCATGCATTCAAACCTCTTCATTTTTTGAGTCACCCATCAGTGGGTCTAGGTTGCCTTGGCCCAGACCTTGCCTTGCCCGAACAACAATGTACATTTCTGGAAGTGAAGGCTCTACCTTCCGTCTAGAAACTACACAAATATGTCCAACACTAACCTCCTGGCGCGCATTGTGCAATTCTAGGAGGCAATGCCTAGCTAGCCCTAGAAATTGTGCAATGTAGTTTGCTAGGTTTGGATGACCTTGCTTACTGAAACTACGCATTACACAGTTTCAGTCCTCAGCAGACCACACTAGGCTATTCATTTCATAGTTCTAGTAGTCAGTCAGTCACTTGACATCTTGGACTATGCCTTGTGTAGTTTTGGTAGTCAGTCTTTGAGCCTCCCAGTGAAAATTGCATGATCTTCCCAGTCAGTCACCTAGGTATGTTGCATGATAATCCTAAATTTTCTTTTGGTTTTCAACTAACATATTTCTTTGCATGAGTTTTTCTATCTATCTAGGTATAGCAGGTGTTCATCCATCTCTCAGTAGTATAGGTACAATGGCTTCCAAGAGAGAAGAGTCAAAGGACACTGTTGGAAGTGCAACTGGACATGTAGTTGAACATGTGCCTATGAACTTTCCCATTTACAAAGACACCAAGTTGTTCATAGACAGAGACATCAAGATGAAATGGCAGGACATCAATGACACATTCTCAGGCACATTTTGAGGAAGATATGGAAGACCGCAGGGTCTATGTCAACATCCACAAGTCTGGCTTGTACCGGATAGTATGCAGGTATCCTGCATTTCCATGCGTGGACATGATCCACTATATTTTCTCGTACACTGATCCTGAGATGATGACATTGAGCAGTGTCGGTGGGATAGAGATTTCTACCTTCAGGGTGAATTATTTTCAGGAGATGTATCACTTGCCACAACTGGTGACAATGGAGAAACCCTTCAACAAACCTAGCAGCAACGCTATCTTGAACAGTTGGATGAAAGAACCAACCAAGTTCAGGAAAACACCTAGCCTGGTTTAAAAGATGAAGATACTACAAAAGGAATATTAGTACTTGGTCATCTTTGCATGTCTCTTATATGGCAAAGAAAGCACAGAGACCTTCTTACGGAGCTGGGTGATTGCGTTGGGCCAACTAGCCAGCGAAGGAAGGACATGCAAATGATCTGACATGTTGGCTCTCAGGTTGAAGGAAAATGTGACAGAAGATTGACACCCACCCAAAGGTCAGCAAGAAGAGATATATATGTCCACATACATACTAGATGTAGTCTATGCCTGTCAGTAGTTCCTAGGTTTGGGTTAGGCATGGACACCTTCGGAAACCTCTGTGCACACTTATTGTAGATTGTTCTCTGACTGTAGCTTCCATGGAGTTACCACACAGTTGTCAGACCACTTTGTCACCCTAGTGTACAAAATGATATTTGAGCAGGATCCACCTTGCATGTCATAGGAAGTGATGCAGGCATTTATCGACATAGAAGATTTGTATGCCTCACCCCTTGGCACCTTCATACGGATCTACAATGTGGAGAAGCCTCCGCATGTTTTACCAAAGCTTTCCATGGAAAATATCATCATGAAAGAAGTGTCATATCACATCTCAACAAGGTTGTCATCCAGACTGCACAGGAGGAAGAAGGAACCTTGGCCCACTCTTCCTTTTCAGATTGGGTTTTATGAGAAATGAAATCTCAAACATGTTGAGGCCGAAATGGAGGAGTTCAAAAGATTCGCCTTCAACATGAGAAGTTTCAATCTATATGACCCACATTGCTTGGTAAAGAACCATTGTGTGAGAGTGCAATTTCCTTGGATCCATGGGGCGTGTAATTGACCTGAGGAAGACCCATGGAGATATTGTTATCACTTCTCCAGGCTCAATGAATGATCGGAATAACTGTAGAGTGGTTAGCAAAGTAGAGGGAAGCAGTAGCTCAGAGAGCACCATCATCAGCAGTAGCAGAGGGTAGTGTACCTATGCATGAAAAAGGCAAGAGAAAGGTTGTTGACAACGTAGAGGTAGAACAAAGTCGCAAGTTCAAATCAGATCCACTTGTGATGAAGGTAACTTTGGAGATTGAGTCTAAGAGGTGACAACGTGATAGGAGGAATGCAGAAAGGCAAAGATCAAAATAAAGGGTGGAGGAAATAGAAAAGGAGTTGCAAAAGTTGAAGCAACAACTCTAGGAAGAATAGCAGTTGCGCATAAGAGAGAATGAAGTGCAACAATGACAGACACAACAGAAGGTGCAGCATGCACAAATTGATGAAACTATGCCCATACAGGCTATAGACTCATCCGAGGAGTTGGCACAAAGAATACAGGGTGAGCAGTCACAGGAGAAGAACTTAGCTCAAGAGATTGAACAAATTCTAGAACACATGGATATACATAGGGTGCAGCCAGAGTCAGAACATGATATTGACCTCATGCCTCATAACCGATAGGTGACCCCACTAGCTTTACCAGATCCAGAAGTAGAGCAAGTCCCAAGTGGTCAAGGAAACACAAAGATCCTTGAAGGCAATCTGGAGGCGGAGATGCACAACATATCTTTCGACAAATCGCAACACAGAGTTATGCAGTCACGTAGAGTGCCTACTCCGGATGTCCACATATCTCCTGCACATTTTGAAGAATGAGTGATCATATTTGATGTGCGTAGGCATCCAACAACATTGGTTGATGCTACTAGACCATATGTTGAAGCCACAAGCTTGAGTGTTCGATACTTGATAGAAGAGAACGAGAAAATGGCTAAGGAATTATAAGCGACCAAGTAGGGAGGAGAACAAATTACATCATCTGCCAGAGAAAAGTTGAGGACAGCTATACTGGATGAAGTATCATCTCTCGAAGTAGTCATGTGGATGTTGTATTCCATATTTGGAACCATTCACAAGTCAGCTGTCCATCTCAATGTTTTCCAAAAGCATTATGCGAGGAAATCACACATTTTTTGAAACTTTCACATTATTGTTGATCGCATTAAAATATGGACAATGAGGTACAAAGGAGTGCCATTGCACTTGCCAAAGATGATGAAGCCCAAGGTGGTAGAGTTGAAGGCATGTATCTGGAGTCAGATCCAAAATTATGAGGAACTTCCACAGCTAATCACCAGTTTGTAGGTTCCATATCCAGGGGTGTTCAGAAGCATGGATGTCATTGTGAACATGCATGCGATCCCATCTATTGGCACACTCACCGAGGCGAAGTCAAAGAACCAAATCCAAACAGAGCTGGACATGTACTTTCATGAGTTGATGCACGTAGCCACTAATGCAGACTTGGAGATCAACATAGAGATTATGCATCTATATGTTGCTGGTCCAGCTACACTCAAGACTATGTTGCACATTTTATTAGACGAGTTGGACATAGGTACCAAATCAGTGTACCCGAATGCAACAAAGGCGAGAGTTTGCTTCCAGTAGGATGTCATGATTGAGCATGTGGACACCATAATGAACTACTAAGCTTGGCATTAGTTCTCCACTGTCAACCATCACGAGGATGCTGAAGAGTTGGTATTCCCACAACTGTTTGAGTCTTAGTGATGGGTACATGTGTAGATTGTAATGTAACATCTTGTAAAAGGTAAACACCAAGTGTCGATAGTAGAATGTAATAGTCATGTAGTAGTTGAAGAGTCATGAGGTTAGATTAAGAGTCACAAAGGGGAATGTCAAGGGTCACCCCACCCTTTCCTATTTATAGAACCTCTTAACTCATTGCACAGGATTTTGGGAGCCAAGCTTCCTATAGGTGTATCTTAGAGAAAGCTTGGAGTGTATTATAACGAGCCTTGGATTCTCCACAGTGCAGAGCTAGTATATCTCTTTGGAAGAGCAGGCAACAATGAATGTAATGTTTCATTTTCGAGACTAGTAGTTGGACATGGTCATATGCATGATTGGAACTTTCATTTTCTTAATATAATAGAGCCAACATGTTTCATGCATATGTTGTTGTTCTATTTCAGTTGTCTTGGTTACTCTAATGATATATGTATTTGTTTTCTTACGCATTTATGTATGGACTTTTCTATATATGTATGTATGAATACTATTGAGATGTGTTGTTGGTTTAACCATCACTTTGGATCATTGGTTCACCTACCTTCCATCTTGTGATGTATCTTTGCTCGTGTGTTCCCTTCCAAGCCATGTGTTTCTACATATTTCCAAGGGGTGCACTCATTCCACTTTTTGTGTGTTAGAACCCTTCATGCACCTTCCTTGGCTTCTTGCATTGGTCACATCCTTGCTACCAACAAGTACATCCTTCTTGCCTCTGCGCGCAACTGCAATCAAGGCGATACCGTAAGATCCACTACGAGGACTCCTACACCAAACGACCTACGGTCTAGTTGGGACTTCTTACCAGGGTGATTCCCTACATGTTGGTGGGTCCAACACTGTCAACACTACCACAGGGTTATAAGTTGGTTTTTTGATCTTCGATAAGTTTACTCACACACCTATCTCCAAGACCTTAATCTAAGCTAATGTTGGTGTAATACAAGTAAAAAGAAAATACAAGTCTAGTTAATTTTATTAATACATTGATTTTATTGGCTATTGTTTACACAATTGAGTTTCATTGTTAAACTTAGATGGCGTGATAGACATTTTTTCAATAACACCCTAATGGAGCTATATGCAAGTTCTCATTTCATTTCAATGAATGAAAACTACAGGAGGGTGAGAGTCTTTTCACTTCAAACACATAAATGCCAATCAAATGCACCTCTCACTAGATACTAAATGCAAACCCCCAATTCATAAAAATATAGACCCAAAGAAAAAGTAAGAAAATAAAAATTTGAAAAGAGGCCAAAAAGGTTTGCAAGCTATAACAAAAAGCACTCAAAAAATGTAAAAGGTAGGAATCCAAATCCAAAAAAACTCTCTTAACCAATAAAACAAGAAAGCCAAAAAGTGACAGGAATGAGAAGGTAATGTCAACAAGCTTGGGCTATAGCACAAATTTTCAAAGAGAGCCAATATTATACAATGGTCAAAACCAAACCCTAGAGGAGTGAAGGCCTAGAAAATATTAAGATAGAGTGATAATAAACCAATGGAATAGACCCAAATAAACCTTTTAGATGACAACTACATAAACAAACAAAAAACCACCAAAGACAAAAAGCAAACGAAGCCAAACAAGGTTGAAAATTTGAAATCAAAAGAAGATACTAGTTGTTACTTTATTACCTAAATAGATTGAAAAAATTGTATCCAAAATGAGGACGATAGCCGCAACCAAAGCACACAAAAATTCCAAGGAAAACCCTAGAGTAGTGCCAAAGGAAGGATCCAAGACAAACCAACAAGAATGCACTCCAATATGATATGTTTCATAGTTGAAAGAAACAATAGAAAATAGATCCAATAAATAAAAACAAATTCTCAAGAAAAACACCTTAAAAAATCAAGCAAATAAGCTAAAAGAAAGCCCTAAAATTGGGAAAAACAAAGAAAAATTAGGTTGATTTTTCAATTAGCCATATCATCTTCATATAGACTCCATTTCAGGTGGTTTTTTTGTGGCAGATATTTGAGAGGAATTTAGATCTATGCTTATTTTTATTGAATTTTGTAGAGGAAAGAAAATAAAAGAACAAAAAGGAAAAGCCACGAGTGAGGATGGGGGAAAAACAAACTAGTTGATATTCAATTAGCCATAACTTCCTCATTCGAAGTTCATTTTCAGTGATTTTGTTTTGGCTTTTGGAGAAACTTTCAAGAGGAATCCTGATATATGGCCAATTCAATCAAATTTTGTATTGAAAATTACAAAATTTGATTTTAAATGCATGATTTGTTATTCTCTCGTATAAAAAATAAGAACAAAAACCCAAACTTAAAATCACTGCAAATCTGAGGAAAATAGAATTAAGAGAGATTCAAATAAATCCATACATCTAGAGAGAACTTGATGGAAGACCAAAAAAACTAGATCCAAAATAAAAGTGAAGAGATCTTAAAAAAAGAGGTTAAAAGAGTAAATCTCTCATTGAAAGCACCAATTTTGTTGTGCCAAAATTAAAAAACAAGGAGTTATTGCTCCAGAACCTTATGGTCCTAGAAAGGTTTCTAGACAAAAAAACAAATTACCAATGTAATTAAAAATATAAATCCTAATCTATATCCTAAAGCAGACAATCATGCATGTAGCCCCTATACTAAGGGTTTTAGCTACTTTCAAACCAAGAGATATTGACTGCTACAACATATATACTACCTGCACACATGCATCACCAAACAGAGACCACAATGAACCTTTTGCATAATATTGTTAGCTCAAATAAACATTAACATGTATAATCAACCATAAGCATATATTTACAGGATAAGGGACATGTAATTTCATTAATCATAAACAAAATGAAAGTATAATATATAGAAATTCCTTGTAGATTCAAACTACATATTATAATATGCTAAAACAAATGACTTGAATCTACTCTACTCATCAACGAAAACAATAAATGATTGATGAAATCATGAAGCATAAAAGAGAAAGAATTTAATCACACATAACACAATAATTTCCTAGGAAAATCCATAGCTAAATATCCCCGTTATCTGTATATTTCATTAATTAAAACATATGAGAAGATTACAATGCTTTTCTCAAGCCTGAGCAACCTCTACACTATCTCTATCTTTTTCACTGCTTCCTAGACAAGCTCAAGCCAATACTTAACCAATTATGCTACCTGCCAAGCTCCTATTTCCTTGCATTGTTCCCTTTGGAATTAGCCCATATTTAATTGGGAAATACCACAATTATGAATTGTGCAATCATCATATGAATTCCTCTTATTGCATGCACCACCTATACAATTTAGATGATTATACAACTGATAGTACATTGTCCTTGAACTCTAATCTCAATTGGGTCTTTCTCTATTCTGACATGCATGAGTTAATTATGAGTGAATATTCAATTTACTAGTCGAATACGGTTGTGTGTGGAGCCTGATTATCTTCTTTATTCATAGGTATCACTGCATTAGACACTAGTTCATAATGTGGGGGCAACATCGCTCATAATATTTATGTTGTAGGGGGGTCCAGGGGGGTGGTTGTGACCTTTGGGAGCCCCCCTAGCAAGGGATTAGGGGTAGCGCCCCCGAAGATAAAAATAGATGTAAAATTTCCTTGTAAAATGTTGTAATTTTGTAGTCAATATGGTTCATTCATTAGGCAGAGATCTAACGGTAGAAGTTATGTTTAATTTAGGGTTTTTTCCCTAGAAGGCAACCCCTTGCTATATATGAGGGAATTGTATTGCGTCTATGTAGATCTGTATTCAGAGCGAGAAGAGAGAGGAGATTGAGTGAGAGAGAAGAGGGGATTACATCAGATCTGTTGTAGGTTGTATCTCTTCAATTTTCTAGATAATATAAAAGGAAGGACTGGCTGTTTCTCCATGGACGTAGCCCAAATTGGGTGAACCACGTATATATGTGTCTCTCTTGTTTCATGCGTTTTCTTTGTTTATATTTCTGCAATATTTTATGTGTTTCATTGCTCTGTAATATATAATTTTCTAACAAATACTGCATGTTACACCCCACTATTGCTAGTTACACCCCATTACTAAATCTCCCATTAATTCCTCCATCACTTGGAACTAGTTCACTGACTTTAACTCAGTTAAACTAAATTAAATAATTACAACACAAAATAAACTCAACCAAGGCTCCTAAAATGTAGGAGTCACTCTACATGACTCTAATTATACTCTCAACTCAAATTAATTAAGTCAACTAAGTCAAATTAACTTAATTAACTATTATAAGTTGTCATGTGGAATTACAATTTAATTCCCAATTTAATTCAAGGACAAATTAAATTAGGATTTTCTTTCTTGATGTTATTTTTAACCTTTCTTGTTGTTATTTTAAACACTCCCTCTCAACAAGAAAGGAATTCAACTATATCCTGATCTGGTACGTTTGGAATTTTCTGCATGCAACTCTTGTCACTATTGTTGTTGCTACTATAACATCTGCAACCCAAAGAAAAGAATCTAAACAAAATAAACTAAATCAATTGTGTTTGCAACTGTCTACTAGGAAAAATGTGTTGTTGCTAACTCTGCTACTGAGCCTCCTACTCTACTTTCAACACTACTCTACACTCCTCAATATTTAACTAATATTGATCCTCCTACTATTGAATATTATGGGCCCTCATAGTAAGGTAATGATCCATGAGGCAAAAGCACCTCAATGGAATTTCCCAAATTTACGCACTCTTAGGACTATTTCTTCACAATGCCCCACCTCTCACCTGGAGGTATGGTTGCATGTGCTCCCTCTACCCAATTAGATCGGAATTCCCCCTACTGGAGATCTCCACTTGAGTGGATTTCTGCACTCGGTCTCCTCTCTGCTTCTCCAATTGTGTTTGCTCCACAACTTGTTGAGGCTGCTTATGAGGTTTCATGTTGAGAGGTAATTTATGCTCCCTCTCAACCACAAAATATATAACCTTTTCATTGCTCCTTAAGGCTTTGCATGCGTCTTGTATCTCAATTGCATACAAGTTCTTGAATCACACATTGATCTGCTTCACCTATCACATGGCGGTGTGTCTAAGGAAAACCTTTCCTTTGTTAAAAATCACATCGTAGTCATGGTCTTCCAATACCATGATGGAAACAAGTTTCTTATTTAGTCCTAGAACATACATCACATATGTGAGTCCGAGAGGGGATCCAGACTCCCTCTAAAAAGTAAGAGTACCGATGTCAGTTGCACTATACCTCCCATCATCTCGAAACTCTATGTTCTGCTTGAGGTCTTTCTTCTCCACATCACTGAAGAGATCTCTATTCCCTGTCATATTGAACGACGCATTATTGTCAACATACCACATTATTCCCATTACATTTCTTGCCATGCATGCAATGGGAGTGAAATCAAGTTCAAATTGTGAAGCTAGATCTTCACATGCTGCTGCTGCTACCATAGGATCCTTCTTGCTCGCTTTCTTTTGTGGACATTTTGTGGCATAGTGCTTGAACTCGTGACCATGAAAACACTTTATGTTTGACAAGTCCTTCTTTTTGCTTCCCTCCTCATCTTGGGACTTCCTTCCCTTGGATTTATTTTATTTACTGACTAATGCAAAGTCCTCTTCCACTTCTTTAGATGAGGTCCCATCTCTGGTGTTTCGTTGAATCTCTTCTTGTACCTAGTTAGACCATAATTGCTCTCACTATAGTACTTTCTCCCTCCCATTAACTGAGTCGTAGTAGTTATGCCATCTCTTGGGAAGGCCTAGAAGTCTAAGCTCACCAGATCTTCTTCAGCAAGTATAACACTGACACTTCCAATCTCATCCCCACATTGGGTGAACTTGGTCAAGCAATTTGGTATTGAGTCACCCTTCTCCATTTTGATTTTTTTGAGCATGTCCTTCAGTGAAAGCTTCTTGTGGTCATTGTTGTTTTAAAATAGGTTTTTCAAGTCTTTCCACATTGCAAATGTAATTTCCTTACCGTGGAGTTGCAAGACAATATGGTGTCGAACTCTTCTAAGATAATCCTTCTCACCTTTGCAAAAGAATTTCTCCACTCTCATAGATCTTGAGCATCAGCTGGCTTAGGAATATATTTTTCTATGAATTCCTTAAGCCTGTTGTCTTCCAACACTACCTCCATCCTATCCTTCAAAGAAAAATAGTTTTAATTACCCTCAAGGGCATATTCAAGTCTCAATCCATAGGATGACTGTTGGGTGTAGGAATTGCACTTAAGGAACTCCTCAACACTTAATTATCAACCCCGGGGTTTCGTAAACTTAGAGATGAAGCACAGGAAATGCCATAAGTGGCATGAAATTTTCCTATTCTTAATCCTACTTCTTAAAGGGAATGTTTTAGAATCATACAAAAAATAATTTTAAAGGCAATTGACACTAAAACAACTCTAGTGCTAGAATGTAAAAGAATAATTTGCAAGGAAATCAAGTAAAGGAACTTTCGCACAACTGAAAGCAAGCTTGAATGCTGGAATGAAATGATATGTTTATCTTTCGATAGATGGCTAACAACCTGACAAGTAGGCCCTTGCAAAGATCTGTTTCCCAAATGATTTTCCCTATACATAAACAACCTGTTCTTGTACTATTGCAATCTTTTTGCACTAGTGCAAGTATAGTAACTCTGTGCAAAAGTATATTTTACCTTCCTTACTAAAGATTTACGTCTTTGTGGAGGTGTTATGAGCCTCATGGATTAGAGCACTCTGTTTCTATGACAAGAGACCAGCTCTTGCACCAAGGTAGAGTTTCCTTCACCAAAGTTTCTGATTTACTTTCCAAAAGATTGAAAGACGTGCCGAAAAGAATTGCAATTGCAAACTAAATTCTAAGATAAATTATCTATGGAAAAGAAATTCTTTAATTAATTGAACCTTGCAATGAAAGTAAAATTCATAAAATGAAAGAAATTCGAAGTAATACAAGCAGTAGTCAAAGTAATCTGCATGTATCAGCTAGCTTCAGCAATCCACTTATAATATTTCTTCTCCTTGGTCATAAGTCACAAAATGTAAGTATAAAGTGTTTTTGACAAATTCATGTAATCGTTCTCAGATCCTTCAAAAATGTGCTCTTAATGTTAAGGATGATTACTGAAATTAGCAGTACATTTTCTTTCAGAAATAACTAAAATGATACGCAGGAAAAGAAATGTAACATTTGTTGTGAAATAAATAATTTACCGAAGTGTAGGAAACTACATGCACTAGTATAGGAAGAGACTTCTTGCATGACCCAAGCAGAATAAAATCGCAACAAGAATGCGGATGAAGAATTGCGGGGAAGAAACTACAGGAAAGAAATAAACTCAATCAAACTTCCAAGACATGGATCTATTCACACTTAACTACAAAATAAATTTAGCTCAGAACTTTGAAATAAATACAGGAATCATTCAAACCATGCAATTGTAAATAAATGTTTACACGGATCTTTCAAATGGCGAAATCACAAGGGTAAACGAGTTGGGTTGGCTAGGCCCTAGTCAACTAGCTCGTTTCCCATTTAAGAAACGAAATGAATCAGCACTCAAGTACGCATAAAATATAAGTTAGACACATCGTTTGAATAACATGGCGAGTTCCTTGTATTACTTGATCAACAAATATACATGATGGCACAATTCCAACCCAGAGCCGAGGGCACTACAAAATTACACAGCAAATGAAATTACAACTTAGATCGCTCCCTGGATCATCCTACAGTCTACATTTTATATAGTCTTCAGGCCTTAGCCTCGTTCTAATAATTATAGTATTTCCTTATTCGAGCCTTTCAGCCAAACAGACTAACAACCAATATTACAAAACTGGCTAATAGTTATAATGGAACGTGAACTTCGTTGGTCATAGAACATCCTTGGCATGTATTCCTAACTATATGCTGCTCATATCCAACCTCAGTGAGCCCACAACTGAACTAGGAGTCGTGGACCAAAATGTCCACGTTGAAGGATTTAAATTGTTATGGAGATCTTGGAGCAACATCATTGGCGATGTAGGAATCTGCCTGCACTGATCTTGATAACTTATAATTAACACTTAGTTCCTCAATTACTTTTAGGAAATTAAACATAAGTTACAAGAGATACTTAATAGGAATGAAATCTATGTAAAATGATTAATAAATCACTTTAATAAATCTTAATATTAAATACGAAGCATATGTAGGAATAGATAGTTATCTTGGACTAGTGTAGGAAAGAGAGGGTTAAGTAGAGATAAAACAGAGGTTAAAGTTTATGGAAATGGGGTAAAAATAGAGAAATTTTGGATACCAACAACGAAATCCTGTTGGCTCTGAACTATGATACTACAAATTCAATTTATCTTGTAAAAGAAAAACTTGTATTCTCCTCTTCTATAGTGATTTCACTCTAATGCCATGCAAAAATTCCTTGTAGATTCAAACTACAAATTGTAAAATGCTAAAATAATTGACATGAATCTACTCTACTTTAAGAATATGAATACACGGGGAATTAGAGAGAAAATAAAGGGAAATGAAGGAAAAAGAGGAAAAGGAAAGGAAGAGACACCAAACATCAATGGTAAAAAGACATCTAAGGATTAGTTGACAACTTTTAATTAGTTTTAGTTTTGGAAAACCTTAGTTTTTCCAAGGAATAAATCGTACTCTGACAGAGACAGAACAAGGGAGAAAGCAAGCAAAGGACAAGGAAAGGAATACAAGGGAGCGCAAGGAGAATATTGGAAGAGCAACTATGACATGAATATTTTGCGGGCAAGAGGTTACATGTGTCATTTCCTTAATAGGGTTTGAATGCATGGTGCATGAATTTAGTTTACATCATTATTTTGTTGTCATTGACATGGGATTTTCCTAGATTGATACTGGTTATATCCTTGCCATGTCATTTCCTAGATAACCATGGTGTGATGGGATTCACTTTTGATTGAGCTAAAATATTGCCGGAATATTTTGGATCTGGGTAAGGTGGCCTCAGGAAAATACCAAGGGTTGGGGCTATAGATGGTTTTCTCTGAGAATCCCTTGATAAGTGGATGGAAATAGAAAAATTCTTCTGAGTATGGTGAAGAAATTTGGAGGAATCCAAGATATTATTGGTTTGGTTATTTCTGGACAAATTTAGGTGAAATCACTATGGTTGAGGGTTTAAGTGGTTTAGCCTCTGGATTTCCTAGTTGGATTTGGTTTAATTTATCTCATGAGATACCACATTCATGCTTGGAATATGACACGAGGGTGATTGGCTAAAATGGAGATTTGGTTCATCCCAATTTATGGTCGGGTGGTATGTGGAAGTCCCTAACTTGGTTAACATTTGCATATGTTATTATGTGTTATTTCTTATTGATATCAATGAGCACATGTATTGTTTATTGTGTTTATTTCATGTTTAGTTTGGCATGGTTCTAATATAGTTAAATGGTAGTTGCATGCATGGTATATTTATCATAATATGATGTGGTCTAGTTATGGATCCAGTCCATTGTTTGATGGGCTGTTAGGTATCTCGTATGAATGCATGAGTTAATGTGTGTTATTGCAACTACTAATAGACGTTAGAAAGCCTTCTCAATAATTCTCTGATGAACTTAATGAATTCATGCATTCATGACCTACAGGTACCTTGTCTACCAAGTGTTTGCCTAAATGATTTTCATTTATTTTATAATTTTGAGTAGGAATAAGACCACTAATAATAACTGAAGACTCCTATAGGTCAATTATAGAGTTCTGGAAGATTTAGGGTAGTTCTAAGAAATTGGCCTAGAGCTAGCCCTAAAAATCTAGAATAGGGCTTTTGGCCACGGTCCCTTAACTAAGAAATTTCAGTTATAGCCATACAAAGGATGGGTTGTGCGTGTAGTTGGAGCTTTCTAGCGACATGGACAACTTGGCATGTGTCCAATTGGGCCATGGAATGAGTTAAAAAGGTATTTTCAGTCTAGGAAAAGTTGAAGAATACATGTTGCTTGGCATATGGGTGATCTAGTGTTTATGGAGGTTTCAATAAACATTAAAGGAAGTAGGCCCCACTTCCATAACTGGAACTTCGATATTGGGTCATGCATAATAACTCTCAACTCATGTTTATCCTGGAGAGCTTATAAAAGTGAGTAAATGTGGGGTGGGTTGTTATAATTAGAGTGTCAAATGGATTTGGAAAAAATGCATGAATCATGAGAGAAGGGCTTCTGGAGAAGGGTAGCTTGAATTTTGTCAAGACACACTTGGGATATGTTTTCTAGATTGTCTAGAGCATTTGGAACAACATCTCTATATGGAAAAACAAAACCAAAATCTAGGTCTTGAAGGAGAAAATCTAGCTCACTAAGGTCTAGATCAGTGAGAAGCATGGTTACAACATGATTTAGTTGGTTACATAGTTACTTTAGGAAACTTCCTTTATTCAGTTGGGTCTGGGTAGGACATGTGTTTCTTCTTAGAATCTTTTAGAATTGGTAGATAACAACATTGGGGCATTTGTTGTATGGGATCAATTGATTGGTTTGGCATTGGTTTATTCAATTCCATCTCCCAAAGGTGGCGATGTGAGAAATTATGTGTATAGAGGATGAGGATGACATGAATTAAGGCAAAGACATAATGGAATCAATGAATGGTCTAGACATTAACATTAACAATAATAACTATAATAAAATGGAGGATAAAATGGATCAAATAGCCCACAGGATGGTGAAAGTTTTGGGATATGAGAAATATATGGAGGTTCCCAAATGTATGGAGAAGGAAAAAAACGAAGAAGAAGAACTTCCCAACCCACTCAAAAGTGAGATTCACCATTTTTTTATTAATAGGAATGGTGTTCCTTGATTGATCACTCCCTTGTCCCATGTTACTCTTGTAAGATGCTCTTGCCATCATCACTTCTCAAATGTCTTATTCATCAACTTCTCGATATTTTTGGTGTTCTATATGTTGCATGTTAGAGTTTTAACAAAATATGTGGAAGTCTCAAAGATATTTGAAGGTGTAGACATATTTTACAATAATACCACCCATTCAACATGTGGGTCAGTGGTCAACATAGATATATGTGAGGAAAACCACTTGAATTCCAAAAGCAGATATTGAGCTCCCAAAGAAATGGTTTTGGATGAGAGTTTTAGAACCTTATATCCAATGAGGTGATTCCACATGACAAGACCAGTGGGGGCCATGCCGCACATTGGGTAGTTTGATGAAGTTAACTAGCCTCTTAATTTACAATCCGATATGCCCTCTCCATCAATGACCTCTTTAGGGGCCCAATGATTTATAAGGTCATAATTTGTGGAAGTCAAAATGATAATAAACTCGCAATTGCATTCATTACTCATTTACTAACAAATGAAAAAAGTGATAATATATAGCTTCTAATGTCGATGTAATATTTATCCAATAATTACTTAAATATCTTATCAACCTATATTTTCATTATTATTAATTAACAAGCATAATAATACCAACTCTATATTTTATGTTCTCATTATCAACTATTTGTTTACAATTACAAATAACGATATTAAAAATCTAAGAAAAAAATGAAAATTGGTAAAATAATTCTATTAACTAAAGTAATGAAATGATCTTTCATCTATTCCTTTCGTCTTATTCATGTAATAAATACAAAGCTATGAAATTGCACACATATAATATTGAAAATATTATATCAGGGAACTTTTGTTAAAAATACAAAAATTAAATAAGCAACTCTATCATCCAAATATATTTACATGATTAATAGTGGAATAGTATTAATTTATATATTCTTTCTATTAACTATATATTATGCTTAATCTAAATTTTCATTAATTATTTCACTATATTTTGAATGACATGTCTAACAACTAAAATAGGCCCATAGAAAAAACCCATTAGAAGTTAAAAACCACAAGAAAATAAATAAATATAGTAGAAGCCCATAAGGAAAAGGTACCTTACATGCATCTTCCCTCATAAATAAATATAGTAGAAGCCCATAAGGAAAAGGTACCTTACATGCATCTTCCCTCATAACAAGAAAAACACACCCCCTCCCACATGTGCTGATTTCTAGAAATAGAAAGGACTTTGACTTAAAATAAATTGCAAATATGGCTTTTCCAAAAGGCAGAAATAATGAACATGGTATATATTTTCGTAGGAAGAAAAGCACACCTTCTTGCATGTCATGATTTATCGAAATAGAAAGGACTTTGACTTAAAATAAATTGCAAATGTGTCTTCTTTTAAAAGGGAGAAATAATGAATACATCTTCCCTCATAACAAGAAAAACACTCTTCCTCCCACATGTGCTGATTTCTAGAAATAGAAAGGATCTTGACTTAAAATAAATTGCAAATGTGTCTTTTTCAAAAGGGAGAAATAATGAACATGGTATATATTCTCATAAAAATTCATAAAAAGAAAAGCACACTCCCTTCTTCATGTGATGATTTCAGGAAATAAAAAGGACTTAAAATAATTTGCAAATGTTTTTTTTTTAAAGTGAGAAATAATGAATATGGTATATATTTTTATAAAAAATATCTTAAATTTAGTGTAATGACATTTTAAATTAAATAGAAAATAAATATTAATATGTTTATTATATTTGTTACAGGCATGGTATTACGCATTAGTTTTTTTGTCTTGACCAAAAATTTTATTGATGCTTATCCCATAGTTAAAATTAGACGGAATTCAAAATTTTTTTATTTTTTATTTTTTTAAATTTATTTATTTGCAAGGTGATTGGTTGAGGTCTTATTATAGGTTTTTTTAGTAACTTCCTATGATGAGCCACACTTGTTGGTTCGAAATGAGTTGGCCAAAAATTTCTCTTATGTGATTTCTACCCAACGAGTTTGCTTAACTTCAATTTATGTTAGTTACTAATTTTTCTTTTTCATTTTCTTTTTCTTTTATTTAACTTTCTTATTTATTTATTTTTTTCTATTATTTCCATTTTCATATGACTTATAACTTTTTCTCCATATTGTTAATTTAAAGTGACTTATTATTTATATTAAAAACCATATTTTAAATAAATATAATTATAAAAAAAGTTATATTATAATAAAATAAAACACACACATATAATAAACATATTATTAAAGTGTATATTGTTAATATAAAATATTAGTTAATCACTATTTTTTTAATTTTTAGCGATAACTATTATAAAACAATTACAATAGTTTCATTAGTTGTTTTATTTTTGTGTTTATATTTTTTTAGTTTAACTAGTTATATCTTAAACAAACCGCAGGTTACTAGCTACTGTTGTAGTTTTTGTTATTAAGTATTGCTAATATTCATTTATAGAGTTTCTTTAGTTTAAACCATAATGTAAAATTTTGAGGTGATAAAATTTAAAATAATTAAATTAAAAAAATTAAAAAACATAATAACATATATAATAATATGGAATTTCTATAATATATTATTTTATTATAAAATAAATTAAATATTATATTAATGCAACTGTAAAAATTAAATGAAATGGATAATAAATATCAATATGGCTATTAAAAAATATTTACCTTCCTTTGACTATAAGCTTCTTTCTCACTGTGAGATTTCAAATAAAAGAATATGTAACATAAAGGAATACGTGATCATGATGAATATCCCTTGGCATGATGGAAACACTAATTTACATTCTAGTGCTCCACTTTGTTGGTCTTTGTTTTGTTGATGCATAAGAGTTCAAGCTCTTCTTCCTTGCAGATCCACTAGTAAGTTACCTATGTGACTTAAATTTTAATTGATCTTATAATTAAAAATTAAAAAGTGGCAATGGCTATGCCCCATACACTCATGTGAAGGCAAAGGAATTTACTTTCTTGCCAAGTTCAATTCTCAGACGATGCACAATTGCAGTGGAAAGTTATTCTCCTTGCTTGATTTGGCATAAGGCGTGATTAAGCTATTGACGAAGGACCGCCATTGGCATAATATCCTAGGATCGATCACTTATTCATTGGACTACATTACACTAGTCAGAATTCTAGAGATTGCATCAAAGGTTGTTGAGCAAGAAAAATTGGAGCTGCAGATATTTGGTTGAGACCGGGAGGTGGGTAATATTGGCCCATTGGTTCCAAGGGAGTGGGACTGCAAGTGCAAACTCGACACCCCTCTCTCGTCGTTAGATTGAGAGTGGAAATCCCCACTAGAACAGGTAGTGCGGACCCCAACTCCACTCACACCATACGGGTAACCCCCCCCCCCCCCCCCCACTTGACAATTGATGTTGTATTATTGGATTAGATCATGGTTGTTGGGGTCGTTTGGTGTTTTTGTTATAAAGTAGGCACTATGTAGAGTAATAAAAAGAGATACCATTCTCCTTGCATTCCAAACCTTGCTTCCACTGTGATTTTCTAATACTCAATCTTGTTTCTTCACATTCTATCAATTTGGTATTAGCTAAAAACTTAAGGAACTACCTCACCCAGAATTCAACCCTTGCTCTTGTTGCTATTCACTCAGTAAATTCAATTATGTAAAACCACTAGGACTTAAAACTTCATCCCTAAATACATAACCAATCGTCACATTATTGGCAAGAAAACCTAAGTTACGTAATATAACCATGCCTTATTGGACGTGCATGTCCCAACTACTGAAGGGACATACCATGCACTGTTAACTCCTTTCTGGTCCTCATAGTCATCATTGTGGTTCTCATTTTTTTTTTATCTTCTGACCTCAAAGGCTTTAAAAATGCTCATAATACCCACATAGATTAATATGCCTACCTACATTTGCACTATTGTGGTAACAACATGGATGGGGCATGGCCTTCCTTGTATCGTGGATCAACATCAGTTCTTTTACAGAAAGGTCATTACTTCCTATTACTTGAAGGTATCCTTCTGCACTTCATTCATAATTGTTCAATACTGCGTCTCTCTTCTTACTTTTACGTAAACTTCAATTGGTTAAAATCCATCGACTAATCTTCTTTGGCAAATTCTCCTCTAGAGGATGATCGACTTATGAGCATTGAGTTTCTTGATGAGCCTAAAGATGAGCCTAGTCGGTCTTTATTCTTCGATAGCTACAAATGTTCTTTTTTATTTATGTTTGCATGGCTAGTAGTATCCCATATACAATATGTTAGTTAAGGTGCCACGTGACCTAAAGTGTCCCCATTAATATCCACATATTTTTACACCTTTCAATATAAAATAGCTCGACTTAGGCTATGTAAAGGCTATTTAAGGAACTTAGTCTACGTGGAATTATGAGGTGGGGTCATTTTGCTTGAGTTCATGGAGATCAACCACCTTACCTCCCTGAGTAAAGGGAGAGGGGATTAGCACCAGTGAGACCGAGGAGGCCACTTATGTTCACCATAAATTATTGTTAATTTTAATACATAAGCATATTTATTAGCTCTTCTCACCTATATGTACCATCCCTTATTATTTGTTTTCATGGTT
>APFE030589087.1:0-20169 GCA_000404065.3 Pinus taeda
CCTAACAACTTGAAGGTTGATCTTTAGAACACAAATGGCGAAGTCAAGGAAGAAAGTCTCCAATCCTCCTGAGGATGTGTCTCCCTCTACTACTAAAATAGAAGGCAATCAATTTGAGGAGGCTCCAAGGCTCAATGGGAACTTTAATATATGGGAAGCAAGAATGAGGAATTTCTTATAGACTCAAGGCATTGAAGTCTGGAAATTAGTGATTGATGATAGCATGATGAACGGAGAATCCAAGGACTACAATGCAAAAGCAATGAAGACAATCTTGAATGGACTACCTAATTCTATAAAGAACAATCTAGGAAAATATTCATCAACAAAGGGTATAGGGACAAACTTCATGACCTTCACTCAAAAGGAGCATTGACCATGACCATCAGTCAAGAAGATGATGGAAATCAAGAAGGAAGTCCAGAACCCATCATAGAAGCTGAAAATGAGAATGATGACATCAAGGCCAACCCAGACCTAGAAGATGAAGAGAATGAAAAAGATTTTGTAGAAGATCTCCTCGCTCAACTTATGGCTGCCATGGAAGAGATTAAAAATTTGAAAAAGGAAAATGAGGAACTTAAGAAGATAGCACTAGCTGGTGACCAAGATCAAACAAGGGATACAATTGATCTTGTCAAGATTCAAGTACAAGGAAGGGATGAAGAGCTTAGCTTAAGAAGGAATTTCATCAAAGCAAAAGAAAGCATCATGAAGAAGTTATATCCATGAAAAATGAATTGGATAAAGCAAAGAAATGAGAAGATACCTTGTCAAGTCAGCTTGAACAAACTTGAATAAGAGATTGGTCTATACAAGGTAGAGGTTTCCTCTCTCAAATTTAAACTACATGAAGCAAGGAAACAAGCACAAGGAGTTGAAAAGACCATGGAAGCATTGGAAGTCATAGAAGGATAGGTTGATGAAGTAGGAAAGGAAAGAAACATCATGATCTGTCAACTAAAAGCAAAGGATGAAGAAATACTCAAATTAAAATCTAACATCAAGCTTCTTAAGGCTGAAACATGTAAGGATCAAGGAAGAAATGGAGAGGAGTCAAGCAAAGATTGAAGAAATGTTCAAAATGAAGTGAGATATCATCTCCCTTAAAATAGAAGCAGATGAAGCTACTCGTATCAAGGAAGAAACTGAGAAACAACTTGCTAAGAAGAATAATGAGTGTGAAATATTGGAAGAAGAGATTGTCTTCCTCAGAAAAAGGTTGTAGGGATGAACAAAATATTGAAGAGCTCTCAGGCTTTGGATGACATGCTCAGCTATCACAAATGTCCATTTGATAAATCAGGTCTCGGGTATGCAGGTGAATCCTCAAACAAGAATGAAAATGCTTTAATCAAAAGGGGTGCGGAGAAGCCATAAAGAAATGGTGATGCTCCTAGTTCCAGCAAAGGCGAGGAGAAACATCAAGGCTACACGGGAATAAATATTGCTCCAAGAAGAAATCTTGCTCCAAGAAGAAATGTAGATGATGTCAAAGATGCAAGAAGAAATGGTTATCATCAAAGGATCTCAAGGCAGAAAGGCTTCAGAAGTACATCAAGGAAATCTCCATCTCCTAGGTACCAAAGTTCATTTTTTGGTTATTGTTATTCTTGTACAAACTTTAGTCACATGGAAAAATATTATAAAGCATTTCATAAAGATAGATATTATAGTCCCCAACAATCTCCAAGAAACAATTTTGCAGGAAGAAATCATGAATTCTTATTCATGAACTATGTAGAATGCTTCAAGTGTCATAACGTTGGTAATGTGGCATGTGATTGTAACTTAACTTGGGATCTTACACAAGATAGAACTATGCAAAAGAATAAAGTTATACAAGTATGGAGAAGAAAGCAAATACAATCCGAAGGTCCCTTGAGCTCTCTAGCCAACAACATATAATATTGGCTTGAATTTTGACAATCTAAGTATTAGATGGGAAGACTCTTCCAAAAGAGATGATACATACAGTTAGGGGGAGCCTGTGATTCTTGATCATTATTTCAGAAGCTATTAGTGAAAAGGGTCCCGATGAAATCCTTGTTGAGCTATATTAACAATCATTCTTTGATGAAGATCATTTCTTAGGAGTACTCCATTGAAGAACATGATCCTGTAACCATTCTTTGGACTGTTGTTAAATATGTTTTCCACTTAATCTCTAAGTAGTATTTGGAACAACAGAGAATGCCATCTAATACTAAAGAAATAAGACAAAAAACTATGGTGCTGAAATCATAGAAGTTTATGTCTTGACTTAGGGATTTAATGTGAGAAGAGATAAATTCTGGACACTAATAGAGGCAATCTTCAAACAAACAGATACATCTAGAATGGAGATTGAAGTAAGAGCAGCTGACAGTGTATAACAAAACTGAATCATTGCAAGAAGATGCAAATTAGCAGAATGAATTTGAAAGACAGTCACAGATTGGATATCTAAATCTGCTAGCAGAAATAACATGTAGAGATATGTACAACAACACAAGGAAAAGATGGCTCATAGAAAGGAGAATGTGGTGTAGTCAAATATAACTTATGCTAAGACTGGTCACTGAGAAAATATAACAACAGCAAGGCACAACCTCTCACCATTTCATCCAAATGTAGTGATGTTGAATACTGGATGGAATCAAGGAGAAGCACAGAGACACAAAGGAACTTGGATCTGAAGAAAGAAAACAAGAAATAAAATTTCAGTGGCATTTTCTCTTGATTCGGACTATGAAGGCCTGTCAATTCTGCTTGTGGAGACAACAATATGGATTGAAGCATAAAAACCTGGACTTGTACACTTGGTGTATGGCTATTTGTAATTTGATTGAAAGCATTGAAGTAGAGCATCTTTAAGTATTGTTGAAGCCATGATAAAGTAGTTCTGAGACATGAAGAGGGAATAATGTGCTAATTTATGACAAAGCATAAATCCTTCTATCTTGAGTAAAAAGAAGAAGAGCACTATGACAGGGAGAGTCACAGACCCATGAAAATATACCATTCATGAAGAACATAAGCAATTTGATAGGGGGATTCCCTGAGAAATCCTTTGCCATTGATGTTAAAGGGGGAGAGAAAAAGAATATTGCCATCAATAACAAAGGGGGAGATTGTTGACCTAGGTTGTCTTTGATGTCAATATGACAATATTCTAGATACTAGATGATGATATGAAGCCAAGGGGAAGTAGAGTGGATCCATGAAGAGACAGGAGGATAGCCAAGCCATAAGCAAGAGTCTGTTAATAGAGGAGTTAACAAGAGAGGCATCTTGCAGAATATCATAGCAAGAGAGGCATATCGGAAAAGGCAGAAGCCATCAAGGTATGAAGGTATCAGAGGAGGTCTTTGAAAGACATTTCCAAGCCAGAGGAGCCACATTGGAGCAAGAGGATCCACAATTGGAGCTACAGGAGGATCCATATATATATGTCATATATATATATGCCATAGAAGAATATATCAGAGGAGAAAATGGTATATAGAGGAGAAAACATAGCAAACAGAGGAGACGATGGAGTAAACAAAGCTATCAGAGAGCATATTGGAGGAGCAAAGAGCAGACAGAGCCATCAGAGGAAGTAAAAAAAGCCATTGGAGGAAGCAAACAGAGCTATCGAAGCAATGGAGGAAGAAAACAGAGCTATTGGAGCCATCAGAGGAAGTAGACAGAGCTATCGGGGGCGGAAGACTTGGTTGTATTGCAAATACACTATCGGAGGTGGACAGCTTAGTTATATTGCATTTACACTATCGGAGGCAGAAAACATAGATATATTAATATACACTATCGGAGCAGAGAAATATATATATATATATATAGCGAAGTATAGAGGCGGTATATATAGATATATATATATCGGCGGTATGATAATCGGCAGGTTTGGTTGTGTGCCACTACCCAAAACCCCCGATTGCGATATATATGTGTGTGTGTGTGTGTGGACCCACGGACCATTACAATGTGATATAACATAATATTGGCGGAAATCAAGTTATGGGTTAAGTCAAAGAGCAGTGGAGTATATACACGGACCCGAACGGGTTATAACAACAACCCTATATAACATCGTGTCCGCCCATTGGGACTCTCATATCGCAATGTATAAAGGGATGTCACCCTCGAATCACTGATTGCGATATATATTTATGGACCCGACGAAGGCATTAAAAGCAACCTATAATAATATCACATCCATCATATTAGGAGTCATGTATCGCATATATTGTAAAGCCTTGTCACTTCCACAAGCACTGATTGCGATGTATGTTGTAAACTTGATGCAACATTGCAATTTGTTCTAACATCATATCGCATTCGTAGGTGAATCAACCATCGGCCATAGGGAAGCTGTGACTGCTAATTGCGATATATGTAGTGGACCCGAAGTAGTTATAGATGCAGGTAAAATGTTTTTGAAGTCTGCCCTTTAGCGCTTTAAGCCTATTTTTCTCATATATTCCTATGTATTTCAATATATGCATTACGCGGGGTTTGAAGGCAAAAATGCATTAAGAAACGCCCCCAATAGTTCAGGAGGCCTGAACTAACGCCGATTGCGATTGTGATTGGGACATGGAATGTTCGTTAAACAATACAGTCTCTATGTATGCCTATTATTATTAAAAAAAATGGGGCTCTGTTACAGTTTTAACATACAACGACCAAAAAGCTAGGAAACCAAATGGAAAGCTAGCGCAGAGGAAGACACATCGACCGAAGATCAAGCGAGGCAGAAGAAACTACAGGGATTGAGGAGGAAGGCAAAGAACCAGCGGAAAAGAGGAAACTGATAGTCAGAGGCATTAGGAGCGCATACAATAACAAAAACAGAGAGCAAGGTGCGTTGAATGTAGTTGTTGTGTTGTTGAAACAGTTGGAGGAAATAGAAGTAGCTGGAGAGGGTCCAACAGAACAGAAAAGGGCCAAAGGACCAACAGGACAAAAGCCATTTGAAGGGTGAGCTTCTCAGTTAATCGTGTTACCCTGTGAAAGAATTAATCAGGTATATAATGCAGTCTGAAGAATAATTCTGTGATGTAATGAATAGAGTTTTATCTAACATTGTTTGAAGGGAGAAGTAGTCAGTAGAGAAGCAGTTATACTGAAGAATTTACTGTGACAGTAAGAACATATGCTTGCACAGAAAGCTGGTTCTTATGCAGAGCCTAGTGCAGCTAACAGTGGACTCACTAAATCTGTGTGGAGACATTATGAGAGGTCATGAAGGCTACTGGAGACTCTGTGTGGGCAATATGAAGAGCTGTAAAAACTCCTTCATGAGAAGACTAGCTGTCATTGATGTTGGAGACTACAGTGAAGCTGTAAACAAATAGAACTCAGTAATGAAGAGTTCTGAGAGTATAACATTACTATCAAGCGTTCCTTGACAAGATTGGGTCAGAACCCTTGGGGTTGGTGCCTCAGAAGTAAGAAGGATTGGAGTCCTTAGGGTTGATACCTTAGAAGTAGGAAGGATTGGAGTCCTTGGGGCTGGTGCCTCAGAAGTAAGAAGGATTGGAGTCCTTGGGGTTGATACCTCAGAAGTAGGAAGGACAGGTGTCTTTGGGACTGGTGTCTCAGGAACTAGAAAGGATTGAAGTCCTTGGGGTTGGTGCTCCTAAGTCCAAGATTGTTGCCTTGGTGAAACATAGTTGGAGCTTTGAAGGTTGGAGCCTCACAAAAGTCCAAGTTGGTGCTTGGAAACTGAATGCAACCATTTATATATTGTATCTATTTTATTGCAAAGATTATATTAATAAAAGCATTGATACTTGTTGTTCATCTTTTCTTCTTACTTCTCATTCTTGAATGGCTTCTTTGCTAATCACTTGCTACAAGTGCTCAAAACACTGTTTGCGAGTGCTTACCACTCCTTCGAAATCTTCTCTGATGCTTCATCAATTCTTCAAACTTTGTCTTTTATTGTTATCAATAAAAACTTCTTCATCTTCTTTATAGATGTTTGGTTATTGTTCACATAATGTTCCATCTCTTGTTGTTAGTACTCACTTCTGCTACTAATAATTATACTATGCTTCTTTGAGATTTATAGAGTATGCATGGTTGATTACATAAAGAACAATAACTTATTAACTTATTATGACTTGCAATTTGACTCAATTAAAACTCAACTCACTATAACACTTTTTCTAATGCCAAATTTTTTAACAACCATTGTTGACCGATGTCGACAAATGTCAACCAGAAGTTGAAAAACTTAATGAAACAATCACCAACCATATGAACTATTATCCTTCATATACATTTTACAATTTTCATATACATTTTACAATTATCATTACTCCATTAAGAATAGTTTTCTCATGACTCCATTAAGGTTATTACTATTGACTTAAAGTTATATCAAGTTTGTTCTGATTTAGAAGAACGACCTAGTTGGATTTACATTACTTCTGTAATATTCAACTCTAAAGAACCTTAGCATTTATAAGTGCAAAAATGAATATTTTTAATGAAAAATATGATAACTCTCTGGAATGAGAGAATCTCGGGGAATTTCCTGAGCATTTCTGTAGTTTTCAATCCACCACCAAGTCGAAGTCGGCTCCATTCATTTGGACTAAAGTCTAGTCTAGTCAAGTCTACTAGCTCTTGCGTTGACCAAAACATAGTCGATCAGAATTTCTTCATAAACTTCATGTATATCTTCCCTGCAAGCTCCACAATCCTACTAGCACTGATTTTCTGCATCATCTTCTGCTGAGACAAGCACAAAAACATAAGTCAAACAACCATCGTCCTTCGAACTACAGAGAAAATATGCACACAGGAACATTAATATCCAAATCAGATGATTGCGATGTATCATTTTTAGATGCCGCATTATGTCATGAACATTTTTCTAGCTCATACTTTGGTTTGGTTTCATTACGTCCTTGATCGTATAATTATTCTTGTCGTGCTGTCACTGTAATCAAACAAATTCACCACGTCAACCAGTCGACTTCCCCGTCTTTTGTTCTTTTCTCCATGCAAAGCAACAGTCAGGTACTCAATTTCTCTATCAAATTTCTACAATTTGTTGTCTTACTATTCGGTTATATCAAGGATGACTCCATCCATCATATTGCGGTAATCTACCAACTGGACCAGCAATGCAGCATTTTCCTTTGGTCTTTCAAAAAGTTCATTCCTTTGCCGACGGAGAAGGCTAATCGACCAACACCCATATTCCACAAAAGCCAAGTCGACCAACAACCAGCATGTCAATATTTTGTATACCTAAGCGGGTAAATTTTCCATAGTTAGTCTCCGCGAGATCCCGAATCAAAAACAATTACAAGACAAGACATTCAAAGGTTAATGTGTTTACACCAGTTTCCCTATTCATCTCAATTTCAAGGGAGTCGTCTAACCAGGCGGAAGAATGGCCTGAGCAGGTTAAAGTAGCCGGAATCTATGGAAATAATTATAGAAAAATCTTGTACAGGCAATATTTGAATAGTGTTTTTGATGGTGGAAACTAATTGAGCACCATCAAAAATTTTTAGTACATCTAAAATCTTGAAGTTTAATAACTATAACCTGGATTTACAAAAATTTTTACAGGATTTTCTCATATAACTAGAATTTCCATAACTTTCCGGCCAAACTCCTCCACCTAGTTACACTACATCCAAAAATTAATATTTTTATTGAGCTTGCCCTAATTTTTCTCTTTTCTCAACGCCGATGTTCAATTTGTACAAATTTCAACACTAATGTTCGACCTATACAAATTTATGCCACACGAACTAATATATCTTTAGAAAATAGAATTCGTCTCTGCAAAATAGAATTCTGGTGAACCGGAATTAAACGGGCTAGCTTCCGCTCATTGAGAGGAATAACAAATATTTTCCTCATTAACTGGTTACACATTGTAATCATCTTTGGGCTTCCCTCATATTGTGTGTTTGGTGGGTTTCTTTAGCCTCGACAACGTAATTGAGTAAGTCAACTGATCAACTTCCTCATCATGAGTAACTTCTGCGATTAAAGCATTGTTCTTTTCCCTCTATTACAGTCGATGGTACAATTTCAGAGGACCATCCAAGTCAAGCACTCTGTATGATGCCAAAGAAAATTTTGTTGTGATCTCCCCAGCTTCTCTTCAAATCTCCTACTGGGTATGGCACTTGTTGAATCACTATAGTCATATATGCATCACGCAACGCAACCATATTTCAATATAAAGGATATTTTTTTTCTGGGCAATTAAGAAGTAAAGTGTAAGTAGTGTAGTGGGGATTGTGTGTTGTGTTCTTTGATATTCAAGTTCAAATTTCAAGTTATGTTTATTAATTTATTGATTTTTTGAAATAATAGGTATAGCAGGGAATAACCCAATTATTTATCTTGATTTTTAAAAATAATAGGTATAAAATGAAATAACACAATTATCTACCTTAATCAATGTTATCCAATTATCTACCTTGATTCCTAGAAATAATAGGTATAAAAGGGAACAACTACCTTGATTCCTAGAAATAATAGGTATAACATGGCATAACCCAATTGTCTACCTTGATTCTTAGAAATAATAGGTATAACATGGAATAACACAATTATCTACCTTAATTCCTAGAAATAACATGCATAAAATAATTCCTAAAAATAACAGGCATAAAAGGTAGATATTGTTTGTGAACACCTTAATTCCTAGAAATAACTAGTATAAGAAATAGATATTGTTTCTAAAAATAGCCAGTACCAAATTGATATAATATTACGGTGTAATACAAAGTAAACTCACAAAATTGGTACAATGTGGCCTTAAATGAAATATATTAAGCATCATCTAGGTGCTTACGTACATCAGATAATGAAGGCTCAACTCCCACCTTGAGAAAATGTGCCTAAAGCATCAAGTTTGCTTTAAATGAGGATAATCCAAAATGTGTTCATCAACTTCATATTGTATCTCTTTTGACAATTCTTCATTTATCTTTTCATCATTGTGATGGAAAAAAGGCTCATCATATTCTTGACAAGTAATCATTCATAGTGCTGCTTTCATTATTCTCCAAATCATAGTATCTAGGATTCATGACCAAGAACTGATAACAGAATGTCCATGTAAGGTACATCATGATTGTTTGTTTCCTTGAAATAGTTCTAGGGACAATCTCTGCATTCATTGGATATTTTTGAGAATACTTTCAACAGATGACTCATATAAGATTTATTTATTTATTTAGTAAAAGGTGGTATTTAGAAGGGGCTAAAAATTGTTAGAATTTAGGTTGGTTGGTTTGTTTGTTTGTTTGTTTGTTTTTTTTTTTAATTTGATAGTAGGAGTGTTTAAATAATGTTTTTGATGGTGGAAATAGATTTGACACATAAAAAATTCATGGGACACCCAAAAACAATAATCACTATAACTTAGATTTCCAAAAAATCCTGCCAAATTTTATTAAAAATCATGCGAAAATTTCCATCATTGTCTGACCAAATACTAAGCCTTCTTAAACTACAACTTTGTAAAGTATTTTCTGCGGTTCATGCACAAGTATCACAATTTGGTGGGGGCGTAGTCATTCCTCGGCCTCACCACTGCAGTTATACCTAGAATCCTCACATTGTCTACGACATTTAATCTATTCACCAACGAGGTCATCAAACTTCAAACTATGATTTCTCTTTAATTAAAATAAAATAATCCTTAGCGATTCTTTTAGTTTCTTTATCATATGCAATCACAATGTTCATCAAAATCAACCCCAGAGTCAGTAGCCATATCATCACCAACAATCTTGCACTTTGTCATACATGGATGACTTGTCTAACATCATACATGACAACCATGGAACCAATAGTAGTTACTATTTATTGGTCTCATCAAGTAAATCTATAAGGTGAGTGCCTGAATAATTTACCTTGGAATTTAATTGCACACATCCACACTGCTACTCTTAGAAGAAAGCGACTTGATGACCATCATCAACTAGTAAGTAGAGAAGAAAAGTATTTGACATGGGATATGCCTAGTTGATTCTTATTTTCCCACCCAATCCCGGCATTCCTATCAACTAGGTTTGTGTTTTACATTCTATTTCTTTGCTAGACATAAACTTATGCCATGTATGATATGTTTGGAAGATTGACGACATGTATGGACTACCATGATTCTATAGCACAAAAAGTGTTGGAAACACAAAGAAGACAAAGAAATAATTCACACACAAATCCACAAGTTGTGGCTCTTCTATTGATCACACAAAACATGATGCTTACAATGAACTTGGTGAAGGGTATTTAACCTTTTCCATCTAACGACTTGCCTAAAATATCTTGACATGCAACCACACATTAAAATCCATCTAT
This sequence comes from Pinus taeda, assembly GCA_000404065.3. NCBI lineage: Eukaryota > Viridiplantae > Streptophyta > Pinopsida > Pinales > Pinaceae > Pinus > Pinus taeda. The sequence goes on from APFE030589087.1 coordinate 10,333, forward strand.
CAATTAACTCGACTTGACTCAACACTCAAACACTCAACCCTAAACACTCAACTAACTGACTCTCGAAGTTTAACTAACTCCTCATGCAAGAGTAATTAGCTTATTTTAACACTCCTCCTTAATTACGACCGCTAAACTAAAGACTCATGACAACTCAAACATGCCTGCTGGTTTATGTCTCAGCTAGGCTTACAACACCCAAGTTTCTTCTATGAAACTCAAACACATCTTTTGCTAATGACTTAGTAAATATATCAACCAATTGATCACTAGATTTTACAAGGCTTCAAGTGAACTTCTCCATTGCTCATAAGTTCTCTAATAAAGTGATATCTAGTATCAATGTGCTTGCTCTTTTGATGAAACACACTATTCTTTGATAATGCAATCGTTGAGGTGTTGTCACAATATATTGTTGTTGATCCTTGTTGTTTCTTCTTGAGTCCATAAAATACTCTTCTTAACCACAATGCTTGACATGCTGCTGATGTTGCTGCTACATATTCTATTTCTGTTGATGAAAGTGTCACAATGGGTTGCTTCTTAGATGCCCATGAAATCACACTTGAACCAAGATGGAACACAAAACTAGAAGTGCTCTTCCTATCATCCAAACTTCTTGCAAAATCACTATCTGTGTATCCAATCAAATCCTTCTTTTTTATGCTTGCATACATTATACCACAATCTCTAGTTCTTGCGATGTATCTCAATTTTTTTTTCCCACACTCCAACGTGTGTCTTTTGGAGTCTCCATAAACCTGGAAATCAAACTCACTCCTTGTATGATATCCGGTCTTGTAGTTGTGAGATACATGAGGCTGCCAACAAATCTTTTGAATAGAGTAGGATTGACATCTGATCCTTCATCGTTCTTGCTTAACTTTGTACCTATTGCAACTAGTTTAGGGACAGGTTTGCAATTTTCCATCCTGAATCTTTTCAACAAATCTTTGGCATATTGTTTGACAAATAAAAATTCCCTTTTTCAGATTGGCTCAACTTCTATGCCAAGAAAATATTTCATGAGACCAAGATCTGTCATCTCAAATTATTTCAATCATGGTTGCTTTAAATCCATCTAACTCAAAATCACCTGTAAAATTCATGTCATCAACATATAAGCAAATAATCAAAAATTGTCTATGCTCATTTACCTTTGTGTATAAGGTATACTCAATGTTACTTCTGGAAAATCCATTCTTAATCATGTAGTTGTTGATTCTGCTATACCAAGCTCTAGGCTCTTGCTTTAGTCGATAGAGCGATTTCTTCAACTTGTAAACTTTATCTTCGTTACCTTCAACTTCATAATCTAGAGGCTGTTGCACATAAAATTCTTCTTCTAGAATTCCATTCAAGAAGGCTGATTTCACATCCATTTGATATACTTTCCACTTGTTCTGAGTTGCCATGGATATAACTACTCTTACAGTATCCAATCTAGCTACCAAAGCAAACGTTTTTACAAAGTCTATTTCTGGTTGCTGCGGAATCCTTTTGCTTCAAGTCTTGCTTTAAATCTGTCAATTTCACCTTTCTCATTCATCTTTGTCAATCAAATCCCATGTATCATTCTTTTCAATAACTTCAATTTCTTCATCCATGGCTTGCACCCAATTTTCATCTTTGTTTGCTTCTTCAAATGAAGAAGGTTGGAATGACAACAATGGAAAATTTGAAATAACATCCAAATCATCATAAATATCTTTCAAACTTCCCATCTTTCTCTTACCATTGCTTGATTTATCACCTGATTGACTGTTGGGAGAATCTCTATTTGTTGATATGCTTGAAGATCCATGCTTCTTTAAAAATCTTGGAGTCCTTGTTGGTGTGTCTCTATTTGGTGTCTTCACCTATGATTCTTGCTACTCCTTGTCTGCTACATCATCTTCTTCCATCAATGGTACTTGTGCATCAAATGTTTTGTCTACAGTTCCATTCCACAACTCTTGTTCTTTGAACACAATATCTCTGCTAATTATGGTCTTCTTTGTGACATGGTTATACAATTTGTAAGCTTTTGATTGTCACTATAACCAGTAAATATGCATTTTTCACTTTTATCATCCAATTTGCCTCTTCGCTCTTTAGGCACATGTGCATAAGCTACACATCCAAATACTCTGAGATGAGATATGCAATACATACCTGGCCATGCTTGTTTTGGTACTTTGTTCATCACACTCTTTGTAGGAGATCTGTTGATCACATAAATAGCACATGCAACTGCTTCTGCCCAATACTCATTAGACACTCTTTTTCCTTTCAACATGCTTCTTAACATGTTCATAATTGCCATTTTTTTTCTCTCTACTACACCTGGATTCTATTGTGGTGTGTACCTAGTTGTAAACTGTCTTCTGATTCCATGTTATTTACAGTAATCATGGAACGCCTTTGAATCATAGTCTCCACCATGATCTCATCTGAATACCTTGATTTGTTGATCACTTTGGTTCTCTATTAAGGCTTTGACTTCCTTGAACTTTGCAAAACTTTCAAACTTGTACTTCAAGAAGTAAACCCAAGTCTTTCTGTTATCATCATCAATGAAAGTAAGGAAGTAGCAACTTCCACCAATCGACTGTGTCCTCATAGGTCCACACAAGTCTGTATACACTAGCTCAAGAGGTTGCTTTGCTCTGTATGCAAATCCCTTTGGAAAACTTTCACGGTGTTGCTTTCTCAAGATGCAATACTCACAAGTACTAGCAGGTTGTTTGATGGGAGGTAATCCTCTGATCATCTATTTCTGCTGCAACAATCCTAAACCAGCAAAGTGAAAGGGTCCAAATCGAAAGAGCCATAATCAATAATCATTAGAACATGCAACTATAAAAGAACTCACCTAACCACTGTAATTCATAATTAGAGGAAAGATTTTGTTCCTCGTCGTCTGTACCTTTTCTATCAGCTGCTTGCTTGGGGCTTTTCATATATAACACATTCTTGACCTTGAAAGATAACTCTGTATCCTTTCTGTGTCAACTGACCAACACTTATAAAATTATGTTTGAGACTAGGAACATAATATACCTTTGAGATTGTCTTTGACTCCCCTTGCTTGGTTAAAATGTTGACCACTCCTTTGCCATCCACATCCACAGTCTTGTCATTCCCCAACTTTACCTCTGTTTTCATAGATTGATCGAAATTTGCAACCAAATTCTTGTTTCATATCATGTGCTTACTGCAACCACTGTCTAATAGCCACACACTAGTAGAAATTTCATGCATGGTATGGCAATCTAGGAACATGGAGTTTTTACTCTCTGTAGTGACATTAGCTCTCTGGTTCCCTTGATAAGCTATCTTCTTCCTAGAATCATGAGCATAGTGACAAAATTTATTGCAATAAAAACATCTCACCTTTGATTTGTCAACTCTTTGATTATTGTTGAAGCTTCTGTAGTTGCTTCCACTTTCATGTTTCTCGACCATCTCCTTGACCACCATATCTTCCGCCTCATCCTCTGCCTCTCAATTTATTTCTGCCTCGATCTCTACCTCTTGAAATAGAAACCTGACTTTTGAAAGCAGTCTGTAAAGTGGAATACTTATTTATGTCTATCCTTGCCTCACGTGGTAGAAGTGATCCCATCAACTCATCAACTGCCAATGATGCCAAAACCTTGGCTTCTTCTATGGATGCTACCACAACATTAAATTTGGTAGAAAAATATCTGAGCACCTTCTCAACCATGGTTTGATCTTTAATTTCTCCACCATAAATCTTTAGCCGATTTACGACAGTTATGACCTGATTCATGAAAGAATCAATGTCCTCTGTCTCCTTCATCTGCAGACTTTCAAAATCTCTCCTAATATTCTGCAACTTAACAATATTGACTTTGGCCATACCTTTATAGTTTGTTACCAAAGTATCCCATGCTTCCTTTGTTGAAGATGTGATCATAATCTTCTGGAACACTGCTTGGTCCACTCCCTACTGGATAACCTGCAACACTTGTGCATTCTTCTTTTTGTTCATCTTCCATTGTTCTCTCTTTGCATTAGTGAGAGCTTGTGCTTTTGCTTCATTCTTAGGTTCTGAAAACCAAAACTGGACATAATCCCAAACATCATGAGCCTGCAACGTGGTTTCCATCTTAATGGCCCACACATCATAATATTTCCCTGTAAAAGGTGGGAACTGGGGATGGAAATTTGAGAAAGCCATCTTTCTCCAAAAATTTCTCCTTAGTTTTTATTTTGTATATATATAAAACTTTAATAAAAAACATTAAAAAAAAAAACCTTTTTGAAAACTTTAATAAAAAGAAACCTTTCTTTAATTAAAAGGCCCACTTAAACTCAAAGTAACATATAACCTCTTATTTATGGTATTTATAGACTTTCAAATACTAAAAAAAAATTTACTTATACTTGGCACACTTGCCCCACGTGATGGGCAATAACTTTGACTCCTTCGAATTGCATTCCACCAAGGTTGGCTTTGTAATACTTTCTTTGTGCTCTTACTTTTTTTCTGACGCAAATTTTCTCTCATTCTTGTAATAGCTGCAATAGGTGCGACTCTCTTTAATTAGCAATGGGGACTCACTACCTCGTACTCGAGGATGGTTGTTAACGACAACTGCGGTTGTCAAAAAAATTACGACTATTGGTTGTGATTGATGCTCACACAGCGTGGCTATGCAGGTTGAGGCTGCAACTTCACACATGCGCGAATATCTTCTAAGAGATATGCTCACACAACGTGGCTCCTCTAGCTCTAATAATAAACAATTAATTTTCTCTATAGACTACGGCTGCACTTATTTGATACGTAGGCTATTTGAAATATTTGGCTTAACCTTGCTTTGATACCAATTTGTTGGAAAGACAGAGAAGACAGAATAAATAATTCACACACAAATGCACGAGCTGCGCCTCTTCTATTGATCACACAAAACATGATTCTTACAATGAACTTGGTGAAGGGTATTTAACCTTTTCCAACTAGCGACTTGACCAAAATATCTTGACATGCAACCACATTCAACCACACACTAAAAGTCCTCTATCACTCAACTTGACTCAACACTCAAACACTCAACCCTCAACACTCAGTTAACTAACTCTCTAAGTTTAGCCATCTCCTCATGCAGGAGTAATTAGCTTATTTTAACAGAAAGTGAGACCCTTTAAGTGCATTTTGGAAACATTCTAGTGAGGATTTGATTTAGCCTCGACCTCGACCAGCACATTTGACTCAGACTACTTCCAGACCAACAAGTTTATTTTATGTTGATTGTAGATTTGGGGAATATTTAGGAATTTGATAGTGCTGAGAGAGGTTGATAAATGAATTTTCTTTTCATAAACAAAATATCCGTATGTCAATTGCAATTTCCAAGATGTTACAAGAGGTCAAACAATTTGATTTCTCTCCTAACTTGATTATTAAATATTCCTAAAATCTACAATCTACATAAATTTAGAGCCAACCACAACAAAATACAAACATTCTTTACAATATTTTTGATTTTCTATGTGTGGATTTGTCTTCTTTAGAAGAATATCCATGAGAAATCATCAACAAACATCAAGTTTTATGCTCATCTTTTCAAGGAATAGTCTTTTTAACATAGAGATTTTTGTCTTTCAAAGTATCAATATCAACTTTCGAACAATTTATTGAGCATGTCCACTCTTCAACCTGTATAACATCAACTTGTATACTTTTCTTAAATATAACAATGATAGGTAGTCGAAAAAAATTTACACAACATTCCTCAAGAATTTTTTTTAAAGTTTCATGCAACCTCTTATTATTTTATTCCCAAGTATATGTTTTAAATTGAGTAATCTTGATCTCATTCCTTTGCAGGCTCACACCATTCTCATTCATTATTGTTGAAGTTTGAATTTAGTATCAATGGAAATAGAACCAAAGTTTTGAAGGCTTAGCTTAAACATATAGTCAAAGATAGGCTACACCATGAACAATAACAAGAATATACACATTACACATGAAAATAAGTTTTAGGAAGGAATTCCAACTATTTTTGTATTCAATTTTCATATATAAATTTATACATTACTAAGATACATGGAGTTTTTTTACGTTGTGCTTCATGGACATTGGGTGGCCGTTACATCCACGGGAAAATATGGGTAGCTTAACGCCGAAGGGAATCTTTTAAAGCCCGTTAGCCAGACTAGTAGGGCCTAACTCCAAGGGCGTCGAGGAGAATTGACCTTGTGATCTCCCAATCAGTGAGGCACTTAACAATGGGGACTTGACCAGTTGAGCTAACCCCTCGGGCTTAAGATACATGGAGTTGTTGTACCACTCCAACGAATTATGAGTTAAGGGTATCTACCTTTTATTACATACAATTCATATATTTATTTAGTATTTAGTGATGACTATTATATATGTCTAAAAGGCCCCTCAATGCCCCTTATTACATTGTTGTTAGAGAAGATATTTTATAGAGTAGTACATTAATTATTCTAATTGCATAGTCACGATTCAAGCCATTTTTCCTCCTTTTGATAGCTATTTGATAACTTTAGACCCTAAGCCTTCTTAGTTCAATGGTAGCCATTACAGCCAATTATGTTTAATATGATATATTGTTATTGGCATTCATGATTCATTTAAATGAAATTACAAAAACATATTTTTATTTTGTGAATAAAAATACTTTCTGTTATAGAAAAATGAGAGATTTACATTATTAGTATAAATATCAAAGTTATGTGCTTCATAGGCACCAACTCATAGCAAAACAATAGTTCATATCCACTAGAAGCACCAATACAACAATGATAGAGACCCATTCTCAAACAACAACTAAAGAGTTCAAACAAGAGTTTATACCCTTCATCAAATGAGATGAATGCAGAAAAAGATTGAGCACAAACAATGACTAACTGCTCTTCAGGAATTACAACCATGAAAATATGAGTAAGACAAGTCCATAAAATTGCAAGTGTTGGCAGGGGAAAGATGAGCAAACTGATCCCAAATATGAAACTACATAAAAATATGCCTTCCACCCAATAGAGAAAGAGTAGCCACATACTCAAAGGAAAATATACATGTCCTTTCCTTTGCAAGCCAAGCTGAAAACATATAATGAAATAGGCTGCAATTGCCAAAATATAAGTTCGATGTGCACATGTAATAAAAGAAGATAAAGCATGCACATGTAGCTCCAAAACCCAAGTCTCTTGAGAGCTTACACTTGAACCGCCATCAAAATCCCAAGTTGGCATAATATTGACAACATCAGTAGTAATCCACCAACTCCAAGAGAAGTGAACAACATGTTATCTGTAGCCACGAATATTTGAAACTAAAAATGACAACAAAAACTATGAATTGCACCAACCTTAGTCATGATAAGAGGAAATGATAATGAGAGTGCCACCATAAATCCTTCAACATGAGCCAAACAAGAACCCAAACTATCGAAACAATACTGAAGGTTACGAAGCATTATTTTAACATCTTCAAGGGAAGAAAAGAGATTATAGGTGTCAACTTGCTTATCCTAAAATACAAGGCGCAATAGAGTAGCCATCTACTGGTGTGAGGCTAGCGAATTGAGAAAGTGAAGCCATTTCTTTTGAGATTTACCAGGGTATGGAACCCATCTCAATTCCTCACCTTGTACCTCTACGTCTGAGTGATAAGGGAAACTAACATCCTCTTTACTTTCCAACAATACAATCTCTCTCTGAACTACTAGAGGAACCACATCGAAGGGGGTGGCCATAAAATCATATGCAGAGGGAAGCCACCTATTTTTACCAACATTACCTCCTCCATTCCTTCTGGAGCTCATCCTTTTCCATGCCTAAGCAACTGTTAATAAACTCCAGGACCCTGAAAAACAAGAACCCGTCCCTCAAAAACCAAGAAAGGGCCAAGATGTACTGCCTAAATAAACCAAACTGAATACTAATAGGTCGTCACAAAAAGACCAGCCAACAAGAAACAATTTAGGGAAATGAGCAATATTACTTTATAACGTTCTGGGCAAAGAAAACTTGTGACTTCAATGTTTCAAGAAAAAATGCCTAGGGTGCATAATGCTTTTCTTGAGAATTGAGCCGCAAATGCATTATCCAAACCAAGCCACTATATTTAATATAATGGATGGCCCTATGGGTACGAGGCATTATTCTAGAATCCATAAATGTATCTAAGTGTAGTATGAGAAAGCTTTAGGGATGTGCCAATGAAACAAATAAATGATAATGGATGAGTACGTAGCAAGTGGTAATTTACATGTAATTGACCTTTTTCAATGTGATGTGTCCACATTTCTAAATTTTTTAATTTTATTTATTAATTTAAGTTAAATATATTTGAGTCTAAAGTCAATTACATGGAATTATTTTTCTTTTTTTAAAATAAAAAAGTAATATCTATTTAAAGAAAATCAAAGTAGTACAACTTTTTACACTATATGAACAAAATTAGGTGAATATTTTGTGTTGCTTTTTATTATATGGTGTAAATTAATCTACATAATGGATGCTAATATATCCACATGAAATGATATTTTGTATCTATATTCTCTGAAAATGCTTCTTAGTGCATGCATACTCACACTTCTAAAAGTGTATGGATTGTATACTTTGTTATAGCTATCCATGGCTAAAGATGGTTCCCTCTTTTCCTCATTGAGTAAAGCTATAAAAAAGGAGATTTTTGTTTGTTGATGATTATGGTCGAGTTGTTGTTGGTTGTGGTCAAATTGAAAGTTAGAATGGTGTGATTGCTAAAGTATACCACCTAGCTAGTTTGAATGCTAATTTGTGAGTGAATCCATGATGATAAATTATATTTTTTTTGGACAATGAAAAATAGGTTTGATTGGTTTTTCAATTCGAGATAATCAAGACTTACACACACACACACACACACCATGCCTTCCATCTTGATATCCCTTTACATAGGCATCAAGACTCTTATGCTCCATCAACTCCAAGTCCCTATTAAATATCAATGATATTTAGTGGTATTTTTTGATGTCTCTTTGCCTTCGAAGATCAATATCGAACTTTGCAGAATGGTGATCAGGTGCTACCAAATATAGTCAGCCTTACCTCCCCAAAAATTAAGGTGGGTGAAGTACTAAGGGAGGGGGGATGACAAGGCATGCTGAGATTTTGTAAGAAATTTCTTTTCTTATAGATGCAACTTTTTCTAGCACCATTGAATTGGATATGAAAGGCTAGTATATTTTAGTTTTATGCTTTAAAAAAACCATGCATAAATCATTCTCCCAACATAATGTGGTACCTCATAACTCCATGTAATTTCCTTTCATACACCATGAGGAACCATCATAAAGATACAAGAAATTGAACATATTACACCATGAACCTTATTTAGAGTTAAATTTAGAAATTACATCTTTTTTTAGCTCCACTTCTATTTTCTCCTATTTATCTAAACCACGTACTTTCTTCATTCATATCCACATAAAATTAATATAAACATCCATATAAAATTCATTTAATATTTATGCATCCTCAAAAAATAAATATTCACTCATGCATTAATTAACTAATAGTGATATATCATCACTTTTGAAACAATATGCTCTATTCTTTGTGAAACATAGACTCTACTGTATTATTCAGACAAAAAAATAACCACACAAATACCATACGCAAGTTCTATAAATTTTTATATACATAAATTCAATAACCAAGTAATTGAACTAAAATAACCCAAATTCCCTTTAGTATTTGTACCTAAATTATTTAATTAGTGAATATGCTCTTTTATAACCAAGTAATTGAACTGAAATAACCCAAATTCCATTTAGTATTTGTACCTAAAGTATTTAATTAGTGAAT
>APFE030589089.1:0-11201 GCA_000404065.3 Pinus taeda
CAACATTGCAGTCCCAACCATTCACTCTTAATAAAATTGGCAATCTGTGATAGTAAAGTGCGAGAGATAATTGGTGTTTCTTATCAAACAAGTTATATCAATAGTCAAGGATCTTGATTGCTTTAATTCAATTCAATTTTTAACTTCATATTGGCGTTGGCAGTGTAGTGCCTCTCCTCCTCCTCTTAGAGTTTCCTGCATTGTGTGGATTTATTAATTCTTCAACATATAGTTGTTGAGATAGAAGAGATTACATTTCGGAATATGGGCTTTTGGCATTAAGAAACTAGTAAACGAAATCTTGAACAAATGTGGCAAAGGAAAGAACCAATTATAGAAACCCACAAAAAAACATTAAAAGTGGAGTAGGAATAAAATAATTGTGATTTTGAACTAATTTTGTAGCAAATGAAGTAGATGTCTTTCTAAAAAAAAGATAGGAACATGAAAATAAAATGTTTCCAGTTGAGCAAAGGGGTAAAGGAAACAACTTGAGCTTTTGAGACACGGTGTATAGGTATGTGTCCAACGGTGTTAACACAAGCTCATATTAAAATTCTTCAAGTTGTTGCTAACTACCTAGTTGTTTCGTAGATTATAAAAATGTGAGTAGTTTAACAAATATAAGTTTAGACATTGATTGTTAACAACACCAGAAGGTGGGAAACATTAGTTCCCAACTAATCCTATGTTAAGGAAGACAAGTACACAATAGTGTTCACAAGAAGTGTTGAGGTCTTACAACTTATAATTGTGGAAGATTTAAAGCCATAATATGGATGCAATGTAGAGCACATGCAACCTCCTTGGTGGACCTTATGTGCAAGATCACAAATCCATTTATAATGGATACCCCATCACTCAGAAGCTTCAAAATATGGAAAGGTTTGTTAATTTGGCTTTTCCTTCTACATTTTCCTCTATTGCCAATTCTTATGAGTATAGGTAGCCTGCATTGTACATACTCATAGAAGAAAGAAGAATGCAAGTACCAAAAGGAGAACATCAAATCATACATGTTTTACAATATTCTTTTATGTGGTTATATTTGTATAAAAATGGTGGAGAGTGATCATAGTTGACCAAGTCTCCAAGGGTTACAAGTATCTGATACAAAGTTAGGTGAGTGATCATCTTTGACCGAGTCACCAATGAAATATTAACGACAAGGTAGATAAACTACAAGACATAAAGTACAAAATAAATAACATATATATATGTATATATATATATATATTACATATTTAGACTAAATCCAATATGAATTATGGACAAAGTATGATCAATTTTGCGATGACGAAAACAAATGTCGCCAATTTCTATTGATTGTACACTCTTTCTAGTGAATGACATCATTGTTTATAGGAACTAAGATGGCAGGAATAACATGATTGGATACTAGAAGAATGGATGTTGAAATGAGAGTGCATGGAATAATTGCAGGGGCATGATGTTCAATTATAGAATGTCCTCCTAATAAGAATAAGGTAATCCTTTGTTGTGGAAACACCTATGCAAAAAATATGACCTTCATATCCTTAGTTGGAGGTGAATCATGAAGAAGATGCTAACTAGGGCATGGTCTGAAGTAAGTTGAGGATTGGAGTTGGACTCAGTGCTTAGAAAGACATCTCCATGCAAAAGTGTGAGCACTAGAAAGCAAGTAGATGAATGCTGACATGGATGCGCATTGGAACATATCAAACATTTTGAACTCGTGGATATTGATATGGTTAATAACGTATCTTCTAGCAAATGCAGAATAAGAGAAGGAAGAGATGACATTGTAGATCTTATTATCCTTGAAGAGCTTGTAGAAGTTATAATACCCACAATTTTGTGCCTTTTTGTGAAACTGGTAGGGCTTGAAAAAAATCACATCTCAACAATATGAGGGTGTAACATCACAATCAACTGTATCAATGAATGGTCTAATGGAAAATCTGATAAAACACAACAAACATAAAGTAGGTACTACTTCGTGAACCCATCCAATATGATATGGATGGGGATGAGTGGTAGAAATTTGGATTTTTTCAATCAATTGTTGAGAAAGCAGTTTGTTTTTGTTTCCATTGTCTATGATTAATTGTGCAAGTTGTTGCTTGATCTAGAAATTATGAAATTAAGAGAGCTCCATTCTTCTATGATTAATTGTGCAAGTTGTTGCTTGATCTTGAAATTATTAAGTGAAGAGAGCTTCATTCTTGTTCTCACAATAGCTTTTTTCCATGAGAACCCACTAAGGGTGGGTGGAGGTTGAATTATTAACATTAATATCTAGGTATGCATCATTAATGTCAACACTTCTTGGTTGTTCGATGTTGTTCAATAAGAAATGCATCGACCATTTTTTCCTACAAGTCACAACATTCATTATCAAAATGATAATATCTCCAATGATAGAATTGATGTTTCTTCTTTCCTTTGCCAATCAAACTAGGTGTTTCTTGATTGTGAGCATTAGCACGCAGCTTAGCGTCTTGGCAAATAATTAGGAGAGATGTTCCAAGGAGGAAATTGGGAAGAGTTCGAGCTTTGCATCGATGTGAGAAAGCAGACTTAAAGTATACTTTATGCAAAAGGGTTTGTTGTTGTTGTTTATTGGGAACAATATTATTGCAAGTGGGTCCATTTCATTTTGGTATCATAGCTATGATATGCTCCAAGAAGTCATCAATATCATATTTGAAGATTGGATGCCTTGGACGAAATATTATACTTGTGATCATGAAGAATTTAATTCAATTGTATTAGGGCTTGATTAAAACATATAGGTGTTGACATATGAGATATTACATTTAGGAATATGGGCTTTTGGTATTAAGAAACTAATAAATGACATTTTGAGCAAATGTGGCAAATGAAAGAATAGATTAGGGAAGCCTACAAAAAAGCATTAAAAGTGGAGTAGGAAGAGAATCATGGTGATTTTGAACTAATTTCGTAGCAAAAGTAGTAGATATTTTTGTGAAGAAATAAAAAGATAGGAACATGATAAGAAAATGTTGCTAGTTGAGCAAAGGGGTAAAGGAAACAATTTGAGCTTTTGAGGTACCGTGTGTAGGTATGTGTCCAATAGTGTTAACACAAGCCTCATCTTAACATGCTTCAAGTTGTTGCCAATTACATAGCTATTTTGCTGATTATGAAAAAGTGAGTAGTTTAACAAATAGAAGTTTAGGCATTGACCATTAAGATGGGAAAGCCCATAGTATAACACTGACATAGGATATCTCATAGTTCTTATCAGAGGAGAATGCTTATATAAGATAACTCATAGTGCTTATGAGAGGAGAAAATTGACATAGGTTATCTCAAGAGTCTGAAGACTATTTTAATTAGATTAAATTAGTATGAAAATGTTATTGTGATGACCCTTCTTCTATATCTACATGCTCTTATTTTAAAAAATTTAACCAACAAGTGGATTTTATTTTTGATTCGATGACATAGATTGTGCTTTTATTACTATTTTTGCCTAGATGACATGCACTGTGCTTTTATTACTATTTTTGCTTGGAAGACATGAATTGTGCTTTTATTACCATTTTTGCTTGGATGACATAAGTCATGCTTTTTATTACTATTTTTGCCTAAATGATTTAGATTGTGCTTTTATTACTATTTTTAGTTAGCCAACATAGATTGTGCTTTAGGTTGCGCTTTTATTACTATTTTTAGTTAACCAACATGGATTGTGCTTTAGATTGCGCCTTTATTACTATTTTTAGTTAGCCGACATAGATTGTGCTTTATTACTATTTTTGGTTGGTTAGATGATACGGATTGTGCTTTTGTGCTTTTATGGTATAGCTCTGAAAAAGGCTGGAGCGTCTTTCCGCATCTAAGAGATAAATAATCTGAGTCGTCAGTTGCAAACAGAATTCGCATCATCATCTGCGATTAGTAAAATTGGTTGTCTGTGATAGCAAAGTGCGAGAGATAAGTGACGTTGCTTATCGAACAGGTTATCTTAACGGTCAAGGATGTTGATTGATTTAATTCTATTCAAATTTTGGGTTCATATTGACATTGGCATTGCAGTTCCTCATTGTGTGGTCTAGTCTCGTGTGTTTGGAGCTCCGTATGTTGTGTGTGCGTATGGATGTAGTTTGGTCATGTATTTGGTGTGTCTGTCTGTCTGGTCTGCTTGTATTCTGGCAGATGCAGAGGCAGAATGCTTGTGTTCCCTGACAGGCAGAGACAGAGGTAGAGGCAAGTAGCGCATCAAATATTGAATCAAGATCACAGTTAAATGAGGCATTGCGGTAAAATTCTGCGGTAAAATTTATGTTCAAACTCTCTGTATGGATCACTCTGATTATGGGTTGTGGGTTGCAAACAAGATTAGCTGAATGAGAGAGGAATCAATTTGATTTTAGGAAATTCAATGGCATTGATTAAATCCTGTAAATAAATTGAGATGTGCAGTGTTGTTTGGTTTTTTAAATTAGATCTTCAGCATCCTTGACGAGAGGCGGCAAAATAGATCCCTACTTCGAATAATGGCCACTGGGAGCGTTTTATTTGGCAGAGCCTGCGGTTTTCCTGGTTTTAAAATCAGATCCTCTGCATCCATGGTGAGGCGGTTTCTTGGTTTTCTAAATTAGATCCTCTGCAACACCGTAAACCTTGCAAATATCATGTCTCTCCATGTGGATTCGTCCCTCGGAGGTAAGCAAAGCATTTTCTTGACTGACTCTGTTTTAAAGTCATTGTCGATTGCATGTGTGATGAAGAGATTGTTCAGATTGTGTGATGAAGAGATTGTTCAGATTGCAATGTACTTGCATTGAATTTTTTGTTCTCCTAGCTTTCTATGTGTTTCTCAGGTTTCTCAGGTTTTGCACTGAATTATTGAATTATTAACTATTTCTAGGTTAAGCATATTACATCCTGCAATGCTCTTCAATGATTTATTTTATCATTCATCGCTGAAGCCTGAAACCTACCTATTATCCAAAATTCTATATCAATTATTTCGTTACCATTTTCATTCCCTGCCAGGAAGATCGAGAATGAGTAGGTTCAGGAGGTGGGGTTGGATTCAGGAGGGTATTCCTTCCAGATGTTCGGGAATCGATTAGTCAACTTCACCGGTCATGCTGCCTCTGTAACTATAGCTCAGATCCTTGGCTCTCCCTAACTTCTCTTCTGTGGCTCTCTAACTATAGCTTAGATTCCTCTGTTTGTATTTCTGGATTTAAATTTGGATTCAATGTATTTGGTTTATATTGAATTTCTGGATTTAAATTTGGATTCAATGTATTTGGTTTATATTGAATTTCTGGGTTATGTTGGACTTGTAATTTAATGGCTCAATTTTTTCTATAGGCACATGTGGACCATATGGATTTGATTTGGGTCACCCTTTTATCCTCTCCAGCTCCCCCATTTGGGTCACCCCTTTATCCTCTCCAGCTCTCCCAAAGACCCTCCATACTGATGCAGAGGTTCAGTGTCTAATCCAATCTCACCCACGGCCAAATTAGCCTATATATATGAGATTACATAAAACCCATAACTATTTTTTTATTCATTATAATTTGGTAAATTTTCTCAAACACAGGGCTCTCTCTGTATTTAATTATTTTTAAATTTTTATTTTGTGGTATATTTTGTTGGCATTAAGATTTTTTAACAAAAAATTTGTTAAGTTCATCAAAATATTTACATAAAAAAGCATTTAACCATTTTTAAAGATCAGATATTATTTGCCTCCTTTCGCTTTTAAAACTAAAAATAGTTGTTCACATGATTTGGGACTGTATGCTTGGCAAGAAGCTTTCAACTCAGGATTTTAGTGTGATTATTACCATTGCCCCACTTCAATTTCAAATGTTTCACTGCTTCCTATGAACCTGCCGATAGTACGCAATTCACTCCAAATAGTAAAACGTCGTATCTATCTTTTTAACATTGTGAATTTTCTGTAGAAGATAATCACAAATTTCATTGTCATAATTAGTTAGATTAAATTTCTGGGTTTATATTTTGATTTTCTCTCCAATCACTTTCGACATCTCGTAATTTTGTATTTTTTCTCCCTCAACTTGGCTTGTTATTTTGACTCGTTTGATTGTTTGGGAAGGAAATGAATAGAGGTTTTGAGTTGTCACTCTCACTCTCATTCAGTGTTTGTCGTTATTATGATTATATTCATATAAATTTCAATTTCTCCCACTCATTATTGATAGATATTTTGCCTGTATTAAAAAAAAATGGTGAATACATCTGGGATTTCATAACAATTACATGTGTTGGAGACTTGTACACCCTTACCTTTACACTGTGGTGGAGACATTGCCAACTAGATTATATATTATATTCCACAGCATAAATACATGCAAGCAAACTTAATATACTATATTACACAGATATATATAATATACTACAGATATATGCATACAAACTTAATATATTATATTACACAGCATAAATACAGAGTAGTGGGCTTACTGTTGGTTGTTGACTCTCCTGAAACCGTTGTAACCTTGTAAATATAATAGATTCATCTATCAAAGGTATTCTTGATTGAATATTGGATTTCTTTGTTTTCTTGTATGTCCATTTATTAATAATTTATATGATAGTTAGTTGAATTGAGGCTTCTGTGATCCATAATAGTTGAAAGAATAACTTCAACTTATATGATAGTTCTGATGAGTTTGGTAATAAATAAAATTACAGTGATAATTGTGATGATTTTGATAATAAATGTATTTATTACTGTGTTTTCATTTTTTTTACTGGTGAGAAAAAATGATTTTGATAATAAATTTATTTAATGTTGTATTTTTTCTTTTACTAGTTTGAAAAAATATTTATTCTTTTACTTCTAATTTTTAAAGCAGTCAAACTCTATCATGCACTGGGACTGTTTGCATTTAATTGATTACATTTTTTTAGTTTGATGAGTATTTCTAAATAGGTTGTAGGCTATATGGGAGTAAGATGACTTATATTGCATGGGCATATCATGGTTGCAGAAACACAACGTAGAGCAAATGGTGCAAAGGTAAATTCAATGCATGATATGAATTTTCAATCTATTCATTGCCTTTCAATTATAAAATTAGGCTGGTTATTTTTCATAAACTATTAAATTTGATTCTTTATAAAGCTTTTGCTACTTTACAAATAAGGCATAGATGACGATTAAATTTTAATAATTATTTGTTTTTTTTTGGCACATGATAAGAAAGGACATGAATATACAAGCATGCTAGGATAGATGAACTATCTACATGTCATTATGAAATCATGACATGAATTCATTATGTTATCGTGACCCAAAATAAATTGGCATTCATTTATTTTTCATCTTCATTATGTAATTACTCTAAAACCACTATAATAATAAAAAGTATTGTTTTGTTTGAAAGGGCTAAAAGCCCTTTCTCATTGCTCTTGAGGATGGACCATGACTATCCTCAAGGGTTTGTGTCCCTCTCTCCACCTTACTTTTCCATTTACTTTTACTTATTTATTTTAGAACTAGATAGTTTTAGTTTAATGGATTGTAAATTAAAAATATCAAATAATGCATCAATATAAATAATAATAACATGTAAATTGAAAATCTTAAATTTTAGATCAACTCGAAGTTATGTAAATGCATTTGATTTAATCAATATGATATTTTTGTAGGCATGGGTTTTTGTGATAATTGCACAATTTTTCGATGCTTGTTTAGCGGTTCAATTTGTATATGATCAAGTTGTATGTCTTTATTGTATGTACATTGATTGGTTGGTGTATGTTAGTTACAATTATTTTTGTATGCCTATTGAGTGATTGAATATATGTATCATGAAGTTGTATATTTTTATTGCATACAATGATTGATGGGTTTTTCTATTACTTTGTGATGATGAATTTAAATGCAGAATTTAGTGTAATGATTATTGTTTGAATTTCATTTATTTGATTGTGTTTTACAATGAATGGGTGGCACATTAATATGTATTTTGAAATGTGTGAGAATTTTCTTTGTTAATACTTGGTGCTTGGTATCTATATTATGTTTGTGCATTCAATTTTTTTCTGTGTGTGATGACAAAAATTTGATATGTAATGTTCAATGTATTTGTGTGTCTTTACAATGCTTTTTCTGACGTGTACTTGTGACTGTGTATGAGAATGGTTGTTGTTTGGCTTTTTATTTACATAGTTGTGTATTTATAATGAATGTGGATGACATGTTTGATATGTACTTTGAATTTTCTGTGGCTTTTCTTTAGCATATGGCTTGATTTAGTGTCTACATTAATTTTTTATGTTTGGATATTTACAATCTTCTATGTATGATGATAAAAATTTCATATGCAATATTTGTATGTATTTATAATTTTGCGTGTAGTACGAAGATTTGATGGGATGTTTGTATGATTGTGTATTTGCAATGCTTTTGATGTTTGAATGTTTGTGCATTTGCAATGCTTGTTATGATTGTGTGTTTGTATTGCTTATTAGATTGTAAATTAAAAGTATCAAATAATGCATCAATATAAATAATTATAACATGTCAATAGAAAATCATAAATCTTAAATCAACTTGAAGTAATGTAAATGAATTTGATTTAATCAATATAATATTTTCCAACCATGGGATTTTGTGATAATTGCACAATATTTGGATGCTTGTTTAGTGGTTTGATTTGTGTATGGTAATTGCAAATTTTTTTGTATGCATATTGAGTAATTGAATTTTTGTACGATAAAGTTGTATGTTTTTATTGTATGCATTGATTGATGTGTTTTTCTCTTATTTAGTAACGATGAAGTAAATGCAGAATTTAGTGTAATGATTTTGGTTTGAGCTTCATGAGGGAGATATCGATGATTTAAAATCAGAGTTCGGAGGAGGGAGATATCGGTGATTTAAAATCAGCTCTTTTTCTAGAAAATTTCGTGACGACGAGAAAGTGGAAATAGATTGGTGTGCTAGCCAAGAACCTGTATGCACTTGAGGTACAAGATGCATGTAAAGCCTTGAGGAGCAGGGCAAAGGCTAGATACTTGGTGGTTGAGAGGGAGACTAAATTACCTCTCAAAATGTAGAGCAAGAAGAAGTCTCAGACAATTGTGGAGGAGCCACGATTGGTGCAGTAGCTTCAGGAGGTTACGGAGCAGCCACAACAGGGGAAGCTTAGTGGAGATCGAGTAGAGACATCTACTCATGCAGAGAACTCAAGTAGGGGGGAACTTCGAGGCAGGTGGACAAAGGGATCACATGCAGTCATACCTCCAAGTAGGAGGTGGGGCGATGTGGAGTGATCGTCCCAAGGAGGAGGGGCAGGATCCTTGAGGTACCCAACCTCTTAGATGAGACCTTGCTACACGAGCCCCGATGTGGAGTAGCAGGAACTGACTGATTGGGTAGAGACAAATGCGGATGGAGCGGCAAAGAGAGCGATAGTGCAGGGAATCCTAGGACAGCGTATAAATAGCAGGTTTCAGCAATGTGAGAGGCACAAGTGTTTTGCACAATGCTAGGTGGCACAAAGAGTTGTGAAATGGTGCGAGATGCATGGAGATGTTGCAGTAGTGTAGATATCAGAGAGGGAGCACTTGTCAGCAGCAGGTAGAGCTTCAGCATCAGAGTATGTTCCTAGCCCAAGAGAGTGGTCAGTTGGGAGTGTTTTTGTTCCAAGTGTTGTTGGAGCAAGTGGACCAAGTAGATGTGTTGCATGCGGAACATTCCAGAGTTATAGGATCAAGTTCGAGAGGAAGCCTTTCTTGTTGAGAGGGAGTGTTGAAAAATGTGCAACAAGAAATGTTAAATTTCGAATGTGCTAAAAATAGACCTGCTAAAAATAACATGTCGAAAAATAACAGTTTGGCCAGTAAGGTCATTGGCCACATTGGGTGAGAGGTGAAACTGCTAAAAATAGAAAGTTCTAAAAATAGCATTTCTGGGTCCCTTCTTACTTATAGAAATCCCTAGTCTATCTATAGGAAGTAGAATTAATTTTGGTCTTAATAGCAATTGGAAATATTAATTAATTAATTCAGTCGAGTTAATTAGTTAAGAAAATTCGAATTTGAAGTATTTGTGAGCATGCACATGAGTTGTCCCATTGATTAATGAATTTATCCTTAATTTCCTCCACCGATTGAGGGAATAAGTATGAGTTCTATAATGAGAGAATCAGTTGACTTAGTTCTAACTAGTCAAGTCTAGTTAGATTATTTTAACAAGTTGTTAAAATAATAAAATATAGTTTGTTAATGCTTTCATGCATGTTACAACTATTATTTTAGGTCACTAAGAATTCACTCATGGGTAACTGTTGCATGTCAGTTATGTTAGAGACCCAGTTGAGATCAAATGTGGGGCAGTGTACTATCATATGCTTGGATATTTCTAGTAAGTATTCCTTGCATGGAGAAGGATCTATTATAGGAGATTTGAGGACTTGTGGCCTATATATTGAGGCCTAGGTAGTCCATGATTTTCATCTTCTGATTGAAGATCATCAGAGTACAAAGAGATCAGGATAGCTATTGAGTTGATTCTTTTTGTATTGTGAAGAGAATTCCACTTAATTGATAATACATGGTTGGGTTTTTAAGCGGGTGCTTTCCCCTGGATATATCTTGTGTTATGTATGTTTGAGTTCTCCATATTAGTAATATGTGTTCTTATTGATGTTTCTCATGGTTGATTAAGCTTTCGATAAAATGTTTATAGAAGTAGATCAAGTGTTCTGCTTTAGTACATTGCATTACCAGGTTGATCTACAGGTGGGAAATTTCTACATGGTATTAGAGCTAGCTGATTTGTAGAAAATGTTCTCCATGGTATCAGAGCTAGCTGATTTGTAGAAAAATTCTACAAAACTCTCCAAGAACTAATGGGGCATATAGAAATAGGTCTCCTGGTGGGTACAGGTAATAAAGAGAATGCAGCACCATCTAAGAAGTTCAAGGCATCTGACAGAGGACAAGGACTTCGATATGAGGAGCAAAATAAGGATGAAGGTTGGAAGCCTTTGCAATGTTGGACTTGTGGAGGAGAGCATCGTAGGGGATATTTCCCACAACATCTGGGTGGTAGACCATGGATCTATAGTACTCAGGAGGCACAGAAAGTGGGAGATGTTGGGAAGACTATTCCTAAGATCTATGCAGCACTAGATAATAGACACATAGACCATTAAGCATCTATCATTGAGATGGATGGTAATAATTTT
>APFE030589091.1:0-15927 GCA_000404065.3 Pinus taeda
GGACTAACTAAAATAGGAAGGTATCCCGAAATGCTATTTATGGTAGTGCTATTTTTAGCACTTCTATATTTAACATTTCTTGTTGCTATTTTCAACACTCCCTCTCAACAAGAAAGGGATTATCAGTAACCCCAATCTTGTCTCTGTGGAACTCAAACTTTCATTTTGACAATGCCTTCGTCAAAATATCTGCATCTTGTTCCTTAGTTGAAACATACAACAACAACATGATCCCCTTGACCACACAGTCTCGAAGATGGTGATACCAGATATTAATGTGCTTGGACCTATCCTGAAAAATTGGATTCTCAGAGAGTTTGATACAACTCTGATTATCATAGTAGATCAAAGTTGGATCCATCCTCTAACCAAACAATCCCACTAGAATCTTCCGCATCCAAATGGCCTCACATGCAGCCTGACTAGTAGCCATTTATTCAGCCTCTGTTGAGCTAAGTGCAATTGACCTCTGTTTCTTGTTGTACCAGGAAACTGTAGCTGAACCAAGGTTGAAGATTCCTCTAGAAGTGCTCTTCTGGTTTGATGGATCCCTGCCCAATCCGCATCTGTGAAGCCCTGAAGCTTCACTCCTATTAGTGTCAG
Organism: Pinus taeda; assembly: GCA_000404065.3. Lineage (NCBI taxonomy): Eukaryota > Viridiplantae > Streptophyta > Pinopsida > Pinales > Pinaceae > Pinus > Pinus taeda. The sequence continues at coordinate 604 of APFE030589091.1, forward strand.
TCTTTGAAACCTTCTACCAGTGATCAAATATGCTCTTACAAAGTGGTGTTAGGGTGTCAAGGTCAAATTTTGTCATTTTAGTGAGGTTTCAAGTAAAATTTGGTCACTGGGTATTAGGTCTAGGATTTATTTTCACTCCTTTCAAAGTTGTCCAAATGTCGGTCCATGTCACCATTCATCTAAGTGTACCATCATTCAAAGAGTTGTCATCATCATTTCAGGTTCCAATGGGTCATTTTACACCTTGTTCATGCTTCAGTTGTGCTTAGGTAAGGTTCCCTCTCCTAGGGTTTTGAAGGTAATTTATCTTGGATGGTCAAATCATCAACAAAAATTGTGTCCTGATGTTCATACCCCTTCCCATATCCTTAATATATCTTATTAAGCACTTCCCATCACTGATATCCCTCAAATTCCCCATTTTTCCACAAACCCTAGTTTCTTGCTACAATTTGACAATTTTCTAGGCTAAGACTGTGTTTTTCCATTTTGGACCCCTTCCCCTCACTAAATCTTTGAAATTCCACTTTTTTCTATTTCCTAACATCCCTCTCTACTTCCTAAAATTTCCTCAAGTATTTAGAAGCCCCTTATCCCCTTCATTTCACTTCATTTCGACAAATCCCCTGTTCCACACATCAGGATAGGTTTTACTCAAATGATGTTTCTGAGCAAGAAAAAATGAATTTGGGAATAATGAGAGAGGTTTTGTCTACAGTAGGCCAAGGAAGAAAAACCTCCTTCACGTTTTACACAGGTGTCATGGGTTTAGAGAAATGTCAAAAATAAAGTTGCCTTAGGAGGGTTGTTGCACTTTTAGAGTGGCCTTGGGAAAATCAAGCTTTCTCCTATATTGGTTGGCCAACTGACTTGCTTGATGATATAAATGACATCTAGATAGAGCAAGATTTGCAATGAGCTATCCTGAGCTAAATTTGGAGTTGAGGAAGACCTTCAAAAGTTTACTACAACAACACTTGGCATTTAGGCAGCCTCATTTTACACATTTGGAAAAGTCTTGGGATATTGGACTTTTGATAGGGCAAATGAGCTCCAAATTGGAAAATTAAAGATGTTCTAGAAGGTAGACTCTATAATCTTTCCAATGAGCTATCACATGCCTAATTTGGACACTGGGAAGGCCTCCAAAAGTGTCCTGCAAAACGCATTATGCACCTATCAGTTGGTGCTACGCATAGAATTGGCACTACGCACCTGGCGCAGGTTTTACACTGAGTTTTGTTCGGGTGCTATGCATACAAAGTGCATTATGCACCTAGGAGGTAGCGCTACACACTTTGCAATTGGGCTACAAATTCTTGCAAATTTCACCATTTTTCCTCAAAACTTCAATTTCTCCCTCTAAACAAGTAAGTACATGAATCCTATCTTGTGTGTTAGGGTTTGTTTACTAAGATTGGTGTTTTGTGTTCTTCAAACTGAAACCCTAGTTTTATTCATTTCACTAGTGGCTGTATACCCTATCCCCTTAATCCCATTTCCCTCATACATTTTCCCCTTAATCCCATTCTCAACATATAATTTCCCAAACCCCACATCTACCCACTCTTCCTAAAACCCTACTCATCCCTAAACTTTGTTCAGCATACATTTTCACACACACTCTGCCCATTTCTTTCCTTCACCTTATTTCCACACTATTATCCATAATACATCCATATACAACCACATTTTTCAAAACCAAGGGAAAACAATGGAGATGGACAATGAGTATGAAATGGAGGAAGAAACCCTTAGTGACAGTTCCATAGAAGGCCTTAAGGAGCAAAGAACGAGCATGATAAAGTCAAGATCTTGGCTGAAGCATCATTGGCCCAGAAAAGCACCTAAAAAAGATCACTCATGCCAAATTTCAAGAAATTTGGAGCAATCTTTTGTCAATTTTGAAATTTTTAATGTAAAAAGCAGGTTTTTCCAATAAGTGTGTAGCGCCACCAGCGCTACGCTTTTGATGGGGGCCTCCATTTGCAGAAGCGTTTACATTTCTGGAATCAACATGAAAAGTTATGTATTTTCAGAAATGGCTGAGAAATTTTGACAAGTTCTAGATGTCCAAAAGGGCCAAAAACACCCAAAAAGTGCCCTCTCTGCCACTTTCTTGCCACACATGAAGTAGTCTTGGGAGATTTAATTTTTGGAGGGACAAATGGACTCCAAATAAAAAAATTCAAGTTTTCCCAAAAAGTAGACTCACCAAGCTTTACCATGAGCTATTCTACACCTGATTTGGATTTTGTGAAGCTTTCCAAAATTGGCATGGAAAAAGCACTATGCATAGGAGAAAAATTTGCTGGTTTTGCCTGTTTGTTCAAAATTTTGCCCAGTTTGACTTTTTTTCTCTCTTAGTCAATTAATTATGTAATATGATGTAAATTGATGTACTATGATGTAAATATGATGAAATATGACTTGAGGAGGTAGATACATCATAATAGAGTTGGTTTAAGGATGAATGAATCAGTTTCCATAGTTTTAGAGGCAAGCTGTTCCACTGCCTATTTTTCAGTTCCTAGTTTAGATCTTGTTGAAACAGCGCTTTGACTCATGGATTCAACCCCTGATGGCTAGCATAGGTGGTTTGATGCCTATATATTTTACTTTCTTATTCATTTGTCAAGGTTGGACTCTTGTGGATGCTTTGAGCTTTATTGAAAATCACTTCTGCAGTTTGGCAAGGAAATGAACCAAGGTTTTGCAGCATTTCATGGGATTCTTGTGGTAATGTGTCTTGGCACTATTTCTTCCTATGTGATTTAGTTTCTCTTATGTGTAGATGTTCCAACATCTATTTATTTATTCATAACTAAATGATTCAAGATTAAAGGGTGGAATCCATTGATGTTCAATGCTCTCCCTTGGGATTTTATTTAGTTTTAAATGTTTTCTGCTGTTTGAAGAGGACTCATGACATTTGCATGCCCTCTCCAACTTCTCACCAGTATTTAGTCTCACCATCACATTCATTTCAAAGTGCTAAAACACTTGCCTACCTCGCCCCATAGAAACCTTTGCAAATCTAAGTTGATTTCCTGGACCCAAAGCTGCCTTCGCCATCTGATCCAGCAACCAACCATTAAAATCAAACAAAATCCTCTGAGAAAACATACCTAGCCTAAAATTAGTATTCTTATCAGTCATCTCAAGCATTACTTGCCATATTTTCTTTGATATTGACAAGGAAAGAGCCCTCTCCCGACCTGGTAGGGCTAGCTATCAGGTTAAGTGTGGTTTGATGTTACCCTAGACCAGCGTTTCTCAGCCTGAGGTAGATTTAGGCTATAACATAGTGGCGACCATACTGGGGAACATAGTTTTATGTTCCTCAGTAAAATGCATCAAGTTCAGATCTGATTGTTGATGGTGGACAACGATCAGACACAGGAAGGCTGAAATCATTCACTTGGTGACTCTAAATCAGTTTTGAGATCAGATTCAAGGACTCAACTGGAGGATGAACCTGACTAGCAAAAACATGAAAGGACAATATAGAAAGATCGAGTATTCAAGTTGGAATTTCATCCAAGAAATTATGTTCTTTGTTATAAATTATTTCTTCTTTTTTCCTGAGAATGTCAACAAGGCTTTGCAAATTATTTTGTATTTGAGAAAAGATCCTCAGCCTGCATTTGATTCCTTCCCTTTGAAGATTGTGAATACCAAAGATTTGCATGCCTTTGATCTTGATCAAGACCCTCCTTCTGAATCTTTGGATGATCATCTTCAAACTAATGAGCCTCAAGAGACAAAGACTGATTCTACACCTGCTCTACATACCCCTATACCTTGTAAATTTCCTGATCGATACAAGCCTCTGATTTTACCTCCTATATCCCATGCTTTCCCTAAAAATCATTACCTATATCTACCAAGATTTGATGGTGATTGCAACAACATCTCTGCTGAGAGACATGTACTGAATTTTGAGTCTTTTCTTGATATTTTTGAAGTTGATGAAGAAGATGTTAGTATTAGGCTTTTTGCTCTTTTTTTGCAAAGCAAAGTCAAGAGTTGCTTCAAAACCCTGCCTTATGCGAGCATCTTAGATTTCCAGCAATTTGTCAAAGTTTTCCTTGATAGGTGGGTGGTCAAATAGAACCCTTTCTTAATTATAGAAGAGTATAACCAGTTGAAAAGACTGCCAGGGGAGACATTTCAACAATTTTCTGCTAGATTTAATCAAGTCTACTTTTCGATGCCGGCTAATATAAGACTTCCTCCTAGATCCGCTCTCTTGCACTACCCAGAAGATTTTGATTCAGAAATGGAGTTTTAGCTGAGAGAAAGAAACCTTGCAACACTTGAAGATATGTAGAACAGTGTAGTAGATGTAGAGGTTAATGTGTTGATCAGAAGGGCAAATTTGAAGGAAGAAGAGTTGAAGAACATAGATCTAGAGGAATCGACATCTTTAGAGGTAAATCTTGACATTTTGGTAAGTGTAGTGGAAGAGATGATGCAAAAGCTCACTACAAGGAATGACTATGATGTTCAAGACCATGGCTCGTTGATTGAAGAAGAACAAGTTGCTAATCCAAAACATCTTCTTTCTTATCTCAGTTGTCATAGATCTGATAATGATTGTTTTATAGATCATCTTGGAGAAGAGAGATCTATTGATATGACATGCCTGCTTGATGATGTATTTTTTACTGACGATTTGCCTCAATTTGATCAGTATGATGGTGATTATGTCCTCCAAACAGAAGCTAATCTTGTAGACAAATCAGCAGCTAGTTTTTGGAAGGAGGAAGTTCACTTTCAGCAGTTCGAGTATAGTGATCAACTGTTACATATCAGCAATGGAAATGACGAGGAAAGTGCAGAAAATTTTGAAGTAAGTGAAGGATCTTTGCCTTTTTGTTTTGCTTCGTTTCAGTTCATCAGAGACATCTTTCATACAATCAGAAATCAACTGTTGATGAGTCTTGATCTGGACCATCTTGAGGGCAATGAAAATCTTGTTCAAGACTTTTCATATCCAAAGTTGCAGCCTCTAAATGCCATTGATTGTCAAGTTGTAAATAAAGATTTGGAAGCTGGAACATATGATCAAATGATGTAAGATGATTCCGTCCCATTCTATTTTGAATCATTTCAGTTTTTGAAGGGAAAATTGCATAGTATATCTTCAAATGAACAGCTTGCAGAAAATCATGCAATCTCATTGGAAACAATGGAAAATGGGTTGCAAAAGTATTTTCAAGTTTTTCATGATCCAATAGCTGATGTGTTGGATGATTTATGCAGTCAAAGTCCTTCTCAATTAACTACCTGTGAGCTTGAAAAACGTATTGATACAAACTTGATCCGGTAGCTGGTTTCTTTGTCATTTTCAGCAGGAGTGTCATCACAGAGCTCAGATGAAAGTTTGTATTCATGGTATGAGAAGAAGAAAAGTAATCCATTGGATGAAATAAGTCCTAGTGTGCATGAATTTCAAGATTCTTATGCAGTGTTTTTGGAGTCAGATAGAGAATCCATATCATTCAACGGATCTGTTTACAAGTTTTCATGAGAGTTTCCTTTCAGTAGTTCTTTCTTGTTGTTCATAAGCAAGCAATTGTGGAGAATGCAAACAGCAGCCAGAATGCTTACTTGGTTGCATTGGTTGTTTCATTTCACTTGATAAGGTGATGAATGGAACAGTTAGAGTAGGTTTTATTGAATAAGCTCTATTTTGAGCATATTTTCTAGTTTGTCAATTGTGTTTTAGTATTGAGTCAGTTTCAAGTTAGTTTGTGTTGTCAAGTTGTCAGTTTTCAGTCATGAATTTCAGATTGAGTTTTTGACTCCATGCCCAATGGATAAGGCACTGGTCTGCTCTCCCAAAGATCTGCGGTTCTTGGCACCTCCAAGGAGCTACCATCCCCATCGGAGCCAATGTTAGTGTCAGTCTTTGAAACCTTCCACCAGTGATCAAATATGCTTTTACAAAGTGGTCTTAGGGTGTCAAGGTCAAATTTTGTCATTTCAATGAGGTTTCAAGTAAAATTTGGTCACTAGGTATTAGGTCTAGGATTTGTTTCCACTCCTTTCAAAGTTGTCCAAATGTCAGTCCATGTCACCATTCATCTGAGTGTACCATCATTCAGAGAGTTATCATCATCATTTCAGGTTCCAATGGGTCATTTTACACCTTGTTTGTGCTTCAGTTGTGCTTAGGTAAGGCTCATTTCCCTCTCCTAGGGTTTTGAAGGTAATTTCTCTTGAATGGTCAAATCATCAATAAAACTTGTATCCTGATGTTCATACACCTTCCCCTATCCTTAATGTACCTTATTAAACACTTCCCATCACTGACATCCCTCAAATTCCCCATTTCTCCACAAACCCTAGTTTTCTTGCTACAATTTTACAATTTTCTAGGCTAAGCCTATGTTTTTCCCTTTTGGACCCCTTCCCCTCACTCAATCTTTGAAATTCCACTTTCCTCTATTTCCTGACATCTCTCCCTACTTCCCAAAATTTCCTCAAGAATTTAGAAGCCCCTTATCCCCTTCATTTCACTTCATTTCCTGTTCCACATATCGGGATAGGTTTTACTCAAATGATGTTTCTGAGTAAGACAAAATGAATTTGGGAACAATGAGAGAGGTTTTTGTCCACAATAGGCCAAGGAAGAAAAACGTCCTTCACTTTTTACATAGGTGTCATGGTTTTAGAGAAATGTCAAAAATAAAGTTGCCTTAGGAGGGTTGCTGCAGTTTTGGAGTGGCCTTGGGAAAATCAAGATTTCTCCTAGATTGGTTGGCCAAATGACTTACTTGATGAGATAAATGGTATCTAGAAAGAGAGAGATTTCCAATGAGCTATCCTAAACTCAATTTGGAGTTGAGGAAGACCTTCAAAAGTTAACTGCAACAGCACTCCGCATTTAGGCAACCTCATTTTGCACATTTTGACGAGTCTTGGGAGATTGGACTTTTGACAGGGCAAATGACCTCCAAATTGGAAAATACAAGATGTTCTGGAAAGTAGACTTGATAATATTTCTAACACGCTATCACATGCCAAATTTGGATGTCGGGAAGGCCTCCATAAGTGTCCTACAAAAAGTGTTATGCACCTGTCAACTCGCACTACACATAGAAATTGGCGCTATGCACCCGGTGCAGGTTTTACACAGAGTTTTGTTCGGGCGCTATGCATACAAAGTGTGCTACGCACCTGGGAGGAAGCACTATGCACCTGGCATTCGTGCTACAAATTTTTGCAAATTTCACCATTTTGCTTCAAAACTTCAATTTCTTCCTCTAAACAAGTAAGTACATGAATCCTATCTTGTGTGTTAGGGTTTGTTTACTAAGATTGGTGTTTTGTGTTCTTCAAACTGAAACCCTAGCTTCTAGGGTGAAACCCTAGTTTTATTCATTGCACTAGTGGTTGTATACCCTATCCCCTTAATCCCATTCCCCTCATACATTTTCCCCTTAATCCCATTCTCCACATATAATTTCCCAAACCCTACAAGCCCTACTCACATCATCAAACTCTACCCACTCTCCCTAAAACCCTACTCATCCCTAAACTCTGTTCAGCATACATTTCACACACACTCTTCCCATTTCTTTCCTTCACCTTATTTCCACACTATTATCCATAATACATCCATATACAACCACACTTTTCAAAACCAAGGGAAAACAATGGATATGGACAGTGAGTATGAAATGGAGGAAGAAACCCTTAGTGACAGTTCCATGGAAGGCCTTAAGGAGCAAAGAATGAGCATGATAAACTCACGATCTTGGCTGAAGCATCATTGGCCCATCAAAGCACTTAAAAAGGATCACTCATGCCAAATTTCAAGAAATTTCGAGCAATTTTTTGTCAATTTTGAATTTTTTGTTTTATGTAAAAAGCAGGTTTTTCCAATAGGTGCGTAGCGCCATCAGCGCTACGCTTTTGATAGGGGCCTCCATTTGCAAAAAACTTTACATTTTTGGAATTATCATGAAAATCTATGTATTCTCAGAAATGGCTGAGAAAGTTTGACAAGTTCTGGACCTCCAAAAGGGCAAAAAACACCCAAAAAGTGCCCTCTCTGCCACTTGTTTGCCACACAGGAAGCAGTCTTGGGAGATTTAAGTTTTGGATGGGTAAATGGACTACAAATAAAAAAATTCAAGTTTTCCCAGAAAATAGACTCACCTAGCTTTCCAATGAGCTATTCTGCACCTGATTTGGACTTCGGGAAGCCTTCCAGAACTGATCTGGAAAAAGAACTACGCATAGGATCAGTGGTGCTATGCATAGGAGAAAAATTTGCCAATTTTGCCTGTTTGTTCAGAATTTCACGCAGTTTGCTGTCAGTTTGACTTTTTCTTCTCTCTTGGTCAATTAATGATGTAATATGATGTAACTAGATGTACTATAATTTAAATATGATGAAGTATGACTTGAGGAGGTAGATACATCAGGATAGAGTTGGTTTAAAGATGAATGAATCAGTTTCCATAGTTTTAGAGGCAAGCTGTTCCACTGCCTACTTTTCAGTTCCTAGTTTAGATCTTGTTGAAACAGTTCCTTGACTCATGGATTCGACCCCTAATGGCTTGCATGGGTGGTTTGATGCCTATATCTTGTACTTTCTTAGTCATTTGTCAAGGTTGGACTCTTGTGGATGCTTTGAGCTTTATTTAAAATCACTTCTGCAGTTTGGCAAGGAAATGAACCACGGTTTTGTAGCATTTTGTGGGATTATTGTGGTAATGTGTCTTGGCATTGTTTCTTCCTTTGTGATTTAGTTTATCTTATGTGTATATGTTCCATCATCTATTTCTTTCTTCATAACTAAATGATTCAAGATTAAAGGGTGGAATCTGTTGATGTTTATTGCTCTCCCTTGGGGTTTTATTTAGTTTTAAATGTTTTTCTACTGTTTGGAGAGGACTCATGACATTTGTGTGCCCTTTCCAACTCCTCACCAATCTTTATACTCACCATCACATTCATTTCAAAGTGCTAAAACACTTGCCTACCTCGCCCCACAGAAACCTCTGCAAATCTGAGTTGATTTCCCAAACCCAAAGCTGCCTTCCCCATCTGATCTAGCAACCAACCATTAAAATCAAACAAAATCCTTTGAGAAAACATACCTAGCCTAAAATTAGTATTCTTATCAGTGATCTCAAGCATTAATTTCCATATTTTCTTTGAGATTGACAAGGAGAGAGCCCTCTCCCGACCTAGTAGGGCTAGCTACTAGGTTAAGCGTGGTTTGATGTTACCCTAGACCTGCCTTTCGTAGCCTGAGGTAAATTTAGGCTATAGAAACTCCCTCTGTCCTTCTGTACCATAGTCCAAACTAAGATGTGCCTCTGAGGTATCTCAGCACATGCTTCACTTCCTTCCAAAACAGCTTGGTAGGTTGAACCATAGCTTGATTCAGCTGGTTCACTGCAAAGCATAAGTCTGGTCGTGTGTTCACCAGATACATAAGTTAACCCACAAGCTGCCAATAAACAGTAGCAGCTACTACCTCACTTGAGGTATCATCCTCCTTCCTCCAGTTCCCAGCTAGAGGAGCCTGCGTGGGTTTGCAATTCTCCATGTGAAAGCGCCTGAGTATCTCATTGGCATACTTGCCTTGAGACACATATACTTCCCTATCTTTCTGCCACACCTTCATGCCCAGAAATTAGTGCATAAGACCCATGTATTTCATTTCAAACTCTCTTGCAAGGTCCTCCTTGTAAGACTGGATCAACTGATTATCACCTGTCAAAATCAGATCATCGACATAAAGAACAATGATCAATGGCTTACCTTCTACCATGATGTGGTAAAGGTTCGCATTTGCTTCACTCTTGGTGAATCCAAACCCGGTGAAATAGCTGTCAATCCTGGTGTACCAAGCATAGGTTGCTTGCTTCAATCCATATAAAGCCCTCTTGAGTTGGCACACATGTGACTCACGATTGAAGGTCTCGAAACCCTCTAGCTGCTCAATGTACACCTCCTCCTTAATCCTCCCATTGAGGAATGATATCTTCACATCCATCTAATGGATCTTCCAACCCATCTAAGCTGATAGTGGCAACATCATTCTGATAGATGAGTACCTTGCTACAGGAGCAAAGGTCTCATCGTAGTTGATGCCCTCGACCTGTGAGAAACCACGGGCAACAAACATTGCCTTATGTTTCTCAACACTGCCATTAGCTGCCTGCTTTACCTTCTAAAGCCATCTGGAACTCACCATTGACTTGCCCTAAGGTCTTGGGAAAACATCCCACACACTATTCCAAATGATAGAGTCATACTCCTCTACCATTGCATTAACCCAGACTGATTGTTGCACTGCCTCCTCAAATGAAGAAGGTTCGGACTCTACACACTCCCCAACCAAGGCCATGTACCCAGTGTACCGTTCGGGCGACCTCCTTTATCTGTGCTGAGAATATGGCTATTCCACATTCTCTCGCACATCTAGCATCAACCTGTCAGCTTCCCTTGAGCGTTTCCACCCATCTCTAGAAGTCGCAGCATGATTGGATGTCTCCACTCTCGGATCCTATGCATGTGGCTACTCTGCATCAATCTGAGGCTCCTCCTCCTTAGGAATTGAAAGTTCCTCCTCCGCATGCAACTTGAGCTCCCTCTCAAGTGATACTCACATGGCTTTCTGCTCATCGAACTTCAGATCCCTGCATACCACTGTCCTCTGAATGGTAGGCAGGTACACTTGATATTTGTGGGGTGTATCAGTGTACCCCACAAATATTCCCAACTCAGCTGTTGGATCTAACTTCTTCCGGGCATCTTTGGTCACATGACAGTAAACTAATGATCCAAAGATTCAGAAGTGACTCACATCTAGTCGCTTCTCAGAAAATACCTCCATAGGTGTGTTCATTCCCAGTATATGGTGCGGGCTTCTATTCTACAAGTATATTGTTGTATTGCATGCCTCAGCCCACAAATGTAGTGGTAGGCTTTGGTCATGCAACATCGCTTGAGCTTCTCCCACAAAAAATCTATTCTTCCTTTCAACCACCCCATTCTGTTGTGGGTTACGGGCTGCCGTCAACTCCCGTTTAATTCCTTTTGTGGTGCAGAAGTCCTTAAATTGTTGGGAGACATACTCCCCACCATTGTTGCTACGCAAGGCTTTTATTTTTTTTTCAGATTCTTTCTCTGCCAAGGCTTTAAACTCACAAAACCTCAAGAAGGTTTGATCCTTCTTTTGCATAAAGTAGATCCAGCATCTATGAGAAAAATCATCAATAAAAATAACATAGTACCTTTGTTTAGCGGTGGAAGCTATAGAGAAAGGTCCAGAAACATTTGAGTGAACTCGCTCCAGGATTTCTCCAGCTCTACTATCTCGATCTAGAAAGGAAGATTTCACATACTTACCCAAGGTACAACCTTTGCATGTATTCGTCTACTCCAGTTTTCCCTTGGGAAGTCTAGTAGAAATCTGCTACATGATCTTCAGGGCTCCATGGTGCAAGTGGCCCAATCTTCTATGCCATAGCTCGCCAACATCTTGGCTCTACACCATCTCAGCTTTGGAACTCAATGCAACACAGTCATTTACCTCCAGCTTGTAGAGATTCTTTACTCGAATCCCAATTTTATTGGTCTGTCCAGTGCTAATATGCCTCAGGAATACCTTTTCTTTACTAAAGACTACATCATAGCCTTTATCTTCTAGCATAGCAACGAACACAAGATTCTTCTTCAGACGTGGTACATACTTTACATCAGTCAAGGTGAGAGGATCTCCTTGCTCCCTCTGAAACACAACCATACCTTCACCTGAAACACGATACTTTCCATCATCGCCCATCTTGATCCACATCTGGAGATCCTTCTCCTCCAAGGCACTGAAAAGATTCTTGTCACCTGACATGTGGAATGAAGCTCCACTATCTAGGTACCACACACATTCACCATGGATGAAACCATGCATGCGATAAGAGAGAAATCCAACTCAAACTGTGAGGCTAGTGCCCCACCATTAGATCCCTTCGAGGATCCCTTCTTTGATTTCTTCTGTGGACAATTCATAGCATAAAGGCCCACTTCATGACAATGAAAGCATCGCACTTTCGATTTGTGAAACTTCTTCCCACCATGGGAAGAACTGGATTTGGGATGGGACGAATTCCCTTTCCCTTTCCTTGCCTTACTCACTAAGGCTATATTTTCCTCATCATCTTTCTTTGATGAGCATCCATCTTTGGTGCTTCTTCTTATCTCCTCCTGCATTAGATCCAACCAAAGTTGTTCCCAATCTGATAATTTTTCTCTTCCATTAACTGAGTCTTGGTAGCTATGCCAGCTCTTAGGAAGACCGAGGAGTGCAAGACTCACCATGTTATCATCGGCTGTCATGATCACTACACTTCCAAGCTCATCCCTGCAGGTGGTGAGCTTGTTCAAATATGTAAAGATCATGTCACCCTTTTCACACTTGATTTTCCAAAGCTTGTCTTTCAGTGCTAGCTTCCTCTGATCGCTACTATTCTGATATAGATCTTTCAATGTTTTCCACATCGAAAACGGTGTCTCCTTCCCATGAAGGCTCAAGACAATGTGGTCTCGAACTCCCTCCAGGAGGATTCTCCTTGATCTAGCCACAAATTTCTTCCATTCCGCCAATTCTATAGCATTAGCTACTGCCAGCTTGGGGAATTCTTGATCAATGAAGTCCTTTAGACCATTGTCCTCTAATACTGCTTCCATGTGATCCTTCCAGGCTATATAATTCGAGCTACCATCAAGGGCATACTCGAGTCTTAAACCATTGAACGCCATTGGTGAAATTGAGATGTGATAAGAACTCAATTCTATATTCAGGAACCTCAAACTTTGAACTTCTCCCTTCTTGTATACTTTTCTCTCCTTTGATCACCTTTCTCTGATACCATGTAGAAATTCCCACTGTAGATCAACATATTATACAATATACTAAAGCAAAATACAAGATCTACTTCTACAACAAAGTTGCAGAAGCTTAATCAAATATGAGCAAGATCAAATAGAACACATATAACTAAGAATGAGAAATCAATCACACATGAACACAGAAAAATAACCCAGGGAAAGCCTCAGCCTAAAACCCCATTCTTTGTATTATCATACAAGTGGAAATATGTTCAGATTACAAAAAGAATCGGCTCACAAGCTATCATGCTCTCTCTGCAATCAAAATAATACAACTCACGGACTGAATAAACACAAGATATGCCTTTCCTCGGCTCTCAAAGCCTCCTATTTCCTTGCGTAGTTATTTTTAGGGTCCTGTTAGGGCTCCAGGAAACTCTCCTAGGTTGTAGCTTAGAGATGCCTAGTAACATATAATCTTCAATATGGTTCTAGCAACTTATTGGGATGGGTGATGGTTTAGTTCAAGCCAGATAACCACTTCTACTTTGTTTTCACTCCAGACACGCTTGAACACCCTCAGACTACAAGGCTTTAGACCACCAATGCTCAATAGTTTGGGAATTAGGTGAATAGACGAAGAATACTAACCACACCAGCAGATGCATACAGAATGTATGATGACTAGTTGCAACTAGTAAAGAAACTTGCAAATCTAATCTATCAATGTAGAGATAAGATGACAATTATCTTGCATTAGATACAGAAGAAACCTGAGTGACCCACTCACTAATACATTCAATTGTCTAATCCATAGATAAGATGAAAATTATCTAGCATTAGACGTAGAAGAAATCATGAATACAACACTTCAGGCACAAGCTTATAACAGAGGAGAAATGGGCATTGAGCAATTAATAGCAAAAGAAGCTTGCATTGCTGAAAATGAAGATGAGACATTGAAAGTTACAGAATATCTACAGTCTCCAGAAGTTGAAAAGAAACACAATTGCCAACCCTGATTGCATCTTTCTTTTGGCTAGTTATATCTATCATTACAATGGCCCTTAGCCTATTTAGGGATGGAGGGGTCTTAATTGACCACCAACTACCATTAACTATCTAATAGCATCTTTGAGTGTAGCTGCTTTCTCCACTACGAAAACCTGATCAGTTCTGGTACTATGTTGTCCTCCAAGTGGTCAGATTGATCACAGCAATGGAGTTCCATGACAGTTTAATTCGGTTGTTGAGTCATGCCATGTCCTTTTCTCATCCGGCCATGTTCTTCTTTTAATTCAGTTTCATGGTTAGACTGTCACCAGACTGATAGAGTCGACCATCTTCTTTGTGTAACGGACACGACGTGGGGTATGGAGTGCATGGGTAGATGAACAGTTGTGAATGATCGTGAATGGTGGTCGTCAGATCAAGGGAGGTGTGCGGTGGAGATCGTTTGTGTAGGCTAGCGGTCATAATGTGAGCGGAATATGTCCAGGTCGTTGGATCTTCAGGTAGGTGGATAAGTGATCCGGATTTAAACAGGAACACAATAAAATACAGAGATAACCATATACACAAAGATGCAGCGGAAATAATGCTTCATTTCATTAATGGAAAATACCGAAATATGCTTACAACCAGAAATGGAAATAAACCAGCTAGGGCAATGGTACCTTATCTCTGAGAAGAGATGTGGCGGCTACATGCCTCTGAACTATTTTGAATTGTGTTACAATGAGGCTCGAAGGCCTATTTATTGTTGAGAAACAATAGAAAACCCTTCACATTCCAAAACATAACCCTAGAAGATGAAACGCCAAATTGTGGGCCCCGTTTTGGGTAAATTGGTACATCAATTTCCTGGGGTCGTAACTTTGGCATATGATCTCTGTTTGATGCGTATGATAGCTCGTTAGAAATATCTATCCGATAAATACCACTTTGGGAAGGGAAACATCGGTCCATGGCCCCATGTTGCCCCCAGATTTCCCAAAAACGTCGTTTAGGGCCTCAAAACGGCTCCGGAAGTTCAAGACCCGAAAAACTGCTAAAAATAGTAAATTGTGCTACGATTACGGAAACTGAAAAGACTGAAAGAGACAGTTGTGGGGATCCAAATGGGATAGGTGGGTGGCCACCAACATCCACCTGGATCATTCCTCCCCCCTTAGGAAGCAATGGTCCCCATTGCGTCATTTCCCCCATCTGTTGAACTTGTTCTGTACTGTCTGATGTGTCCAGTAATGGTGGGAAACATGGTCGATGATGGTCCACATTAAACACTTGGTGCAGGCGAAGGAATGGAGGAAATATATGCTTCAAAGCATTGTTGCACGTAGCCTTGGTACTGGTGTAAGGACCATGTCGGAGTGGTCTGAGTTTCTAATGGGTTCTGGTAAGGCGTTCTTTCTGCAGATGTAACCAAACTTTGTCACCCACCTGAAACTTGTGTGGTACCCCTGT
>APFE030589091.1:20044-35990 GCA_000404065.3 Pinus taeda
CTTGTTCCTCTACCAAAGGGACGAAAACTTGTTAGATGCAAATGGGTTTATAGAACCAAGTATGGACCAAATGGGAAAGTTGATAAACATAAAGCTCATCTTGTTGCTAAGGGATTTTCACAAGTTGAAGGCATTGACTATACTGGAACCTTATCCCCTATTGCCAAAATGAACTCTGTCTACCTTGTTCTTTCCCTTGCTGCCTCTTTCAAATGGGAAGTCCATCAGATGGATGTTAAATCCGCCTTCTTGCATGGGGACTTGAATGAAGAAAGCTATATGGAACAACCTATTAGGTTTATACAAACAGACTCCACTCTTGTATGTCGGCTTAAGAAATCCCTTTATGGCCTCAAGCAAGCTCCTCGGGCTTGGTATGCCAAAATGGATAGCTTTCTTTCAGAATCTGGCTTTTCTAGGTGTCATTCTGACAATACTGTCTACACCAAGAAAGTGGGCAAGTCTCTTATCATTCTTGTTCTTTATGTTGATGATCTTATCCTCACTGTAGTGATCCCCAACCTTATTAACCATGTGAAGTCTAGCCTTAAAAAGAAGTTTGAAATGACAGACTTAGGACATTTATATTATTTTCTCGGTCTTCAAGTCTTGCAATCCAAGGAAGGTATTTTCCTCTCCCAATCCAAGTATGCATGTGATCTTCTACGGCTTTTTCACATGGAAGATTGTAATCCAACTCCTTCTCCCTTTCAGTCTGGAGTCAAACTTTCAGACAATTGTACTTCCCCTGAAGTTGATGCCACCTTATATTGTCAACTTGTAGGAAAACTTTTGTATTTAACCCATACTTGTCTTGATCTTTCCGTTGTTGTTGGCCTTGTTGCTCGGTTTATGCAAACCCCACGTGAAATTCATTGGAAAGCAGCTAAACGAATACTTCGTTATGTTCGAGGTACAGTTTAGTTTGGCATTCATTACAGTGCTGAAGCGTCTCCTCTATTGGTTGGTTTCACTGATTCCGATTGGGCTGGTGACCTTGATGATCGGAAGTCTACTGCTGGTTATGTGTTCACTCGTGGTTTAGGACCTATTACACGGGCTTGCAAGAAACAGGCTGCCATTTCTCTTTCTTCAGCAGAAGCAAAGTATCGTGGTGCCGTAGAGGCTAGTAAGGAAGCCTTGTGGCTTCGTCAGATCCTATCAGAGTTTGGTTTTCAGCAGCGGCATCCGACTACACTTTGGTGTGATAATCAAAGTGCCATTCAGCTTTGCAAAGATCCAGTTCAGCATCAGCGCAGCAAACACATTGAACTACACATGCACTTCATCAGAAAGCTCATTCATGACCATGTTCTTGAAGTGCAATATTGTTCAACAGATGATCAAGTTGCAGACATCTTCACAAAGGCTCTCACAGAGGCCAAGTTCACTAAACTTCGATATATGCTTGGAGTTAAGGAAGTTGTCACTAAGGGGGGATAGGCTCTAGTGCCTCCTTCCTTCTCCTATTGTGTCATATTTGTAAATCCTTCAATCCTATCCCAAGTTGTTCTTAAGGGGGGATGTTAGGATATTCCGACATATAGGAATAGTTAAGTTCAACTTGGTCTAGTATAGAGTTAGGTATAGAGTTAGGTAAAGTGTGTTTCTTTACCGTTGTACATTTTGTAACTTACAATCCGACGGTCACGATATGTAGTGATCCGACGGTTCATTCTCTCCTCGCTATTACCGACACTTGATCCGTGGCTTGACACCCGATTGGTCCATGAATTCTATTTAAAGCGCATGGAGGGTCATTTGTAGGTTTACCGTGCATGAGAGAAGCTTATGTAAATTTTCATTCTTTTATTAATAAATTGCCTGTAGTAGCCACGTTGGCTCAGGCCGTGGACTGTTTCCCTCTTTGAGGGTTTTAACCACGTCAAAAATACTGGTGTATTGATCTGTGATCTGTTTGTGAGTGGTGTCCTTTGGTGTTCTGTCTGAGGAACTTACCCTGTAAATTCCTACATATTCTTCCCTTATACTTCTAAAACAGAATTGATTCCAAGTACTTTGCAGTTGGATTCAGCTAGAAGCTTGGCTAATCCTTGACCTTTTATGAGCTTGGTAGTCTTGATAGTTAGATAAAACTATATAATTTGAGTGACCCATCTACCTCTTTTCCCATCATCATCTGGTTGGGTTAGGACAATTTTCACAGCACTATTAGGGACATAAGCAGTAATAAGTGAATGTAAGACATACACTGTGAATGATTTCAGGGCTTGAATGAGAGCATAGGCTTGCTTCTCAATGATGTCATATTTTAGCTCCACATCTCTCATAAACTTTCTGAAAAAGGCTATGGGTTGGTCATGGGAATCTTCATTTTTCTGAAATAGAATGGCAACAAGGGTTGTTTCAGAGGCAAAAGAGAAAATACCAAATGGCTTAGTATAATCAGGGCTGGCTAAGGTGGGAGCTTCAGAGATATCCCTTTTTATTTTTTCAAATGCATGCCTAGAAGAGGGAGTCCATTTGAATTCATGGTCCTTTTGGAGCATGTCAGTTATAACTTTTACAATCTATGTATAATTTGGAATAAACCTCCTTAGAAAATTAATCTTGCCTAGAAAAGCTTGAATCTCCTTCTTGTTTCTAGGTAAGGTCAATGCTTCAATGGCGGATACTTGTTTGGGGTCAATTACTACTCCCTCCATTGAAATTATATGACCCAACAATTTTCCTTGTTTAACAGCAAACAAGGACTTCTTTGGGTTCAATGATATTCCAAATTTTCTACACCTGTCAAAAACCTTCATCAAGTGCTTAGATGTTTTTGATCAGATTTAGAAAAAACAGTTATGTCATCAAGATGAATAACCACAAGTTTATTTACCTGACCCAGAAAGCTATGTCCATAGCTCTCTAAAATGTTTCTCCAGCATTGGTTAAGCCAAATGGAATCCTATCATACATGAATCTACCCCAGGGTGTAGTAAAAGTTGTCTTCTCTCTATCTGTTGTATCAACATTCACCTGATTATAACCTGAAAAACCATCAAGCATAGAAAGTCTTTGTGCTCCTGAAACCATTTGAAGTAATTGATTCATTTTGGGCAAAGGATAATTATCTTTTAATGGTTCCTTGTTCAAATTTCCAAAATCCACACAGAGTCTTATTTCTCCATTTTTCTTTCTAACAGGAACTAGATTTGCAACCCAATTAGAATATCTACGAGGGAGGATGATCTGAGCATCTAGCATTTTCTTAATATCCCTTTCTATAGTTGGTAGAAGGGCTGGATTTATCCTTCTAAGTTTCTGTTGATAAGGTTTTGCTTCTGGCTTCAAAGGAATCTTATGTTGTATTAATGAAGTATCATAGGTCTTTAGATTAGCATAAGTCCAAGCAAAAACATCCTTATAATTTTGCAGTAACTTAAGATATTGATCTTTGATCTCAGGGTCTAGAGATGCACATAATTTGATGTTTTTTATATCTTCATCAGTTCCAATGTTAATCTATTCTATGTCATTTCTGAAGAAATGGACTGAGGGTTTCAGAGGACATCATTTTGATCAAACAATTTTTCTAAAGGAATAAGTCCTTTTGGAATAAAATTACTAGATAACTGAATAATGTCATGATTATCAATTTGGGTTTTAAAATCTGAAGTATCATTTCCATCTGCATTTTCACTTATTTCAATTCTATATTCATCAATTTGTAGAAATGAAAAATCATCTATTACTTGCAGAAATGATTTCAAGTGTTCATCATCTTCAAATATTTGCCAATGTTTTAGATTATCTAGGATAGATGGCCTATATTTGAATTATATCTAATAGAGTACATCAGTATGATTAGGAATTTTAAAAGAGCTAGCAGAGACAGCTAAGGCATCTACATGAATATTCTGATCTCTGGGAATATAAGTCAAACTAAAAGTATCAAAGAAGTTTTCAACTGAATCCCATACTTCATTTCAGTAGGACCTAAGTCTAGGGTGCTTGGTCTGGAAAACATTTCTTACTTGCTTAACAATAAGTTCTCAATCAGTAAAGACACTTAAGTTTTGAACTTTTAAGCTTTTGGCTAGTTGCAATCCTAAAAGGAAAGCTTCATATTTAGCCACATTATTTGTAACTTCGAAATCTAATTTACATGATTGGGTTATATTTTCTTTCTCGGGTGAAATTAAAACTACTCCAGCTCCTACCCCATATTTCATACAAGAGCCATCAAAGAATAGTTTCCAAATATCAGTTTGGTTTGGTTCAGGACTTTCAACTACCTCTTCAATTTTGACTTGAGTTTTATGTTGGTTTGAAGTGAGTTGAAAACAACCAAAATCTTGATCTATTGCATAAATTGGATGGTTCCTTGGCTGGTTAGTCTTACAAACAGTATGTACAAATCTTACCTCTCTATATAATCCTAATTTCTCTTGTCCATAAATAGGAACAATAGCATATGACATATCCATCTGTAGAGTTCCCCTTAATTTGGCACAACAAGACCTAGAAAGGAGCATTCAAAACTTGGGAGGGATATCTGTGACAACAATATCAAGTACTACACTTTTCACTGGAATTTGGGCAAGGGTAACCACTAGATCCTTGATCAATCCCAAACAGGGCACCCTTTTAGAATCAAAGGTGTACAGGTCATGGTAGGATTTAGTTATGTCGAGTTTCAAATGGTCCATGATATATTTTGGCATAAGGTTTTGTGATGCTCCTGAATCAAGGATACAATTATACAAGATGGAATCATTTGTTTTAAGAGTTACATAGAAAGGAGGCACTATCTCATCTATCATGTCTGAACTAGGGCAAAAACTACTACTAATTTTTCATATTGCAGACTTATGACATCACCTTTAGCATCAACCGAGGTATTTTGTATCCATTTCGTGACTTGGCTTTTGTAACTAGTGTTTTTAGAAAGTTTTGACAGTGGAATTGGGATCTTAACCCTCTCTAATTATTTTTCAACATTAAATGTAGTCAGAATGTTTTTACCAGTTTGGGTAGTACCAATTGACTAATTTAAGGGTTGAATAAGAGTTGTTTGAGCTTCAGCAGTTTTGGTACGTGGTTCAATTATTGGAGTTTCCTTTGGAGGTCTCCTAGGACCAGGCCTAGGCCTAAGATCATATCTCTTGTTTAACTCCACAATTAAAAATTCAGAGAAAGCATGATATTTAGAGACCTGTGAAGCTTCCTGATCTTCTTGAAACGGATTTTGTTGTGAGAGAGGAATGATGGCAGTTTGATTGGAAGAAGAATCCATACTATTAATATCTTCAATAACTGTCATAGTATTATCATCAGGTTGTTGATAATCTATCAATAGAGGAGTAGGAACCTGTTGATCATTTCTAGGTCTCTGAATAATTCGTAGTGGTGGATTTCTTTTATGCTGACCTTGATTTTGGTTTTGAGGTCTAGTAACTGTTTGTTGTATTGTCCTAGGTTGGGTCTCAATCTTTGAAATCCTATTTGATAGGTTTCTAAGAAGAGATGTTATTCATCTATTTTTGAATCTTTTGATTTAGTCTTAGAGGAACTAGAGGCTTCTTCAACAATTTTGTGTTTTCTTTGGGCCTTTTCTTCCTTAAGTTTTAAAGAAGTTGAGGTTACCCTATTTGCTTCTACTTCTATATCATTTTTTTGCATATCTTCAAGAGTTCTTGAATTTCTCTCTCGTAGCATAACAACAAAGTCATCATCAAAATCTTTAGAAAATCTAGACTTAGCTCCTGCTACAGGGGGCTTACAATCAACAGGCATTTTGTGATAGAGTTTATTGAATCTTTTGATAAAATATGATACTGATTCACTGAAGTTCCTTTTAAGCTCTTCAAATTCTGCGAGGAAGTAAAGAGGATCCTTTTTCACACCCCATTGATTTTTAAATATGGTTGTAAGCTCTTCTTGATTTCTAATGGAAGCTACTGGTAACTGCCTAAACCAAATCCTCACATTTCCTTCAAGTGACTATACAAAAAATCTCATATAAACATTTTCTTGTTCAATATTCATGTTGTCTGCAAAGTCTAGGAAAGCTTCAACATGGTCATCAATTGAGGACCAGTTCCTCCATTGTACTTGGGAAGGTATTTCAAGTATCCAGCTAGGAATGCATCAAGGTTATTAAGTAAGACTAAGGTAGCATATCTAGCCTATACAATAGGCCAGAAAGCCATGACAGTAGGTGGTGTATGAATTGTTTGAGGTGTATGAGGTTTTCTAGTTGGAGTATGAGGTGTTTGTGTGGAAGTAGAGGATGAAGAAGAAGTAGAGGAAGAAGATATGGATTTAGTAGTTGATGAACTAGTTGGAGGTGAAGGAGGAGGAGATCTCTTGAAAGACTTCAAAGGAGTCTTAAGAACTAAATTTGGGACCCGTAAAGGAATAAGTTCTTTTGTTTCAAAGAGAGGATTGGAATATATAGATAAGGTATCCTTAGGTTGTTCAGAAGAAGAAGCTTCAAGTTGGTCAGAAATGGAAGGAAAATGATAGGTGGTAGGCGATATGAAATCTGTGGGTTTATATTCTAGTAGACTAAAACCGAAATCAAATTTAGTTTTAGGTGATCCTGGTGGTAGTTTAAGTATTGGATGAGATTCTAATGAATGAATAAGGTAGGTTGACTTAAAATCAACTCCTCTATTTAGAAGTTTAGCAACCCTAGGTGATAAATGGGAGTAACCAGGATCAGATGGGATATTACTATAGGGGTCAAATGATTCTAATTCTTTAGACTGTAGGACTAAAGAGGAATAAGAAGATGGTTTGTGTCCCCTTTTGGAACTGGCTTTTCTCAGAAGCCTTTTAGAATCTAATAGAGGACTAACTATGTCAGCTTCTGAACGAGATCTGGTATGTTTAAAAGGTGCCATCTTGTGAGTGTGGAGTCACCTAGGTGAATTATTTTTACCTTTCTAAACCCTTTAATCACCTTAAAGGAAAAGAATGAATGAATATCATTGTTCCAAGGGAAAGTTAATGAAATTCGAATCCCCAGTAGTGACGCAAGTCTGATGTTGTGCCTCTAAGATAGTAGTAGGTCAGTTA
Organism: Pinus taeda; assembly: GCA_000404065.3. NCBI lineage: Eukaryota > Viridiplantae > Streptophyta > Pinopsida > Pinales > Pinaceae > Pinus > Pinus taeda. Next base: position 27,077 of record APFE030589091.1, read on the forward strand.
CCAATGCCAGAGCATCTAAAATAATTGTTTTGGGGTTTTTTGGTTTTAGTTTTGGAAGACCAATGAATGAAGCTAGATGTAGAATTGAAATACTTAATCTTTTGGATAATATTAATATCTCAGCAAAGGGCTGCTATAAAGCTTTACACAATGATATAGATCAAATAGTGGTGAGAAGAAAACAAAAAATAATATGATTATCACAGTTTCTAGACTATAAAACAGAACAATCATAAGTGTGAAAACCTACTAAACTACGTTCCAAAGATTCAAGGCAATATACTTAAGCTTACAAAAGATGTTGATGATTTATCGATTAGAGGGGATTAGCTAAACTGACAGTTCATTAATCCATTCTCTTAATAGATGATCACTTTAGGAGCTTATAGGAATAAATTGAGACACAATTATTCCTACCTAGATATCTCTATAAGTCATAAGCATATGAAGAAAAACATAATGATTGATAACTAGAAAAACTATGTAAAACCAAATTTAGAATCCTCTAGTTTGTATTAAGGTTCCAGAAAGACTGAGTATATCAAGTGTCTGCAAAAGATTCCTTCAAAGTAGAATGAACAATCAAGACTTTACAAGCAATGAATATTGAACCTTGAACATTGAACCCATAATAACTCGAGAAGAGTGTTATTTATGCAATAATGAAACTAAGAAAATATCTAGGAGATTAAGATTTATTCTAGGAAAGGAAAGATCTTCATGCAAGAAGATAGGGATAGCTATTTAACTATTTCTTGATGTCTCTTTTATTCAGGTTGTGTTGGCTTTGTTATTTGATATTTTTCCCTTTAAGCTACTTGATTGTTTGTATCCTTTATGCTGGTTAATTCCTTCATTTGATCTTTCATCTGATACTCTTTAAACTCTGTGATAATCTTTTGACTCTGCTGAGTAACCTTTACTATGTTTCTTTTTACCTTTACGGTGCATTTCAGGCTTTTCTATGTTTTTCAACAGTAAATCCTTTTAGATTTGTCTTCAAATTGTATGTAGGCTTTTTCTTTGTAAGCCTAGAACAAAATTTATTACCTGCAAAACACAGAAATTGTTAAGAAAACCTAGGTGACAGAGGAGGGCATCAATGGCTTTATTGAGCTCAGAAAGGGAATTGGAAGGAGTCCAGAGTGTATCAAAAGTTAAAACAATGGCTTTATTGGTCATAGAGGCTCATCAAGGGTTTGCTATGAAAACAGGCGAAACAAAGGAAAATGATGATTTCTGCGTTTAAACGGAGAAATGACTTTCTTTTTGAAATATGGGGAAAAGTTAATAGTGGTCATTTTGTCGTTATGTGGGAGGTGGTTCTAGTTTTCATTGCACCACTTTATGAGGCGTGGGCGGTTTTGGGAGGGGTCACCCGAAATAATCTGAGCTTGACACGTAGTAAGGGAGGTCAGTGGAATACCACTTTTTAGGTGGGTAATGCTCGGACAAAGAGCCAAGCCGAAATCCTGAGGCTCATGGATTTGAATGTATTGGATCGGATGGTGGTGGAGTGAAAGAGAAGCACGGAGGGACCCAATGACTAATTATGGTGGCAATGACTTCATTTATGGGTTAAAACTAATATTAGTAGGGTTCTTTGTTTAAATCATAAAAAAAATTTAACAAAGAAATCCTTCACAAAACACAGTATGGCAGACTTGAAAAAATATGAACTCGGGCGGATATATGCCATCAAGTCCAGGTTCATTGCATATCGCAATAGTAGTTTAGCAGGGCAAGGCCCACCACAAAGGAATGCGATAGGGGATGGACGCGATCGGAAAATATATCATGGTTAATACTGCGTCAGGCCCGGGTTCCCATCGCATATCGGAGATCGTAATGGCAGAGGGTAATTCTCTAATCGGGACTTGCAATGGAGGCGGATGTGAAATGGCATTGAATTATGATATATATTGTGTTGTGTCTGGGTCTATTGTGCATCGCATATTGCAATTCAGGGGAGAATGTATGCACGTTAAAAAGCTTATGATCCGCCGATATGCGATGTTTTATTTAATAAATAGTTTTATAATAAAACTAAAGGTTTTAGGATATTTTAATAAAGGGAGTTCATATATACGGGAAAGGGAACTTTTAGGTGTTTAATACGTTAAGTGAGAGTTAATATGAAATATGAGCAGAAATGGGGAAATACACTAAGTATGATGATTTTTAACAAGTTATTTGCGTTCAGACACACACACACACACACACACACACACACACACACACACACACATATATAGATAGATAGATAGATATAGATATATCAATACTTAGGCTAAACAATGTTTTGTGGGTTTTTGGGTAAAAGGGGATTTAGCATGGTTTTACACTATTCCTAGGCAAAAAGGATTTTAACCTTAGTGTTATAGACATATTTGGGCATTGCAACCCCAATCACATATGTCCATAAACCAAGGGCTTCTGAGTCCCTAAAATTGTTTTTTCATGCCCTAAAGGAACAAGGTCAGCTGATTACATCATCTCCCAGAAGTTCTCCACAGAAAACTGTTAAGAACTGGTCAAAACTGGACCATACAGACTGCTCAGTGCAGAGCGTGCAATGCATCTCACCTGCTTAGTGTAAAAAGTGTGATGCATACTGGAAACCCCTTCTGTAGGGTGTGATGGGTGAGAGTAGACAAATGGCAGAGACAATTTGCAAGGTGGATGATCATGGAATCTTCTAAAAACTTCTCCTGTGACACTTGCCTCTCTGAATTCATCCAAGGATGAGTAAGAGAACATCAATCTCCAAGTGGAATCAAGAACTATCAGAGAGAGGACACTAATCAAAATACCAGAAGCTGAATCACCCTCTTACAATCATCTATATATGTATCCCTCATCCCAGAGATCAAGAGGCTGGAATCTTGTATCTTGTAAGGAAGTGTTGTTGGTTTCCTGGTGGAATATCATACTGTTGGGTGATCTAAGATTTTCATGAGGTGAAGAAGGGCTTTCATGCTGAGAGGATGACGCTGGGTCAAATCAATTGGTTGTAATCCTCTCTTCTAATCTCTATATCAATAAAGCTATTCCATTTTTCCTCCACATTCTTGTATGTTTGCTAATATATGCTTGTATGTGGTCAATATATATCTGGTCCTATATTGCTTACGATTGTAGATCTCTACACTTTGAAGGTATTATGCTGTTTTGACTTTACAGGTACTCTTTGAAGCAGAGTGGTCAAGGAAGGAGTGGAAAATATCTGTCAAAGGGGGAGAAAGAACAAGCAAAGAACTAAGCGAAAGATCAAGGTTGGTATTCTTTGCTCCCCTCCTATCTATTTGTCATAAAGGAAAGCGAAAGTAACTTTAATCTATTTGTTTCTAAGATAGCTATCTGTCTTAGTGGGACAGTAGAGTAGCTTGTTTGCTTGTATATATTAATTTGCTTTATAAACTTACAGACGGAGCCTGAAGTCAAGCCAGCTAGCCTTCAAACTGCATTTGCTATGCAAGTGCAAAGTAGCTCAATGCTGCTTCAGTCTATCTCCCGGTTTTGTTTATAAACTGAACGATTGATTTGCAAACTTCATAATTTCCCTGGTGGTGGCTCAAGTAGCCTCATTAGATTAGCCCTTGTGATTTGGATTTAATGACTATCATTTGCTCGGCTTAAATCCCTGAACTAAGCTGCAAACTGTGACCCAGAACCAAGTTGAAGTCTCATCCCTAGACCATCACACCTTCTCCTCTTGGGAATTTGGATGCATCGCACTTTCCCTGTGTTACAGGTGCGATGATCAGATAAGACCTCTTCTGCTTCCAGATTTTGGTTTTTTGTTCACTCTCTTCAGCTCTATTCAGGAGTTTTGCTATCTGTGATCAGTATACCTCTATGGAAACTCCCTTCCTTTGCATGATTCATCCTCCATAGTACAAAGAGTTGTAAATGTTTTTATGTATTGTTCACCATTTACAATTCTCCTTTACAAAGACGTAGCATAATCAAGCTATCGTCTTTTGATTTGAAAGTCTCACAAGTGTCATTTTCAGTCAAAGAAAAGAATCCTATTGATCTTGATGGTTCACTACACTATTACTCTTGTATTTGATTTGAATACATAGTTTTCAAGTGTCGAAAGTAGTTTTCAATTCAAAATCGCAAAGTGTCGTCATTATCTTCCTTTCATCTTTTGGAGAGAAAATCATTAGTATTGTCGCTTGAAACGATTCAAATTTGTACTTAGCATTCTTTTCTTCATTCACACATTAAGAAAGCGAAAACAAATACATGCACGTGCATTTGCATTTAGATTGCCTGTTGGTTTGATTTAGGATAGTGCATCCAGTGTGTGCTCTCTGCTCTATGTTGAAAAGAATCTCATTTCTCTTTCCTTAGTAGCTAGGATTTTCATTGCAAAAAGAAGAATAAACGATTGTTTATCATCTTAGACTGCATTTAGGAATTGTATATCTACATCACGCGGTGAACTTGAAAGGCAAACTTCTTAAGAAAGATCAAATGTAAAATAAATTCAATGAACATAAAAACGCTTTGGAACCTAATGCACAACATTTAGAAGTCTAGGCTAGAGACTATTTCGGCGTCGTAAAGCCTGGTAACTATCACTTTCATTGTAGGTTGGGTGATTCCTCCTCTTTGAGATGACAAGTGCCAGTATGGACTTGTGCTCCCACATACCGTCGAGTATATATTGGGAGACCACAATAGGCTACATCCTTTATCCTTAGGAAGCTGTGTCTGCCGCCCTATCGATCGCAATGCACTGAACATAGCATTCAGGAAGATTGATTGTTGTACCGTAAAAAGTATTATGCAGTTTTGCGATTGGTTTGGTAATCCCTCTGTCTATATTTCCAGAGTAGTCTCTTTCATTCCTTTTCAGTCTCCTTAAAAGAAAAGGTCCATCTAAGCACTTGTCACTTCAGGCTCATTAAAAATCGAAGGCGACTAGAGTCATCTTTTGCTTTTTCTTGACTCTTTAAAATTGAAAAAGAAAGTTGTGTCAAAGCGTCTAAAATTCATTAAATTCGGAATCATTTTTCCCCTTTATTTTCAGTTGATCAAGTAATCTGCAATCATGGAAGAAAGTCAATCGAAACCTCGTTGTTCATGGAGACTTACGAGTTAACCATCTTTGACCCCAGAAACGAAACTATTATGGACAAAGTGAACTTGTTTAATCGGATCAAAGTCCCCTGGTTTGGTTTGAACAAGTGTTCTGACATCCTCAGAGACTCCAGTTACTCCAACCATTTCTGGAATCCCTGCCTCTACAGAAGAAAATCTGCAGCCACAAGAGGGCATTAGAACTGATCCTAGTGTAACGGTAAACACTTCTAGTCCTAATCCGGCTCCACCTACAGTTTATTCAGAAAGTGTTATTCCCCAAACATCTGTTGTTGCAGAACCTATACCTTCTTTGGCACTAGAAATATTTTACGGACCTGACGGTCTACCTCTCCCACCTGGTTTGATTGTTATAGAAGAGGTTGTGGAGGATCCTTCGTCCAGTGCTCTAGTGCATTTTGGAGCCGGGATCACCCTATATCCTTCTTCATCATAAGTTAGTCTCCCTTCATCGCAAGTTCTTGTAGAATCGCTAGGAAATCTCTTGGATAGACTAGATATGTCTGAACAACCATCGACATCTAGAACTGTATCATCTGATGCAGCAACAGCAGAACCTCCTGCTGCTACTCCAACAATGTTCGTTGGTATACCATCTATCCCAACTAGCTCTCAACTGCTAGATGGAGTTCATCGAGGGACTATTTCGATAGTATGGTTCGTTCCCGTTTGTTCATCTGGAATAATATCTGGATTCTCTTATGTTAAGTCTCGACAAATTGATCCTTCACAACAATATCAATTTGGGCAGTCCTTTCCCTAAAGGCCAATCATTCCTTTGAGCACTAGATTGCCACCATATGGGGGGCAGTATGCCCTTTCACTATTTCCTCTAGGAGAACAACCATATGGGAGTTCGCAAAAGTATTCAGGTCATGCTGGAATTACATCCAGCGGTTGGGTACCAATACTACCTCAGCAACCAAGAGTTGTATACTCAATGCAACAAAGCCTACCTGTGTCGAATATCCCCACTACACCAGCCATTGTGACAGTGTCGCAAGTGCAAGCATTGCCTATTGTATGCCAACCTCAAGTTTCTCAGGGTGCAATACAACAACCTCCTATCTCCACAACACAACCGCAATCATCGATTAGTGGCTCCCTAACTGGAGCGACCCAGGTTCAAATGGGTACTATTACCCCTCATGTTGGTCAAATGGCCAGTATTGGACAACAGAAAATGGTTTTGCAACATCGAAAACCACAATTACAACAAGCTTACCAAGGATCTGAGCAACTAATATTTGCAGGTAATGGGTAGCTGTATATCCAAAATAGTCAACATCAATCATTTCATAATCGTTATGCTCATCAACCTTACCAAAGTTATCAGCATCAAATGCATTATGCTGTTATGAAAAGACCCACTACTTAGGTGATACCATCCTATCCTGGGTATGCTTCGCCAAACCTGAATCAACAGTTGCCCTTCGTGGCGACTTTAGAGTTACCGGATGTAAATCGGCTAACAAACAATCCAATTGCTTATGCCCCTTGGTGGCCAGCGATTCCTCATAAACTTCTGTCAGATATTCCTGAATTTAATGGAAATTTGGGTGAAGACCCATCGAATCATGTGATGACTTTTCATCTGTGGTGTTTGTCCAACACTCTAAATGATGATTCGATTAGGCTTCACCTTTTTCAGCGAATGTTAACTCGTCTGGCAGCAAAATGGTACATTGAATTGCATAGAGCTTCATTTGATAACTTTAGCACCCTTGCCACAACCTTTTCAACCCATTTTCAGCTACCCATAAGGTACGAAATAGGAATAGAGTTTCTTACCAATTTCAAACAGACGATAGCCACTCATATATCTGATCATATCCATGAGTGGCGGCATCATCGTAGAATGGTAAAAGCATATGTTCCCGATCAGCTATTAGGTGAATGGTTTATTAAGTCATTGTTACCTTCTATAACAGAAGATGTGGCAAAGGGAGGGGTCGTCACTGAAGAGAAAGTCATTGTTCGTGCGCAATATCTAGACTTGATCTATACTCAGTCTAGCATGCTCGATGACAAAATCCCTGATGCTCCTAGACCGAAATTTTCTCTTCCTCCTCCTCCTATATCAAACAAGGACTCTCATGCCAATGATGGCGTGATAGGTACGACAAGCACGAAATCAACAAAGGCTACAACTAAGAAAGCCCGTAAGATTTCTGATCAAAATGTAAATGAAGAATTTCTCGCCTCGGAGGTAAACGCTATGTCGACTAACAAAGGGAAAGAACCGAAGCAACCAGCAGGCAAGAAGAAAAAAAAGGGAAAAAGAAGAAACAGGATAAGTCATCTCCTGAGAAACCTTCTACAAACCCTTCTGGGCAAAGGAAACCCCCTACGGGGTGTCAGATATGCGAAGAGGATCATTGGACGAGAGATTTTCCTCATAAAGCTGAATTCAACAAACTTTTTAAGAGTTTAAAAACCTCAGCAATATTGACTGATCCATTTCCAAACCCAGCAACCAATCTAGTTGCTAGTGACAATTCTTCCCCATCCCAAGTGCTTATGTTGTCCATTTCAAAACAGCAAAATGATGCTTTGATATCGACAAGGAATAAAGATTACGGGAATCCACAACTGTCAAACAACAAGGCTACTGATCAACCTAGTAGTTCGACAACAACTTCGACCAAAGTTGGGCCACCCATCATTCTTAAGCTAACGATAAAGCTGCAAAAGGGAGTAGTACACAAATCGACATTTAATCCTTGTGCCAGGGTAGCACAGAATTATAATATAGTAGAGGACCTAGCCTAATCATCGTCTGCTATGTCGACACTTGAGGTACTGCAAAATTGCCCCTCACAAAAGTAGACTCTATTATCAGCAATAGGTGGGATTAACCCAACGGATTCCAATCTTGTGGCCTTCAATCATAAAGGATATGACCCTCAGTTACCAACTCAACTTGCTTTCATTATTCAAGTGAAAGTCCTCAACAAGACTGTTCATCGAATGATTATTGATGAGGGAGCATGTACATTTATTATGTCAATGAGTTGCTAGAAAACTTTGGGCTCACCACCCTTGTCGCGATCTTCAATGACGTTGAAAGCATTTGATGGACAAACATAAACTCCTTATGGGATTTTAAGTAACTTGCAAGTTGAACTGGAGGGTAAGATAGTAGAAATTGATGTTGAAGTTATCGATGGAAACCTCGATTACAACATCCTACTGGGAAGTTCCTGGATATATGCTATGGCTGTTGTTGTGTCGACATACTTCAGAAAGATTGCATTTCCTTTCCAAGGAGGAATTACAATTATCAACCAACAAATGTTTCTCCCCAACAGTTCATAAGTTACGAGAAGCATTGCAATGATCCACAGGAGCTCTCAGTCGCTTCAAAATATCGAAGTAGGCCTACTAAAAGACCCTACATTAATGGGGACTTTTTCCCTACTGCCTCCAAACAATCTGGCAGAAGTTGTTGAGATTGCAACAAGATGAGGGACTTAGTGAAAAGAGTCGCCTTCACTAAGTGGGCTCGTAGGCAAATTATGGCGCAAAGTCTATTTTTATACTATGTCTATTTTTAGACATATGGATCATGTCTATGAGTTGCAAGATGTTGTTTATGGATGATTGGTCAAGTTGGCAAAAATAGATGGACTTCTATTTTTAGACAACAGTGATGACACTGTCAAGTCTAATTATAGAGCAGTCAAATATTATTAGCTTATAATAATATTTAGACTATAAACTTTATCTTATTCTCTTGGAGCACTTCAGCTTGAGCTACAGATGTGGCACATGTAGCTGTCAGAAGGAAATACATTTT
>APFE030589097.1:0-57903 GCA_000404065.3 Pinus taeda
TTGCCTGCCTCCGCTGCTCAATACCTGCACAAGAACCGGTGATAATTCCAAGGCAGCCACGTCTTTCCTTCGCTAAATCACGTGAGAACAAGCTACAATGTGGGCAAACTCATTGGCATACTCAATCCCCTGATTTGTGCAAGATCTGGTGCACAACTATAGTCACAACTGATAGCAATCTGATTCTCTAACACCTGTCCCTCCTGAACTGAACATGCACTGACATGCAACTGAGTTAACTGATGTATTCATTAGTTGTATTATGAGTTAATAACTTGTGAATTAATTAATAACTAATTCACCCAACTCATCTCTAGTCTATTCGCCAGTTAGACTAAATACAACCAGTTTAACAAAAGCTAAACTGAACACAACTCCATCAACGGCACCTCCAGTCCACTAAACTCAACTCACTTGAGTTCTAACTGAAGTCCTGCATGCAAATATTCAACTAACCCATAAGAACCACGTATTTCCTTCATGCAATTGCATGTGCCACATCCGTAGCTCGAACTGAAGTGCTCCAAAAGAATAAGATTAAGTTTATTGTCCAAATATTATTGTGAGATAATAATATTTGACTTTTCTGTTTTTGACAGCCAGTCTAAAAATAGACTTGATCACTCACACTGTGATCACTCACACTTTCATCAAAAATAGAAGTCCATCTATTTTTTCAACTTGATCAATCATCCATAAACAGCAACCTGCAATCCATAGACATGATCCATATGTCTAAAAATAGACATAGTCTAAAAATAGACTTGCGCCAAAAATAGCCTGCGGGCCCACTTAGTGAAGGTGACTCTTTTCACTAAGCTCCATCATCTTGTTGCAATCTCAACATGTTTCCCTCATCTCAACGATTTTCATGATTTCCTTGGGGCGATTCATGAATACGAGTCCACTCGTAGTAGATCCGCTACTCCTCTGCCTATGGATTCTGGTACCACCAGTCAACTAGAGCAATGAAACTCTGGCCCCTCTATTGTGATCCCCTCCCTTGATGTCGAGATGACGGACAACACAGGCCACTCATAGTAGAGTCGTTACTCCTCTACCTATTGGAAAGCTCTCACTGAGCTCTAAAATGGGTCTTCTTCAGTTTCAGATGATTTAACACTTCACTAGGAAACCATTTTTCCAAGAAAGTCGCTTCTTCGTCTCTCAAAATCAAATTTCGTCATAAAGCGACACTTATACTTTGATGTCCACCTCCTCTTAATACTTGTTGTACCATTGATTATTGTCGTCGTGAGTAACCATCATTTATTGATGTTTTTATGGTCCCCACTGGGCCTAGTGTGTGTGGCAGCGTCATCGAGTCACCCTTGTTCAGAGCATCTGCGATGAGTCACCCTTGCATCCTTGGAGTCTATGCCATGTCCTATCATCTCATGTCACAATATTCCATCCATATTTTCATACCGTACATCTTGTGTTGCCCATTTTTTCCTCCAACCATATTGTCCTCATCCCCTTTGAAGTTGAGCCAATTGCTGCCAGGTCAACCATGCACTTTATGCTCTGACAAGGGTAGTCGTATGTTTGTCTCTTAGTCCCCTTTTCCCCATTATCCCTGGTGTCAGTCCATCAGTCACATTACTATTTTCCCTCGTGCTTTAGTTGAGGTTCCTCATTGCCTCATCTATCGTGGCCCCTATTATGTCAACATCATCTCATTTATTCCAGAAGAACAACCTAGAGGGTAGTGTATCTTGGTTCCAGCTTCCATTCTTGTTCGATGCCTTGGATCGAGTAGAGGGTCTCATTATTTCCCTTTGACTTGGTCATTTCATGTTCGTGATCCATATACTTGATGGTCCAGTGATGCAACAGATTGTACTAGTGATTCCCGGGTATGTGTGAGATGTTTCAGACCTCATGAGGGGGTGGCCCTTCAAGTCGCCCCCCACATGCCCGGATGCATACCTACTATGCTACAGTCACAGATGAAGTTCTGCAGAGTTGATGGGTTCAGTTCCTACCGATTGCAGTGTTTCATAGCATGCACGTCCCCTCCAGATGATCCATTCAATTTTGCAGAGCCCTTCCTTGTTCAGCAGGGCTTCTTTGGTTGTTCTACCCTCCCTTCCACCCATTTTTTGAGGGAAGGGACTTTGTATCTAATGTACTCAGATATTATTGTATTCAGTCCCGACTCATTTTTTTACCAGGTGCATTATGTATATGGGACACATTGTATTACTTTTTGGCTCTGTTATGCCAGTGTGTCATGTACCATTCAGCATGTACTTTATTGCTCAGTTTCATATTTTTAGGTGAACCCTTATTTTTGTACCAAGTTATCTCGTAGGGTATGGGTATGCCTCCCCCACCTCATTGAGGTCCAGTACCACAACAAAAAGGGAGACTTTCCCTCTCTCTCTCTCTCTCTCTCTCTCTCTCCTTGACTCCCCTGTGTTGTCTAAGTGATTGTGTCTTTACAACGTACTTCAGTCATACGTTTTTCTCCTAACACTTGTACGTTGGGGGGCAATCTGTTATCATCAAAAAATTGATCATCTAGCCGAAGTTACTAGATGGATCCAAGTACACCATGTAAAGCCAATTTTACCCCAGTAAAATTGCTTTCACTCTGAGAAATTACCTAATAAACCACCTTTATTAAGTAATTTATAGTTAAACCCATGAATAATAATTGAATAAATCACTATCTATTTGATTTTCATTTAGGAATAATTAATTAAACCATTGTTTTATTATTATTCCTTGTTAAATTTGACCCAATCATGAAAAATAAACAGATAAATCATTATTTTTCTTATTTTTCTCTAAGAATAATTAATTAATCACTAATTAATTATTATTCTTTGTTAAATTTGACTAAACCCCTTAGAAATAATTAAATAAATCCTTATTTGTTTATTATTCCTTAACTAATTCATTGCGATAATAAATAAATCATTTATTTTTTATTTTTATAAATAAAAGTTTAAATATTTTTTCCCTCCTAAACAAATATAATAAAATATTCCAAATGGTAATTCCAAGAATGGGATCAATAATATTTTATTATTTCTCATTATTCAATAATAACTCAATATTTTGTTATAAATAGGAGGGTTTTCTATTCATTGTTCACTTTTGATTATTTTCATTGTTGCTTTCACTGTTGTAACTCTGATTATTTTCATTGTCGCACACAATATTTTTGTTGGGTTTGGGCACTATAGACGAGAGAGACTCTACATAAGTTGAAAGTGTTTGTGGATTGCCAAGAACCCATCCCATAGAGTGGGGATGGTAGCATATATTTGTTCCCTTCACAGGTGTTATGATAAAATCATTCTTTACAAATATGGTTTCCATAGGATGTTTTGGGGTTATTACTCTTTATTTTACTGTTTAACTATGATTGCAACATAGATCGGGATTTTGGCAAGTTTTGTTTCTATCAATAGTTGCGGATCTACAATGTTTAACAGTCATTTCTATTATTGAGATCGTTTGTCATCCACGATCTTAAGTGGGTTCTTTTCGTACATCATTGAGAAGAAAACAATACAACACTTGATAAGCAAGTCTTCCAATCTACATGTTGGGAACGGGTCCCCTAGGATCAATTCTGGGGTAAAAAGCCCAAATTTTGGGGGTAAAGGCCCAAGTTTTGTATAAAGAATTTCAAGTCTCCGCATTTTGTGGTCGCGGAGCGTGAAGATGTAAAGAGTAGAAAATGGTTTCCACCCTTAGTTTAGGTAACTTGTGTCGGCTTTATGAGATCCACCCTTGGTCTGCAGACCATGGGAATGTATAAAAAGTGAGAGTCTTATAAGAGTCTAAGCAGTTTTTAGTAAGTTTTTGGGCAATTGATGGAGGTAATGGATATGTGAGGGTTAAGAGAAAAGCGTCTTAGCATAGGAAGAGGCTCTACAGTTGAGTGCGTAGAGGCCTAGGGTAGAAGTCCGCAACTAAGTGTGTGGACCCCTACAGCTGTCTGCGTAGGGAAGTTAGAGTCTGTAATGAAAATTTAAAACATCAATAAAGAGAATTATTCTGGAGATACCTGTGTATGAGTTATTTTACTCTGTTATGAATGTATGCGGTTATGTTATGTTGAATACTAGTTTTATGATTTAGTGTTGTATTGATGCGCGAATCTATGTGTTTTACTTTGTCATATGAATGCAAGTAAGAATATCTGTTTACGCGAACATAATCATAATGCATGTTGAAGTTATCCAACACTTAAGCTAATCTGGGTAGACACAGAAGTAAGGGTAATTACAGAGGCGTGTAAGTGTTTGACTTGTCTATTCAAGGTACGCGAAGGACAATCGCAGACCTTTGCGAAGGTCTCGAAGTTGTATAAGAGAAATATATTGATAAGTACTAAAGGGCTTATCGGTCTGTGCGAAGGAAGGGTTAGGGTATAAAACGACATCACAACTATCTCAGGGTGTGGAAACTTGGTTCTTGCATCCCCCCATACTGCTTCAGGTGAGACTTTAGTCCGAGATTCACGGATTGATGCTGAAAGGGCCAGTAGTGTAGGGATTTTCTTGGCTAATTAACGCTAAACCTGGCTTAGGGCCCATCAAGCCAACAAATGGTTTTGTTGCCAAGCCTTGACCTAGGTTCATTTGCGCCTCCACCCATCTAGTTAAATACTTAGTCGCGGTGATGATGTACCACGCACCCGTCTTCTTTCCTAGAGGCTGAATTGGTCTTACAAAGTTAATTGCCCACTTCTCGAATGTCTGTAAATATGTATGTGGATTCAGAGGCAGCTCATCCCTCCACGATGGTCTGCCAGTCCTTTGGCATGCATCGCATGCCCTACAATATGCTTTTGAATCCTTATGTAGGGTCGGCCACCACAAACCAGCGCATAAAATCTTCTGCACTGTTGCTTTTCCTGCATAATGTCCTCTCGCGTCTCCTCCATGAGCTTCAGCGAGAATATTGTTTCATTCAAATTCTGGCACATAATGTCACAATATTTCATTTGATCCCATTTTATACAGGTTCCCTGCAATGACAGAAAAGTCTCTCGCGCGCACCACCAATTCCTTCTTTTGTTGGCTAGTATATCCTTCTGGAGTCATTCCCAAGAAGTGCATAATATCTTCAAAGTGGTTGTCCGTGATGCACACTGCAAACAGCTGCGCATCAGGGAGGCCTTCCTCTAAACTAGTAGGCTCCTCTCCTGTTCCAATGCGCGACAGATGATCCTATCCGTCATTCAATCGTCTTGGTTTCACAATAACTTTAAAATCATATTCTCGAAACAACAACAACCATCTGCATATTCCCCCCCCCCCCCCAACACAGGCTTGTTCACCAAGTACCTCAATGCAAAATGGTCTATATACATATTAAAATGCCTACCTAGCAAGTTGTGCCTAAACTTCTCGAGAGTGTACACCATGGCCAAACCTTCGCGCTTTGTTGAATAATTATTCTGAATTTTAGACAAATTCCTAGTTGTGAACACTATAGGATGATTCAATTCTCCTTTACAGGCCTGTGTCAGTACTACCCCGAGCACAATACATGACACGTCCACGTGAAATTCCTTCTTCCAATCCGGGAAGACTAGGATTGGCGCGGTGACCATATTTTCCTTCAACGCATATAAGCTTTGTTGACATTCTTCATTCCAACAGAACATGGCATCCTTCTTTAGCAACTTCTCCATCGGTGCGGTAATCTGGGCATAGATTTTGATGAACTTTCTATAGTACCTTGTATGCCCCAACATTGCGTGCAAATGTTTCACACTTCTTGGTGCCTCCAAATTGATTATAACCACGATCTTAGCAGGGTCTAACATCAAGCTGTGTCTACATACCACATGACCCAGCAAGATCCCAAAAGGGACACAGAATAAGCACTTCTTCAAATTGAGTGCGATTTGGTACCTTTGGCATGTATCCAAAATCAAGTGTAGACTAGCCACGTGGCACTTTACCAACCTAAACACCGTCCAATCATCGAAGTATACCTCCAAAAACTTGTGGATGAAGTCCTTGAACGCCACCATGACCACGTGCGAAAAGATCGTTGGCGTGTTCTTTAACCCAAAAGGAATTACTATATACTGGAAGCAGCCCCACTCTATGGTAAAGGAATTACTATATACTGGAAGCAGCCCCACTCTATGGTGAAGGTTGTTTTACTTCTGTCCTCCAGCACGATCTTGATCTGATGGTACCCCGAGAATCCATCTGATCTAGGTGGCTCTAGAGACACACACAGGACAAAGAGGACTCAGGAAAGCTCAAAAATCAAAGTGTTTGGATTATCCCTGAACTAGGACCAAATCGTAGATCTCGTCGTCCTGATCATGGTGGTGCAAACGATTCGTTAATCCGAGTCCGGATAAAGGAGATAGAGGCAATCAAAGTTGGGTTGACTTTTTCTGACTGGATAGGCTTAAGGAGGCCACAATTTGAACTTTTCCGACGGATGGAACCCGGCCAACTTTGGCTAGATTCCAGGCGAAATTGATGCCTCATTAAATTGACTCCTTCGGTCAAAAACTGAATTTCCAAAAACGTGCGTTTGTTTTATGTAAACGAAAAAAATATAAAAAAAGGGTGGCAGGTAACCAACCCCGCCACCCCAACCAAACTCCACGTAAAAAAATATAATATGGGAGGGGTGGGCCATGACCCCCAACCCCTCCCTCGCTCCCACGGAATCACAATTATAAACATAAACGGGTGGTGGGCCGATCCTTGGGGCACAAACCCAACCACACCCACACAAATGAAACCCCCGCCATGAATACGTGGGACCCAACCTCCAAACCATAACCAACCATTAATTTGGGATGGATTTATGGTGGGCGGGTTGCCCAAGGTGGGCTCGACCCAACCACTAATGTTTTTAAAACATAAATTTGCTTGTAAAGATTATAAAAAAAAAAGGATTTGATTATGTAAAAAGGAGGAAGCGGGGTTTGACCACCCAACCTCCTCCCTATTAACCAGAGTTTTCACCAACTACCCTACAACAGTTTCGTTGAAAAATCCACCACCCAGTTTATATTTAAATGCATTTTGTCAGTGCACCCAGGGGAGGAGGTAGTGCACGCAGCTCGAGGCATAATTTTGCGGGAGGGCCAAATTTTCACTTTGTTAGTTTTTGAAAAATTTTATATGGTTTCAACACCTCTCGATGCCACGAACGCGATGGTGCTATCCGTTTCTCCATAAGAGTTCTGAATTTTTTTAGCTATTTTCAGTATGAGGGTGGAACCATGATCGCTGCAAAAATAGGGAGCAAAACCACGATCCTTGCAATTTTCCTAAGGAGGTAATTTTTCTCCATGTCGGAATATAGTCAAGTTTACAGTTGTTTTTCATGGTTTTCCGCAAGGATCACAATGGTGAAGGCAGATTCACCTTTTGAGTTGAAAATTCCCAGTCCACCATGGAGTAGAATCTTTGAGGAATCTAAAAGATTCCTTGAGCCCTAGATTCTCAACTTCTCAGAATTCAGATTTTGGATAGTCGATTTTGCACTATTTGACACCATAAATCTGATGGTGCATTCAGATTTCTCATTATCTCATTCTGTTCTTCAACCATTTTTTCTAAGTGGAATGCAGGTGTCAACATCCATGTGTGAGCAGTCATGCGATTGATGCCATGAGATCGATGGTCCGAACAGCTTCAGAAGTTTGACATTCGCTTCTTCAGATGGCCCTTGGTTGTGAGATATATGTAGTGTTCATGTACTTCTTTTGCTATGCATTGTGCTACACAGGTCCTTGATTGATGTGTGATGTGGGATCTTGTTTCTTACTCATTTTTATGATTCCTGCTCAATGTGACGCGGAATCACCTATGTGATGTACTTGTTGTCATGATGCATCATGTTGTGTTTTGAGATCCCTATGTTGTATGTTGATGGGATACTCATGTGTCACCATGCATATTTTCTTTGAGATCCCTTTTATGCCATGTTGGCCGGATGCTCATCATGCATGAGTTTTGTGTCATACTGATAGGAGTCTTTTGACTGAGAGTTCCTCTAGTGGAACATCTCTTGAAGCCACTCCTGCATGAGGGCATTTTCCTTGTATGATAATGACATAACCTCTATGTACATCATCACTATTGACAACATTTAATGCAGCGGCCTACACCATCTTGACATCGAGGCTCGGAGATGTAGTCCCTCCTGGACGAACTCCGTTATCAACGATTTTGTTTTTATGTTGCTGATGATTCACATGTTCCTCTTCTTTACATCATGCACATGTATTCACTCATGTTCTTTTAAAAATTCAATTTAACACATCACGAAAGTAAAAGGTCTTGGAAGGGTCCTTCGTCACACCCGGACCTGGATCAAGTGGTATCAGAGTGGTCTTTTCGTTGATGTGAATTGCAGCGTGAACAATGGAACGTGCAACAACAGAGGGTGAAAAAGCGATGTACGATACCATGCTTAACATTTCCAAAAGAGTGGAAATCATGTATGAAACTCTACAAAAAGGGACAGAGGAGGAGCGATTACAGCTTCAGTTGCAAGCCACGGAAGAGGCCATGGAAGAACTGAAGCAAAACAAACATAATCTTCAAATAGAGGACGCTGAATTGAAGATGCTTCTACATGAAGAGAAAGAGGAAAAACAAAGTTTGGTATGACAGCTGCAAGCAAAGGGCGAGGCCTTGGAAAAGCTACAGCGAGACACGTGTGAGGTAAAAAGTAGTTCTCCATCTTCATGTATGTAACCTGATAATGATTTCGCTGTTATCGAAAATCATACCACAGGAATTGGCTCCAAATTGTTGAAGAAAATGGGGTATGAAGGGAAAGGCTTGGGCATTAATGGCCAAGGCATTGTCAATCCCATCAAAGTAGAAGAATTTCCCTGTCGAACAGGACTTGGGTATGTCAGGAAAGAAGTTGGGGAATGCACTGAGATAGCTAGAGAACCACCAACAACTGATGATGAGTAGCCCTCATCAGTTCTTTCCAAATCGACAGAGGAGCTAAAAGATGTTGATTTCCTTTCAGTTTCGTCTTCACATAGTATGATTTCTGTTGGAGATTTGGAAATCCCAGTTACAGGGACAAACATGAGGCTCCTTACAAGGACGAGGCACGAGGAGGAAGAAGAACTTGGTGTTAATAACCAAGGCATAACTCAACCTTTGGAGGTTATGAAGAGACCTCAATTTGTAGGTTTGAGATACACCAAGGGATAATGCTCTAAGGTGTCAAATTATTTCGAGACATTGTCGAAATTGCCAAGGAAAGATAATGATGGGAACACATCCCCGTCATCCCATGGCAGTTTCCATTGCAAGGAAAGAGTCGAGGCCAACTCTCATTGCCATACTTACCCCAGATACCGCAAGGAAAGGTATAACCACTCTCGACATTCGAATTTTCATTTTGATTATAATAATGTTGTTAATGATGAGCATAAAACATGGCATCGAAAGACATGTACCTTTTGTGGATTACATAACCATACATTTTCTAAGTGTTGGAAAAGAATAACAGCACACAAAAGGATGAGGCGTGAAAGACCCTCTCAATAGCAGGTAAAGAAACATGTTAAACAGATCTAGAGGAAGAAGACCTATTGTAGTCATTGTGACAGAAGTGGCCATCAAAGAGCCACTTGTTGGAGGCTCCATCTAGAGCAGCGCCTTAAAGACAAAGCGACGGTACATGAACAAGGTGAAAGAATTGTTCGACAAGTAAAATTGCCACAAGGAGGTGACCCATTCACCTTGATAAATGAAAAATGGTTTCTAGATATGTTAGCGTTCTATGGTAGTGCTTTTGTAAATCATTTGTTGCATTTTAAAATGTAAAAGTGAGGATGTGTTTTCCCTCACTTATTCAACAACAATGATGTCTGGTCTTATTTTGTGTCGCATGTTGAACTGTGAAAGTGATGTCGTGTTTCCATCACTTGTCAAAGCAAAACAATAGTATTTGGCCTTATTTTTGTAAATCATGTGTTGCAATGATGATGTGTTTTCCATCACTTGTTGAAGCAACAATGATGTGTCGGCCTTGTTTTCCTAGCTAGGAAATTGCATCCATCTTGTTGTAAACTTGACCACCGAGTATGTGTTATAAACTCGTGGCAAGTGTGGGACGCTTGGGTCATTAGTTGGTCATGAGAGTCAAGCATGTAATTTGTGAAGACAATGTACTAGAGGTTGCAGGTGTCGACTAATCGCTTAAGGCTCCGAAGAACAAAGGTGAAGGAGATGAAAGCGAGACCTTTCAGGACGCTTGTGATGCAGACAATGTACAGAGAAGTTGCAGATTATTTTTCATTCTTTTGTAGGACCAAAAGCTCCTCAGTGGGGAGGATTGATCCAGGTGGCTCCAGAGACACACTCAGGACAAAGAGGACTCAGGAAAGCTCAAAAATTAAAGTGTTTGGATTATACTCAAACTAGGACCAAAGCATAGATCTCCTCATCCTGATCGTGGTGGTGTGAACGGTTCGTTAATCCGAGTCCGGATGAAGGAGATAGAGGCAGTCAAAGTTGGGTTGACTTTTGCTCACTGGGCAGGCTTAAGGAAGCCACAAATTGAACTTTTCCAGCGGACGGAATTTGGCCAAATCCAGCCAGATTCTGGGCAAAATTGTTGCCTCGTTAAATTGACTCCTTCGGTCAAAAACCGAATTTCCAAAAATGTGCGTTTGTTTTATGTAAATGAAAAAAATATAAAAAAAAGGGTGGCAGGCCACCAACCCAGCCACCCCAACCAAACTCCACGTAAAAAAATATAATATGGGAGGGGCAGGCCATGACCCCCAACCCCTTGGCCACTCCCATGGAACCACAATTATAAACATAAACGGGTGGTTGGCCGACCCTTGGGGCACAGACCTAACCACACCCACACAAATGAAATCCCCGCCATGAATACGCGGGACCCAACCTCCAAACCACAACCAGCCATTAATGTGGGAGGGAGTTACGGTGGGCAAGCCGCCCAAGGTGGGCCCGAACCAACCATTAATGTTTTTAAAGCAAAAATTTGCTTTTAAAAATTATAAAAAAAAGGATTTGGTTATGTAAAAAGGAGGAGGCAGGGTTTGACCCCCCAACCTCCTCCCTATTAACTAGAGTTTTCACCAACTGCCCTACAACATTTTCATTGAAAAATATTCCACCTAGTTTATACTTAAATGCAATTTGTCAATGCACCCAAGGGAGGAGGCAGTTCACGCAATTCAAGGCATAATTTTGCAGGAGGGCCGAATTCTCACTTTGTCAAATTTTGACAAATTTTATATGGTTTCAACACCTCTCAATGCCACGAACGCGATGGCACTGCCCGTTTCTCCATCAGAGTTCTGCATTTTTCAGCCATTTTCGGTATGAGGGTGGAACCATGATTGTTGCAAAAACAGGGAGCATAACCTTTAACCACGATCCTTGCAATTTTTTCGAGGAGGTAATTTTTCTCCATGTCGGAATATAGTCAAGTTTACAGTCATTTTTCATGGTTTTCCGCAGGGATCGCAATGGAAAAGGCATATTCACCTTTTGAGTTGCAAATTTCCAGTCCACCCATGGAGCAGAATCTTTGAGGAATCTAGGGGGAATCTAAAAGATTCCTTGAGCCCCAGATTCTCAACTTCTCAAAATTCAAATTTTGGACAGTCAATTTTGCACTATTCGACACCAAAAATCTGATGGTGTGTTCATATTTCTCATTCTCTCATTCTATTCTTTAGCCACTTTTTCTAAGTGGAATGCATGTGTCAACATCCATGTGCGAGCAGTCATGCGATTGATGCCGTGAGATCGATGGTCCGAACAGCTTCAGCAGTTTAACATCCGCTTCTTCAGATGGCCCTTGGTTGTGAGGTATATGCAGTGTTCATGTACTTCTTTTGCTATGCATTGTGTTGCATAGGTCCTTGATTGATGTTTGATGTGGGATCCTGTTTCTTACTCATTTTTATGATTCCTACTTGATGTGACGTGGAATCGCCTATGTGATGTACTTGTTGTCATGATTCATCATGTTATGTTTTGAGATCCCTATGTTGTATGTTGATGGGATACTCATGTGTCACCATGCATGTTTTCTTTGAGATCCCTTTTATGCCATGTTGGCGGGATGCTCATCATGCATGAATTTTGTGTCATATTGGTAGGATTCTTTTGACTGAGAGTTCCTCTAGTGGAACATCTCTTGGAGCCACTCCTACGTGAGGGCATTTTCCTTGTATGATAATGACATCACCTCTATGTACATCATCACTATTGACAACACTTAATGTAGTGGCCTACACCATCTTGACACCGAGGCTTGGAGACGTAGTCCCTCCTGGACGAACTCCATTATCAACACTTTTGTTTCTATGTCGCTGATGATTGACATGTTCCTCTTCTTTACAACATGCACATGTATTCATTCATGTTCTTTTAAAAATGCAATTTAACACATCACGAAAGTAAAAGGTCTTGGAAGGGTCCTTCATCACACCTGGACTTGGATCACCATCCGTGAACAAATATTCCTCTTGTCCTCCTACATTATCCAGCACCTCGTCAGTGAACGGAGTTGGAAAGGGATCATGTACACGAGCGTCATTCAACTTCCTGATATCTACGCATATCCTTATTTCATCCTTTTGTTTCTTGTCTTGAAATACCATTTGGCTTACCCAATCAAACTCTTCTACTGGTTCAATGATGCCCGTCACAAGCATTTTATCCAACTCTAAGCGGACCCTTTCTTTATACTTCAGATTGAGGTGTAAGGCCTCTGCTTGATCAGCTTTGCGTCCAGTTTCAGTGTAATTTTCATCACCCCCAGGTCTCCTATTATCCCCTTTAGGTCTAAGAACTACATAGGGAACAAGTCCTGGTATCTGTGAAGAAATTCAACAACCTTATCTACTATTGTGTTATCCCAGTGGTCCCCAATCTTTGCAAACTTTCGCTCCGCCTCAGTCCCAATGTTCACTTCTTTTATTTTTAGCGGCGCAGGGATATCTGGATTTTCAATTTGTGGTGCTTCAACTTTGCGGTGGCCTTCAGTCTCTGGGATGTTAATGTTCCTCGGGTTCTCGTCCTCTTCTTCAACAGTCACATTGTAGCACTCCAGCGCATGGCTCAGTTGGGTGGTCCAATCCGGTTGAATTAGGTCCATGGGATCCTGCGGTATTCTAAAGATTATTGCCTTAACTTCCTGCAATACCTCATTAAGACTCTCAAACCCATCCTCAAAGATAAACGTCAGCCAGAATCCTTGTCGCAAAACATCCCATTTTTCAGTGCCATGGTGGAGATTTGTCTCCAAGTACCAGTTCATCATAATTACATCCAAAGTATGACAAAACAGATGCACCCATTCAAGTTGAGGCTCCGCTCCATAAACCTTAGTCCATTTGGCCAGGTGATCGTGCGGGTCATTCTTGCCATCATATTTCTCTGTGAGCTGCACTTGTGGGTGACCAAACTGCACTCTCATCATTTTTCTGTACACGCACCAATCATCAAAATTGTCCTTGTGTGTGCCCCACCATCTCGCGGGCATAGCGTGCAGCACCCAATACAAGGCCTAGAAGCAATGCTTCTCTAGCACTTCTCTCTCGAATGTATCCAAAAAGTTATCAACATCAGTTAAACCATCATAGTAAGGCATATTCTTACCTCTGATCATACACAACGGAACGACTTGGTCATCATATTACAGTGCAGCGTAGATACTTCATGTAGTCAGTTCTGTCAGTGTTCCAAGTCCTCATCTGAATTTGAAGTGCAGGAGTTTTTGTGGTCCCATGCAATACACCCATCCGTTTTCGGATTCACCCAACCTTGTTCTTGCGTTGTTATCTTGTAAATCAGGTCCAAATTGTCATCACTTTCATAATCGCGGACTGGTTCAGTATAACGTGGTCCTTCTACAGGGGGGCACCACTACACAGAGCGATTTCTTTTCAAATATCATATTCCTCTTCTTCAAATTGATTACCCCATTCATATCAGTGGCCTAATCGATCCCCAGGAGCGTGAGGTAGGGATTGCTATCATCCACAATCTCTATTATTTCAAAATCAGCTAATGCGATCACACCCTCAATATCAATCGTTACTCCCTGAAATCTTCCCATAGGGATGATCTTATACTGATTTTCCATTCTTAACTAAATCGGAGAACACTGTAGCGAAAGTCTCCCCATCCTTTCCCATGTTTGTTTAGGAAAAACATTTGTGTCCAACCCTAGATCTAGAATAACTTGATCCATCTCATATTCTCCTATATGCGTAGTGAGCCTCATCTCATGCCTCGTTATCACCTTATGCCTACCAATATTCCTAACTATGTGCGGTTCGTCGGTAACATTTTCCTTCCCAACTCACCTATTGATCAGTTCCTGCAGTCCCTTGACAGCCTTTCTATCACGCAACAACTTCATACAGTTCTCTAAAAAAGTAGTAATCGTGGAGGGGTCCATTTCTTCAGTCAGATTCTCCTAACTTCCTGAGGTAGAGGCCTCAGCAAAGTATTTCTTCGCTTCCATAAACGTCTCTCTTGTGTATTATAGATCAAACTCGGCCTCTTTATCTGGCGCTTTACAGACCCATTCACTTTCCTTAGGCCGCTTCCCCTTATCTTCACCAGTCATCATCCAACTCCACAACACAATATTTACCTTGGGATCCTCTTCGCAAGGCTCAGCCCTCATCATCTACAGGTTCTGAGTTAGTTGCGGAGGCTACGCCCCCTTTTCATGTACTTAGCTAGCAATACTAGAAATGTTTCGATGCATGGTCAAACTGAGTACAATAGCGGCATGATAGATGCATCAGATTTGGGTAGTCACACGCGTAGTGTCCTGGTCCCCCACTATTGTAACAAATTACCTTCCCCCAACCCCTACCAGGTCCTCCTCCACCTCGGCCTTGTCCATGCCCCTGATATTCACCTCGTGCTCCCCCAACACCTTGGTCCGGAGGTCGGGTTTCTGCCTGCACCCTATATGCAGGCGTTCTATCCATAATTAATTCCTAACTACAACAATTGCTCTCATCATGACCCACCGATTGACAAAATTTGTAGAAGAGCTGTTGCGGTGTCTGTACGAATTTCTGCAGCAAATGATAATTGTCTGTTGCATGTTTTCCAGCTACCTGACAGATATAACACCATAGCATGGGCCCTGTAATTGGACCTGCTGGTGCTTCTGGCCTTAGAGGCATTGGTCCCCCTACTGCAACATAATTTGTGAAAAGTGGGCAGTGATCTTTGTCATGCCCCTAGCCTTTGCACTTCAGGCACCAAAATTCTTCACGCACCTCGAGCCGAGTTGTTCTATCTTTCTTCATACTCTGCATTTCTAGGCAAAGGTTCTGCAACTATGCATGAATCTGTTAAACCCCCAGATTAGCATCTTTCATTGGTGTCTCATTTAATCTCATCACAATTTCCAGGGCTTTTGCCTAGCTCCCAATATTTTGTTGTGATAGCGCAACCCTTAGATGAAGCAGGAGAGAAGCCACAAACCATTCGTTGTGCTGCCCATTAGTCAGATTCATGTTAGCTTCATGGATTGTACACTTCAATCTCTAATCCAGATCCCAGGGTGTCTCACTAGGCTTCATCATGATCTCTTTGAATCCCACAATTGATTGCGCTTCAAACTTAGGTCTACTAAATTCCTTATTCAACGCAGTCTGGATATTTGCCAACGTGGACGCGGGTTATCAGTGCAGTACGTAATGTACCACATTAGCGTGCGATCCTGAAAAACACTAACCAATGTTGCTTTCTTCATTTGATCATCGTGATACCCTGAGCTTCCCGTACAGCCTTCGCGATAAACCAAAATTGGTATGGATTTTCATTTCCCAAGCCCTTGAACACAGGTAGCTTTACTGAGTTCGCCATATTGAATGATGGCAGAGGTGGCAGTGGTGTAGGCAAAGGTGTATGCGACATAGGTGAAGATGGAGGCGGTGTGGGTGGATGGGGTATTTGTGGGAACCCTTGCTTTATCAATTGAACAACACTCTGTGGAGAAGCTTGTGTTGCTTCCTCGTCGTCACTCAGAGGAGATTCAATTAGCGGGCTATATTCAGGGCCTATTTTCCCTTTGTTCCTGAATGTCATTCCACTTCACGTAGCCCCAAACATCAAGGTAGTTACAAAACCTGCTTTTCACACAAGAGCATCTTAATCCAAGTATTTAAGGACTTTAAATACTTACCTTGCAGCCCCTTGAAGAATCTACACTCTGCTTCGTTGTAACTGACCGAGGTATCGACCGCAAACTTTGTCACGAACCCTCCTATGATACGATCGAGCTAATGACCGACAGCATGTGCGATCTTATCTTTAGAGGCTTCTAATCTCTGCATTAACTCTAGGGTCCAAACTATCGGACCGTCAAGTCTCCACCTTCCTTGGTCATCTGCCAATTTCACGATCCACTCATATAATTCAACTGGGAAGGAACAAAAGAAGATTTCGTGTATTTTTGTGTACATATATCTATCCAAACACTATTATTTCGTTAATCATGGATTCATTTTCTCTTGCTCCATGAATTCGTGGATCTTTCTATCCAACAGTCTTCGATCTCCTTCTTAGTTGGATTCCAGTGATGTGACATCACACATCTCGTTATGCAGATCCTAGTCCCAACAACGGAACCATTTGTTGGCTTGATGGGCACTGACCGAGGTTCAACATTAATTAGCCAAGCAAATCCCTACTGTTATAGCTCCAAATCTCACTATTATGGTTTGTATAGCTCCAAATCTCACTATACGTGGGTTCATATATACCCAACCCGCGTATATGTATTAAAACACTTAAAAAAATATAAAACTCCTTATTTTCGGGCGGAGATCGCGGGTTTTACCTGCTGATCACCTGTTAGTGCTTGTGGCCTCAACTGTCCCCAACCAATTCCTAACTAAAAAACTACTTTGGAATTGGTATAAAAAGACACCAAAGGGAAGGCCTAAGGGAGGAAAGAATATAGAGAAAGGTTATTATACTGAGATTTCCCCCTGATTAGGTCTGAAGACCCTTGTGCCTTCTGCACTTCCCCCATTTTGTACAGGAAACCCTTGTTTCCTTGTGATTGGATGTTCATCCCTTAGTTATGACATCTTGGAGTGAGTATTGGAAGGAGACCTACTAGAGGCTTGAAGCGGGACGGATCCAGAAGGAGGCTGAGCTTTGAGCTTGCGGAAGTGGTTCAGGTGATATTGCTCTTTTTTGTACTATTCTATTTGTCTAATAAAGAAACACGTCTTGTTCCCGATATGCTTCTTTCTTTATGTTAATGATGTTCATGTTTGAATTTCATGCATGAATAGATGTCTAAAAGTTTATAACTAACTCCTTTCTTGTATAACATAAAGATGATTTTCATATAAATCTTTGTCCATATACTGCTGCATTCTTTGGAATTGTTGGTTTTGCAGCACAAAGGAGCGGAAGGGACGCGAAGAAGGGTTTGGACCCTTCAGGAACTACCCGAACGTAGGACCTGAGGTACGTCCTTCTTACTTTAGAAATAACTTTTTCTAGCATAATGGCTGTGTGTGTGCATGTTTCTTGATTTAGACAACTTTCAGTCTGTTAGGGTTCCACCCAAGAGCCTTAGGGGATAAAATCCCGCAACAAGATGCCCTAGGGTTGAGGTGTGAAATCGATAGAAAGAGGCAAACACCCGGAGGACAAAGGTTGCAAACCAGTCAAACAGGGCTTAAACACACTCCACCAACTGAAAAAGAGGTGGCAAAAAGCAAATCCAAGCTCAGACAACAAGAAAAACAAGTGGACCAAAAACTAAATGGCTTGGCACAACTGTCAGGCTACAACTCGTGCTAAACAGGGATTGGCGCAGGTTGTCAGTTAGCAACAAGGGCCACTAGCACGACTGTGAAGGCAAAAAGCACGCTAACAAAGTTTGCTAATTTCAAAAAAAAAATACGCAGTCCAGGGCTTGGGTCATAAGCTTAAAGCAAGTCAAAAAGCACAGGGGCAGCAAGAAATTCGATTCCAAAGGCTTCTCTAAGCAGGCAAACAAAAGAAAACCAAAGAGGCAAGACAAACTCCAAGTCGTTTAGTTCATAAACCAAACCGGAGATCGACTGAAGCGGCTTTGATCTACTTCACTACTGCAAAGAAATAGTGTTTCAAAGGCTATCTGGCCGTGTTTCAGACTCTATCTAAGTTTACAAATCAAACAACAAGCTAAACTCCCCAGTGGAGTCACCAAATTGTTGGAGAGGTCAATCCCCTCTACGGATAGAGGCGATCCCTACTAGCACAGAACAGGTCTAGCAACAATCAAACAATGCTATCACGCAAGTTCCTAATTGAAAATAAAGAGTAGGTGATGAAGACCTACTTGAGATCCAACGCTTCAGTTTGTAGAAGAGATATCACCCGCATTCCTTTGCCTTGGCCGGTCACGATCCTCCACTATCCACGTGAATGGACACCTACACACAAAGAGAACAACACAAACACAAGCATTAAATCTAATATATGCAATTATACATCAGTCAGGAAGGATATAATTCAACATCAACCATTACAAGTACAATGGAATGACCCATATTGATAGTCATCTTTTAATATTCAACAAAGGATATACAACCAGTGTCCTGACGTCAAGTCCTCCTTGGCTGGTGCTCAGCTACACAAGTCTTGCAAAAGCTTGAAGGGGTGAGGGACAAGCTCTCTCTCTCTTTAGTGACAAAGTCTCGTTACTTAGGGAAAGCCTTATGGATACAAAGAAGGCTTCTTGCAACTCCAACCTTTTGATATCTTCCTTTCAGCACAAGTATTGCCACTAGAGTCAGAAATTTTAGAACTAGAACTAGAACTAGAACTAGAACTAGAACTAGAACTAGCTTGCTCAAGCCATGGGAACAAACTTTTATAGAGGAAAAGGAAGAGATAAGGTCAACCCCCCACAATCATGGATTTCTCTTCATCACTTGGAAACTTCCATGGAATGGTGGCAAACTACTTTCCATCCAAGGAGATTCGAAGCCAAACCATCCTCACTCAACTTGGAATCAGTTTGGTGAATGAGGAGGACAGAACCTTCGGAGATTTGAGTGGTTGAAAACTTTGCCCAAAATGGTTGGCGTGATTGTGACACTGGGACAGAGCGCTAGTCAATCGCGCTAGTGGCGCGCCCTTTCATTAGGATTTTCCCCATTGGTGCGGGCATAACACAGGGCACCAACGCTAATGCAAAAAGGGTTGTTTTTAAGGGCAATGAGCAGGGGATGTCTTAAGGGCATATGAAGCTCATGTTTAGAGGTGAATAAGGCAAGTGGTTTCAAGTCTTGTCACTTCTCACAAGTCCCAGAATGGGTCCTCCAAGATGCGGGAGAGGGGTAACAGGGACGGTGACAAATTACTGTGTAACACATCCCATCGAAATAGGGTGTCTCGCTTTAGTAACCACGTAAAACCTTTGGCCACCTCGGCATAGTTCGGAATGAAGCTTCGTAAAAAATTTGCTTTACCCTACAAGCTCTGCAATTGCTACAAAGAATCAGGGGGGGGAAGATTCAGAATGGCCTCGACTTTAAGCGGGTCCAAACAGATGCCCTTTTGAGAGACGATGAACCCGAGAAGTCTGCCAGACTCTATGCAGAAGACACACTTATGCGGGTTGAGCCGAATACGGTAGTGTCGGCAGCGGAGAAAGATTTCGTGGAGATGAGTGGGATGGTCTTGATGCTTAGTTGAATGAGCTGGTAGATCATCTAGGTAAGGTTGCACGATGTGTTGAATATCATGGAATGCATAAGACATCACGCATTGGAAGGTAGCACCGACGTTCTTCAAACTGAAAGGGAGCTTTTTGTAAGCGAAAGTGCCCCAGGGAAACCATCCATAAACGAGTATATCTCACTTCTGGCACACTCATCAATGAGCTGGTCAATGAAGGGTGTGGTGTAGTTATCCTTCGGACAGGCTCGATTAATATCACGGTAATCAACACAGACCCTGATGGTACCCTGTTTTTTATTCACAAGCATTATATTGGAAACCCAATCTATGAGTGGGATGGGGTAGATAAAGCCAGCCTTGAGAATCTTTTCAGCTTCCGCTTTAATGGCCGTAGCCTTTCGGGGGTGCACGGGGCGTAAACGCTATCGGACAGGCTTAGCTCCTGCATACGTGGGTATCTCATGCACCACAATGCTTGGGTCGATGTCGGGCATTTCTTTGTAAGACCAAGCAAAGACGTCATGAAACTCGTGAAAAAGACCAGCATAAAGTTGAATTTCCTCAGGAGTACAAGTTACTCCAACATGGATATGATCGAAAATCCCTGGTTTAACAGAGATGTTGATCGGTTGGGTTTGCATGATGTTTCCCATATTCCCTTCAGAGGACACTTGATATACTTGGTTGGGTGTTTGAAGGGGTTGTGCAGGGAGACAACGAGCAAACCACTCAAGACAGGCAAGCATTTCCCGATGGGTAGGGAGGAACGAGGAACGATGGTGAAGATTGGACCAAGGGGGTTCCTCGAGAGACATAGTCTCTATAATGGCTTCATCACAAGGAAATGTTTCCTTTAAAGGATCTGAAGAAGCATAGTCTCCAAGCCAAGGGGAATGAGCAAACGAGTCAAGAGCTCTGCTAAAAGAAGCAGATTCAGGAGGAGGAGTCGATACAGAAACAATCTCGACGTAGTTGAGCTCGGCGGGACTCAACGGCATCTCATCACCCCATGATTCTATCTGGTCGATGGGGGGAAGAACTCAAGGATCAGAACGAACCAAAATCATATTGATAGAAGCAATGTTTGGAGGCGGGAGTGAAAAGACACACATGAGGGCGGGATCTTTAAAGAGCCCATCTCCCACACTCTCTAATGGAATGGAGGTATGCTCCACAAAAGGCACGTTTCTTTCGGAAGAGGAAGCGAAGAAAGAGACCTGGTCTACTGTAACAATTTTCCCCTGATGAGGGAAAAGAAATGACACAAAAAAGAGATGAAGCCATGGCTCACATGGCATATGTCTAGCTCCGTCCCAAGAGGAGGTTGTAAGTAAGATTAGCATCAACGACTTCAACTTCCACTTCGACGGTCTTCCCCTCCAAAGTAATAGGCAAGCGTTGGAGGATACCATAAGGGCGAGACTCTCTCCCGTTAAAGGCTTCCAAGGTTGTAGGAGACTGACTCAAGGTTGGAGAACCAATAGCCTTCCAACAAGCAACAGACATAATGCAAGTTGAAGCGCCTTCATCAATAACTGTACGATGAATCGTTTTAGAATTGATGATGACCTGGATAAGGAAGGCAATTTGGT
This sequence comes from Pinus taeda, assembly GCA_000404065.3. Classification (NCBI taxonomy): domain Eukaryota; kingdom Viridiplantae; phylum Streptophyta; class Pinopsida; order Pinales; family Pinaceae; genus Pinus; species Pinus taeda. The sequence continues at coordinate 21,284 of APFE030589097.1, forward strand.
GAGGTAGTCTCGGTACATGGCTCTCGAGATCAAAAGTAATCAAATTCGAGTCGGCCGAGTCGATGCCACCGATGGTCGATAGCAAGGACTTCCTCTAGGGGGGGGAAGCTCTGAAGGACTTCTAGAGCGGACATAGTTTATGGAGCCTGAGCTAAGTCCTCAATGATGCTGTAGTGCTGGGCGGGGCGAGCATTAGGGTTGTAAGAAGATCTCCGGAGTACACCTTTAGGAGGGGGTTGAATAGGCGTCTTAGTGCTAGGCCTCTCTATATGGAGCAGAATAGAATTGGTTGGGGGAGCGCTTGAGGGAACCTCAGGCTCTTTCCCGGTAGGTGACGGATATTATTTTGCTCGAGTAGTAATGTGAACAGGAATCGTTCCAGCCATGAACACTTGAGAACCAAAGGGAGAAGAAGATGAGGATGGGTCAGCCACCATTTGCATTTGCTGCGAGGGGAAAGGTTCTTTCAGCACCGCAGGAGTCCCAGGAGCACCTTTCAACAAGCGACTAACTTCAAACCACCTTGGGCAGTCTTTGGTGTAGTGATCCTCGTCGCAGATAAGACAAGGATACTTGGGTTTACGTTTGGCTCCTTCCTGGGGTGGAGGTTCAGGGGAATCTTGCTTGGGTTGATCAAATTTATTTTTCCCTTTTCCCTTCTTTTGTCCTTTTGAGGCTTTATCCGCCGTGGTGGACTGGATGGCGTTAACCTTGGAAGTATTTCCAGAATTAGACATAGCTTGAGAAGTATTTTCATTCGAAACATTCGAATTTTGCTTCCCAGGGTTCGCAGAAGATTTCTTGGAGGACAGATTTACAGATCTAATGACATCGTCAACTAATGGCTTTGGCGGAGTTTTGGACGTTCCGAGCCTCGAGGCATCAGGCAAATAATCATATAGGGTACTGGACTAGGAATAAGCCAAGTCAAGGTACTGAGCACGCGCGATAGCGTGCTCTTCAGTTACACATGCCCCCATAGAAATGTCTCGTGCGATCGCAGGGACAAAGGAGGTTGTAAATCAATCAGTCAGGAGCTGGTCAAGAATCCAGAACTTAATCAAACGATGACGTCGTCTCCATTCATGTATATGATCGGAGATGTGCATGGACATGTCCTATTTAAGAGACGTGAGGAGATGCATTCCCGTCTCATACCGAATTGGCAACTGAAAATGAGTTAAAAATGCCATTGCCAACGAGTTAAAATCTTGAAAGGATCTGTGAGTTGGCTCAATATACCACTTAGCAGCAGAGCCAGTGAGAGTCCTTTGAAAAGGGTGGAGCCGGATTGAATCCTCAAGCCACAAATTTGACGAACACCAGAGATGATAAGTCATAACGTGGGCTTGGGGGTCTTCTCCAGCTTTGCCATCGAATTTGGGACAATCACCAGGAATCTTGGTTGGAATTGGTGGCCAGAATGGATTATGAAGGATAGGATCATTAGTCAATTTGGACACATCCAGTAGTTCCAATGTTGCTAAGAAGGGTAACTGAGGATTGAAGGACATCTGTGGCCGTGGATAAGGGGTAGCACCAGGGTTCCAACTAGTTTTCGGCTGCCCCCATTGATTTTTTCCAGACGGACCTGACCCATAGGGGTTATGTCCGTAGGGATTTTGTCCATAGGGGTTATAGCCATAACTGGAAGGCTGACCCCAGATTTGCCCCCCAGCACCCCATTGATTACCAACTTGAGCTGTAGGAGCAACATACTGTTGCTAGTAATTCTAATAAGGAGCCGCCTGCATTTGTTGATAACTTTGGTACGGGGCAAACTGAGCTTGCCCCTGGGATTGCTAGAAACCATAAGGTTGCTAGGCTCCATACTGAGCCTGGGGACCAGGCTGCGCTTGATAAGAAGGTTGAGATTGAAACCCAACTTGCATTTGAAGACCAGCTTGGGTCTGGGGCCCAGCCTGGGGCTGGATACTGGGTGGAGCTTGAGAAGCAACAACTATTTGCATGCCCGGTTGAGTAGGCCCAGAAAGATGTCCTTGAGAGGATTGGGGTTGGGCCATCTAGCCAGAAGGTTGTCCTAGTTCAGCTTGAGATTGACCCACTTGCCCAGAAGGTTGAGCTTGCTGGGTGTTGGGTCGTCCTTGCACAATCGAGGTTGTCCTGATGGAACAGATGGCTGAGCGAACTAGATGGTTGGTTGTGCTTGAGGTTGAACAACTTGTCCAGACGGTTGACCAGACTGGACAGTGGGTTGGCCTTGCTGTACGTAAGGTTGACCACCCTACCTAGAAGGGCACCTGGATCCCAGGTTGTCCTTGTTGCATATAAGGTTGTTCTGGATTCCCAGAGGGTTGACCGGAAGAGTATCCCTACTGGACCCCAGGTTGTCCTTGTTGCTAAGGTTGTCCTAGATTTCCAGAGGGTTGCCCAAGATAAGTGAAAGATGGACCACCATAGGCTGAAGGTTGTCCCTGAAAGGGTTGTCCTTGCGGGCCTCCAGGTTACCCTGGATAAGATTGCCTGTAATACTGCTGCCCATAAGAAGGCTGCGTGTATGACGGCTGACCTTGATAAGGTGGTCCTTGATAAGGTGATCCTTGATCTGCAGGAGGTGCTTGGCCACCACCATAACGAGTGGTGCCCCACGCAACATTTAACGGAACTGAGATCTCAACCGCAGGCTGAGATGGCAAGGATCCAAGATAAAGATGATGCCCTATGGGATCATAATACTGAAATGGACCTTACAAGCCCCTTGCAAATACTGATCATATGCCCCCCCTGCTGGAATGGAACCAGAGGAAGGTGGGGCACTAAGTGTAGGATCGACAACTCCGGATGTAGGTACCGATTGGCCACTATTTACCGAACCGTGGGATGGACCAGCAACAGTGGTTACAATCAAGGATGCCGTAACGGCACTAACAATAGGCACTGAAGAAGCTACACAGGCAGTTGGAATAGTTGGGACTGAAGTGACAACAGTATTGTGAATTTGAGGAATGAAAGATCCCAAAGTGGGAGTGATATTTCGATCCCACATGGTACCCGAAAAAGAGCTCCTAGAACCAATGACATCCCTTAAAGCCCTATAGCCTGCAGGCAACGTGACACCGAGAGGGGTGACACTGAAGGGTGGTGTTTCCGCCGAGATAGGAGTTTCAACACTCGTTACAATGGGTGTTCCACTCATGATGGGGATGTGTCATCCATATCAGAGGAAGACATTGGGACCGAAACACCGGGAGGAGTAATTCTTCGGAAGGCTCAAAAACAGCGTTCCAAAGGATATCATAAAAATCGTCTTCTGGAGTGTGAGATTTCAGTGGTTGGATACTTGAAATAATAGGAAGAGTACCACTACCAACCGGTGTCTCAGGAGCAGCAGAAGAAGGAGACCCTTGGTCACTTGGGATGGGAGACGGGATCGATGATTCCGCCAGGATGATTCGATTCAAAAAATCCTAGGCAAACTAATGAGAAAGGACCCTACTCAAACTAATGCAAACAAGATCTAACAGGGTAAATGTGAACATGGCCGAATAAATTTTAAGACACAAGGACATAACTTGACCTTTTCATCTTTAAAGAGTCAAGAAAAGGACAAAAAGATGACTCTAGTCGCCTTCGAATGTTTAATGAGCCCGAAGTGACAAATTCTCAAATGAGCCTTTTCTTTTAGGGAGTCCGAAAAGGATCAAAAGTGACTACTCTGGAGAACTAGGCAAAAGGTTTACCAGACAATCCGTAAAACTGAATATACGCCATGGCAATCATATGAAAACCAAGGACTTTTCGTACGACAGTCAATATTCCCGAATGCTCTGTTCGGTGCATTACGGGTCATAAGGCGGCATACATGGCTTCCTATGGATAAAGGATGATAACCTAGTGGGGTCTTCCCATATACTCGATGGTACATGGGAGCACAAGTCCGTACTAGACCACTATTGAGTCACAAAAGGAGGAATCACCCAACCTTGAGTGGAAACAAAAGTGACTAGGTTTAACAACGCTGGAGCATGTCTCTAGCCTAGACCTCCAAAAAGTGTGTGTTATGTTCCAATGCGTTGTTAGATTCACTCAGTTCATTTTGAAGTTGATCTTGTATTATGTTTCAGTTTTCAGGCCTTACTGTATGTAATGTCTCAAAATTTCCTAAATGCAAACTATATGCCACAATATATCATTTCATTCGATGAATGCTAACTACGAGAGAGTTTGAGAGCTTTCACACGAACGAAATGATCACCAAACAACGAACAATATCTCTAATGCAGCTAGTGGAAATTAACAAACTTTTCTTCAAAGTCACTAATCACTGAAAACAATGAAAAGCTCTAATTCTCATTAACTAATGCAAAGCAAAAGAGATTTTTTCCTTTTATGTTGATGGCAAGATGCACTAAAAAAACTTTTAGAAATGATAACAAATAAATTCCACTCAATACAAGCACATTCAGATCCCTAAATCACAAAGCAATCCTTCAAAAACGAGAAAAGTCCCAAAGACACCAATGAGCCGTGTAATCTAGGCCCAAAGTGAAACAAAGCAGAATTCAAGTGAAAAAGAGGCAAGTCACTCAAATAACACAATGAAACAATCAACAACCACTAAACGAGTGCAAGGGAGCAATCAGAGAGTCGACTGGAGCAATAGAAGACCAAAAACACCTAAGGAAGGCTCGACACATAAAGCCACTAGATGCCTTAGGGCTAGAAACGTGAAATGAATAGAAAATGGCAAACACCCAAAGGGTAAAGATCAAAGCCAGTCAAACAAGACTCCAACACACTCAAGCAGTCAAAAAAAGGTACCCAGGACAAAAACCAAGCTCAGGAGGCTCAAAACCAAGCAAACTTCAAACGTTCCCAGGCCTGGCGTGACTGTCAGGCTGCAACTAGCACCTTTTGAGGATTGGCGCGGGTTGTCAATGAACAACTAGCGCCAATTGGCACGACTGCAATGCTATAAAAGCGCGCCAGTCAAGTTTGCTATGAAAAAATAAAAAACAAGCAATCCAAAGCTAGGCCAAAAATAACCAGGTAAACCAAGAGGTGAGAAACAACAAAAGAACTCAACCCAGAAGGCTAACCAAGTAGGAAAAACCAAGAAACAACCAAAAAGACAAGACAAGTTCCAAGCTGTTTAGTTCGTAAACCAAACTAGAGATGGACTGAAGTGGCGTTGATCTACTTCGCTAATGCAGAGCAATAGCGTTTCGAAGGCTATCTAGCCATACTTTAGGCTCTGTCTAAATTTTACAAATCAAACAACAAGCTGAATCCCAAGTGGAGTCGCCAAATTGTTGAGGAGTTAAATCCCCTCTACGGACAGAGGTGATCCCTACTAGCCCAGATTGGGTCTAGCAACAATCATACAATGCTACCACACAAGTTCCTAATTGAAAATTAAAGACCAATGATGAGGGCCTACCTGGATCCAATGCCAGTGCTTGTAGAAGAGGTGACACTCTCGTTCCTTTGCTTTGGCATATCATGATCCCCACGATCTCCATGAATGGACACCTGCACACACAAAGAATGACACAAACACAAGCATAAAATCCAACATATGCAACTATATATCAGTCAGAAAGGATATAACTCATCATCATTACAAATAACAATAAGAGTGGAACCATGACAATAGTCGTTTATTAATGATAAATAAAGAAGAATACAACCATAGTTCTGACGTCAAATCCTCCTTTGGCTGGGTGATCAGCAACACATGTCTTGCAAAACTTGTTGGGAATGGGAACAAGCCTCTCTCTCCTTGGTTATTAGACAAGAATCTCCTTACTTAGATTTGGCCTTATGGGAATGAAGAAGGCTCTTGCAGCGTGAAGCTCTTGGTAAGTTGACAATTCTCAATCTCTGGAACTAGCTTGCCGAGGAAATGGACAAGCTTTTATAGATGGAGGAAGGGGAGTTGGGATCATCCACAATATTCATGGGATTGGCTTTATCACTAGAGAAGCTTCCATGAGAGGTGGCAAACCACTTCCCTTCTATGGAGATCCGAAGCCAAACCACCTAACTCAAGATAGATTCAGTCCAGGAGTTTGTTAGGATGAATCTTCCGTTGTTTGTTTGTTAAAAAACACCACTGATTATGGTTGGCACGAGTGCGAATCTATGGCAAAGCGCCAACTGGCATGCCCTCTTTGGAGGATTTCCCCCATTGGCACGAGTGCTGCACTGTGGAACTGCGCCAATGGAAACAGGGCTATTTTTATGGGTTTTAAGCAGGAGATGTCTTCAGGGAAAATGAAGTTCAATTTCAGGGGAATATAATGCAAGTGTTTGCAGGTCATGTCACTTCTCATAGGTCCCGAAATGAGTCCTCCAAGATGCGGGAGAAGGGGTAACAGGGACGGTGAGAAATTGCTGTGTAACAAGCTTGATTATGAAGCCATTTATTTAGCTTTTGTAGTGCATTATAATATCTCCTCTTTGATAAATTGGGTTGATCATTCCTTAGATTACATCACGTCCTTTGATCCCTTCTCTCATACATTTTATACTGATGAGAGCATCATGGAGATCATGATGACGGATGATGCACCATGGGATGATCATCATCATAGTTACTCCTTGCTAGATTCCTTCGAGGATAATCTTAGTAAATTGTATCAGCCTAATGTCGTTGTGATGTATGTGAATTTCATATCCATCCATGGTATCGATTCTTAGAATAATTTGTTGAATATTGAAGAGAATATCCCTCTCGATATTTCGATCAAACCCAATGTTGTTGAGAATGTACATATCAGTGCGTCCTTCTCTCCCGATGAGATCAAGACCTATAAATCCCTTTTCTAGGAGTTTTGAGATGTTTTCGCTTGGTCTTAGGAAGAGATGCTAGGAATCAATCCAAACATCATTGTACATGAAATTAAGACGTATCTCAATGCTAAGATAGTTCAACAGTGCCTCCATCTGGTTTATCCCAAGAAGGATGCCGCTCTTAAAGCTGAAGATGAACAAATTCTACATGTTGGTTTCATCTACCCAATACCTCTAATTGATTTGGTGTCAAACATTTTTCCTATCATGAAAAAATAGGGAACAATTCATGTGTGTGTGTTGATTACCGAGAAATTATTCGTGCTTGTTCTAAGGATAATTATCCTATCCTGTTCATTGACCAGATTATTGATGATTGTGTTGGCTGTGAAATATTTTCGTTTATGGATGGTTTTTCAGGCTATAATCAGATCAATATTCTCCTAGTGGATCAACATAAAAATGCATTTATTTATCCATGGGGCACATTAGCATATCGAAATATCCCTTTTAGATTGAAAATGTTAGGGCTACATTTCAAATGGTGATGAATTATGCCTTCCATGACATCAAACACATTGTACAACCATATTTGGACGACTTGCCTGCTCACTCGAAACAACGTGTTGGTCACCTAATGCATCTGAGGGCTATATTTTTTACGTTTTCGACACTATAAAATTAGGCTCAATCTACACAAGTTTGTGTTTTTTGTTAGCTCTGGTAAAATTCTTGGTTTCATTGTATTGAAACATGGAATTTGTATTGGCCCATTGAAAGTCCAAGTGATCATAGATCTGTTAACTCCTTCCTCTCTTCTTTAGCTTCAAAGACTCCAAGGGAAGGCTAACTTTCTATGGAGATTCATTCCCAACTATGAAAAATTGAGCAATGGATGTACTCGTTTGTTAAATAAAGGGGTTCCCTTCCATTTGGATGACACTGCCCAAAAGGCGTTCGATGCCTTGAAAGTTGTTCTAATTTAGGCATCCTTGATGTATCCCCAGGATAATCGATGCAATTACTTCCTGTATCTTGCTATTGTAGTTACTGCCATTGCTATGGTATTGGTCCAAGAGGACAATGTAGGCATTGAACAACCTATTTATTATTTGATTCAGAACTTGAATCTTATAGAGATAAAATATACTCACGTCGAAAAGTTAACTTTAGTGGCTGTCTAAAGGTTTCACCCACTATATCCCGCTCCACAAAACTATGGTTGTTTCCAATTGCAACCCCATGATGTACATCTTATCACAATAATTGCTAGGGTGAAAGTACTCCAAATGGATCGTCATCATTTAGGAGTTCGATTTGGAGTTCATCAAGTCTAAGTCAAAGAAGTCCTTAGTTTTTTCCGAGCTGATCTGTGACCTTCCCACTACTAAAACTGAAATAATGTCTGACAATTCTATTCTAGATGAGTTGTTGTTCATGATCGAGTCATATGACCCATGGTATGGATACATTACCATATATATCCAATCCCATACTTTCTGGTATGATAACTCTCTCTCTGACCAATGACATATCCAATATCAAGCTAAAAACTCTATTATAATCGATGAAACCCTCTATCATCATGGTATCGATATGATTTTCCAAAGGTTCTTCACTCATGAGGAGGATGAGAAAGTCCTGAATGAATTCCATGCTAGGGAATATGGTGGTCATATGTCTGGTTATGACACCGCATAGAAGATTTTGCGTGCTGGCTATTTTTGGCCCAGTATGTTTCACGACTGCATTCTCACAGTCCAAAAGTCACATGCCTGCCAGATATATGACCCTAAAACCATGCTCTACCCCCTCCTTTACATCATGTTATCTCCATTGGACCTTTCATAAAATGGGGCATTGAATTTATGACATGTGACCCTCACTCAACTGGGGGGCGTGGCTACATCAGTGGCAGTAAACTATTTTACTAAGTGGGCAAAGGCAATTCCTACATATAATAATACTGGTGAAATAAATACTCTTATTTTTCAATCATGTTATTGCAAAGTTTGGTATACCATAGTGTTTCTGGGAAAACTAGTGTCTTTTCGATCTGCTAGTCCCACTAGGATTGACAACTATCTTAGAAACAAACAATCAAAGCAATTTGTGATTTCCTCTATGTATGATAGATAAGGGAGAAGCAAAGTGACCAACCTGGATCTTCCGCTTGACTCCTTGCTTGATTTCTCTCCTCCTTAACAGAGCTTGCAACTCTTCTCCTACTTGTCCTGCTTAGAGAATACCTATAGAAACGAAGTAACACAACACCATCAAATCATCTCGATCTATGATATCATAAGCATTGCAGAATTATAAATACAATGAGCATACAATGGCATTTATAAATAACAACATTCACAAATACACGATTGTATGGAGGAGAAATAAAAGAACTTTATTAATAATAGAAGAGAGGATTACAACCTAGCTGTCTGATCCAGCATCATCCTCCCAACATCAAAGCCCTCTTCACCTCATAAAAAGTGAGATCACCCAACAATACAATGTTCCCTCTCAAAGACAAACTATCAGCACTTCCTTACAAATTACAAAATTCCATTCCCCAGATCTCTCAGATGAGGGATCCATTTATAGATGTCTGTTAGGGTGTGAGTCACCTCTGGGTTTTTGGTTAGTGTCATTCTACTTGTTGTTCTTGGTTCCACTTGGAGATTTCTTGGATCTCTTACTCATCCCTAGGAGAATTTAGAGAGGCAAGTGTCATGGGAGAAGTTTCTAGAAGATTCCATGAACATCCACTTAGCAAACTGTCTCAGACATTTGTCCATTCTCTCTCATCGTACTCCAAAAAAGGCCTCTTCAGTATGCATCACACCTGGATAGTGTAGGAGTCAGTATGCATCGCACCCTAACAGTGGAGCAGTTAGTATGGTCCAGTTTTGGCCAGTTCTGAGTGGTTTTTTAGGTGGAACTTCTGAGGAATGATGTAATCAGTTGACCATGATCCTTTAGGGTATGAAACAACACTTTTAGGGGTTAAAGAGCCCTTGGTTTATCGACATATAAGATTGGGGTTGCAGTGCCCAAATATGTCTATAACACATAGGATATAGTTATAGAAAATGGGAAACATTTTTGTAACCACATTATGTCTAAACTAACTGCTAATTTGGGTCTCTCCCATGAGATTTCAACTCCCTACTATCCTCAGGCGAATGGGCAAGTTGAGGCCATCAATAAAGTTTTGAAAACAATGCTTCAACGCATGATATGGGTCCAAAATCAGATTAGTATTATCCTTTATGTAGACTTGTGGGCATATCAAACCTCTATTCATACTGCTACCAAGTTTACACCATTCCAATTGGTATATGGTCTGGAAGCAATCCTTCCTATTGAGTGTGAAATTCTTCTTTGAAACTTGCTATCAATCTCCTCTATTCTACTTATGCAGAAGAAGAGTGTCTCTTACATTTGGTGTGCTTAGATGAAACCTGATGTGATGCCACAATGGCTAATGAAGCTCATAAGAAATTCATTAAGGTGCAATACAACAAAAATGTCAAGCCTCGTGTCTTCTCAGAAGGTGAACTTGTCTTGCTGTATGATCAAGATTCTGAAAAGTTGGGATCAAGGAAGTTCGAACTGATGTGGCTACGCCCTTACATTGTTAAACATGTTCTTGTTAAAGGGGACTATGATCTTCTTGATTTTGATGGAGTTCCATTGGCGTAGCCTAGAAATGGGTTGTACCTTGAAAACTACTATGCTTGATTGATTTTTGCATAGTTCACTGTGTACATGTTGTATATAGGTGTGTTGAGTGTGTTTGCAATATGATTCCATTAAGAGTTTCTTACAGTTTATATTAATCCTATTTACATTTTGTTTTTGGATGTCGACATCCCTTCAACCATATGTCGGTTATGTTGATGGCGCTAGTCGAAGTACTCAAAACCATTCTTCTGCAGCATGGGATATATACGCTCCGAATGGACATTTAGTGATTTTACAAGGGATTTTTATCGGTCACTCTAAAAATAATATTGTTGAGTATAGTGCCATGATCGAAGTATTGTCTGATGCTATTTCCCATGGTATCTGTTGTATAGTTATCATACTTGACTAGCAACTTGTAGTACTACAGTTGACTAATGTTTATGCAGTTAGAAGTCGAACTATGCTTCATATGTTCTTAAGAGTTCGCCTTTTGGAAAGATATTTTGATTATACCTAATATCAACATATTTCTCGAAGTCTAAATTCATTAACATATGCAATAGCAAATCATGTTTTAGATAGAAATTTGCAGCATGTGTAAATTAAATTAAATTCACATCACATACACTGAATTAGATAATAGAACATATAAGAAACACTGATATGTAGATAACCGTATGTATATTAAAATTTGATTTTACAAAACTTATATCAGAGACAGATATGGCCACATGACCTTTCATATAAAAAAATATACATGTAGTCAAAATATGGCTATATATATAGCCTCCTAGTAGACTAATCATGATGATTGAGATAGAAAGCAACTGCACAAGCCATCTTACACAATAGCTAGTTGATACAACTAGGCATGCCAATAGTATGAAGTTGTAGTCTTATGGGGATCTGCTTGACCCTAGTCTCAATTATATCCTATTATAACCCTTCCATGTGTCACTTGACCTCTGCAAGAGTACCATCCACATTGAGATCTTGCAATACATCTCACCCCCTTGCAACAAACTATAGTCCTACTGATGCCTGCTATGGTTCTGCCACACAGTGAAGATAGAAGAAGCCCATAGGACGAACAGGTCCAACGTCTGCATGTGAAAAAAAGATAGTTTAGTCTTGGATACGTAAAAAATAAAAATAAAACTGTGAAACTTGATAACTCAAAAAATGATCAAAATGTTTCTTAGTTTACCTATGGCACCCCATCACTCACCATCAGGAAGCATGAGCTCCAGGTCTCTGTGGAAATCCATCCCTGCATATGGATAATATTCAATCATAATGAGTTACATGTGAAACCATCAGAAGAATACTGATGTGAAGCTCATGAAGACATACCTACTTGTATGGACATGAGATCCACCCATTTCCTCATCCGTGGGACTCTCAAATTTGCAGGCTGAAGCAAGATATGTTGTGGTCAGAGCGATGGAATCCACTCCAAGTAATATGAAATAAAAATCGAACAACAACCAAAGTTCTTTAACCATCATCCTTTGCCTTGGTCAACTATTCCTTCATATTTTTTAGTACTCCCCTACTTCAGTTGAATATTGTCGACTCTATACACTCTAGAGCACAATCCATATGAGACCTATTGGCTAACTATAGGGTAGCACTACCAAAAAATCTAACAATGATAAACATGATTGTCCTCAAAGGCAAATAAACGACATCCTTTATCTCAATCTTCCCATCCTTGGTCGATTGGGATCGAGGTCTAGAATGTGTGTGGCTGTAATCCATAACTGTCTCTCTACCCCTTCTTGAACCAGATAATAAGATGGGGAAACTCTTCACAATGAAACTTTCAAGAAGTATATGTCTTCCACATGTATCTCAAGTATATGTTCTCCAAGTATGAAATCCTGTGCCTGGATATCCCATGCTCGAACAAGATACTCCAACAACTCCATTTGTTGCCTCATCCCAGAAAGCCAGAAGAATTTCAGGAGCCCATAATCTCTCAATTCCTGGATAGTGGCTAGATCATTAACTACATTCATATCTTTTTCCTTGTGTTCTATTTCTCACCATATCAAAGCCGTTTTGTTTTGATAGAAACCTAAAACACAACAAGAAGAATCATTAGAGTGAGTTTCATGCCAAAAAATTGGGGGAATTATGAGTAAAAGAGGTAAAAGAATAGTGAAATGTGCCCAACACACCCTCCTAAGGGAAGACAATGCGGTGCAGTTCCCTAGATGATGTATTTTTTTACTTCACAACACACCTTTCGACACTGCTAGGGTGCATAAGAGCTAGGGTGAAAAATGAAATCGTTAGGTCCCTGAAAACTGGAAAAAAGCATGTGTGAAATTATGAAACAGAATCGTAGAAGGAAAGAGGAAGGTGAGATCTCCTACCTGGAAGTGAGGACACTCGAAATGATCCACTGGATTGGCCGCAATTAGCTGCAAAATATTGGGGGGAAAAGAAACTCAAAACTCACTAATCAAGAGGTAAAATGTGAAATGGTAAAAATGAATTATTTTTTTTCCTATTTATTGTCATTTTCATAATTATTTTATTAATATTTTAATATTTTGACCTAAATGTGACTCAATTTTATGATGGACTAGATATTTTTAATATTTTGGTGGTGTTCTAAGTATGTTAACAACTGTTTAACAAATTTGATGATGTCTGAATCAAAACAGATCATTTTGACCAAAGAGCATACTTTTATCACTTTTTCAGGATTTGTAAACCCATGAAAAAGGAACCCCTTGGAGTCCTCTTTCAAATCTTTTCAGACTGCAAAAATATGAAAACATTGCCGAGCACTTGTCTTTTCAAACTCGTTAAAGTAAATGAAAAGACGTCTACTCAATATAAATTTAACCCTTTTCCGGACCGGGATAGACTATTTGCAAAAATTGAATACCTTAGTCAAACTTGGCTCAGAGGTTCTCTTGATATTCGTTTTCTGCCTTTTTAGACTCAAGAGACTACTTACAAAAATGAACCTTTGGATTTTTCTTTTTTGCCTCTTTTTCAAACTCTTTAACATGAAAAAGGAGCCGAGTTAGACCCTAGTTGGACTCGTAAAAACATCAAACAATGATGGATTCGTCAAACATGATGAGACTGAACCACTCCTTCTTAGCGTTTGTTAAAGATAGTCAGAGCGATTATCGAAAGGATGAACTTACAAATCAAACATATGTTATCCTCCTCAAGATTGTTAAAAAATAAAGAGGTGTTGACTAAAAATAGTTGGGGAAATTGGGAAAGCAAGGTACTCTACCTATTAATGGAATCGAGTTGCTCTTGAACATGATACTCTTCCACTTCATCTCCGTGGCTATTGGGATGGAAATTATGCTTGTCTTTTTGGTTCATCACACATATCAAAGTCTCCACTTCCGGTTTTGGGTCAATGCTGCCAAGTCCATTTGGTGTCACCGATATGTTCAAGAGAAGTCATTCAGTTGATATTTGCTACTATACTCTTAAGCCTTCATTCCATGTATGCCATTCCTGAACCAATTCCACATTAATATCATTCTGTCTCAAATCATGATACCCATTTCGTGTCATTGATGGCGGATACATCAAGGCCCTCCTGCGACAAGTCACTTCCTGTCAACATCAACCCACTATCCAGGAAGTTGACTTAGAAACTGTTCCTTCAGTACCTTGGGGATTTCATACATCAATGACAAGTTTCCTCTCTCTCGGTGATAGTTTTTCATCATTGGCCTCGACTGACAAATTCTATGTGGTGTTTGACTTCAACTCATTCATTCACACCATACAGATTGTCCTGTTGTACCTTGAGGACCATTAACATCATCAATGAATTCTCTCGCATCTGTTAACAACTAACATCATTGTATGGTAATCAAATGGTGTCTACCATGTTCGAATCCATCAAATTTATTCTCATGGTTAGACTCGTACATTGGAAAATCGAGTGAATAAGATAAAATACCCCGGATCTTGTTTCATCCATCTAGGCTACGCTTTTAGGATTAATACAAGATAAAAAGTATGTTGGATATGATCATACAAACAATCATGCAATCATGAGTCCACACTTTGTCATCAGTGGATGTGAATTATTGAACATTATACATGTAATGTTAGATTATGGGTTGAGAATGGGTATGCTTCCCTCAACAAAGATATCATGATGAAAATGTATTATAACAAATGATGATTTCAACTAGTTGTTCTTGATTTGGACTTGTCACAAGGTAAAGCATTTCATTCGTCAACTACCATTTCTGACTTTTCACTCTAGGGTGCAACTTTTTTTAGGACATTTTGCCACTTCTATTCAATAGGTCTGCAAACCAAAGCAATCGTCATCCATGAAAATGTTGCCATCATCCCTACACAAAGCCCTAAGCATACCTTTCTAAATAACTAAGTTTTTGGGTCTAACTGATTCAAATAAGAGATTTGAAGCCCCAATACACCCTACCCCTTTAAAGACCTATGTTCAACAACATGTTTCTCCTTTCTGCACCAGCATTGATCAACAACAGTGTGCTCCTTGCTCGGGGTGCGATGATTTTAGAAATTTGGGAAAATTAAAAGGAATCCTGAAGCTTCCTCTTCCAGAGGCTTCTAGGGGTTGTTTTAGCCATTTACATTATATAAGAAGCTCAATTCCTATCTGATCCTACCTTGGATACTTCACCTCTTATCCCTTGAGCTCATCCTCCCATATTAAGTGGATCTCAAGCCTAGATTGGTAAATCGATAAGAATTCCTAAACTACCATCCCTCTCCTATAAATTTACTTTCATACACAACATCAAGGTTGGATTTTGGAGACAGATCATACCCTCATGTTTCTTCCTTAAATATAAGAGAGTCATCATATTCATGCATTAGGGTGACATTGAGGTGTGCTTTGTGAAAAGGAAGGACAAGTCAACTTGGGGAGATCTCTACAAGATCCACTACTATTCTTGGTTGTAAACTCTTTCCTATTTCTATTAATACAAATAGTATATCGTTTTCCTATATGTGTTATGTTACATTCACATTCATGTATTTCAATGCTTCACTGATCCATTGAATAAAGTAATTGAATTATGCTACGTAGATGTTGTGGATCTTTGGCTTGTTGTGAATGTATGTGTAGGTTCTACTTATAGAAACTAGAGCTACAATTGGAGCTTACAAGCCAAGAGGAAAGTAAATCTTGTGACAGATTCCAAGTAAGACTCTTTCCCATTCTTCAATTTCTTTAAGGGAAACTCTATATTCTTTGCTTTATGTTGTTCTAGACTAGTCCAATAGGTCTAGGGAAGATACTTTTGTCTACAATCGTTAATTCTGCATAACACCTAACATGGTACCTTCAATTAAAATCATTAATAATTTTCATTATTGAAGGTTACATGACATTCCTTACACCTTATTAACACCTTTTCTATGTTATCCAATGCCACATCAAATTCATCGTTGTAGGCTGTAAATTCATTCATTTAAATATCATTGCATTCATGATTTATATTAGAGAATATTCCAATTACAACTCACTGGAAAGTTGCAGGATCACTATTAAGTCTAAATGGTAGAACAAAGTAGGAAAATGTCCCCTAAGGACATGCGAACATGGTATTTTCTTGGTCTTTCGTAGCAATTTGAATCTAACTATATCCACTAAACCCATTGATGAAAGAAAAACACTTCTTTCTTACCAATGTGTCTAGTACTTAGTCAATGAATGGTAGTTGGAAATGGTATTTGTGTGTGGATTTATTGAGTACTCTGTAATCAATAGAAATCCTCCACTTTTCATTCATTTTAGGCATGATGACAAGAGGGAAGACCCATTAGCTAGAAGAAATGGTAAATGAAATTAACTAAAAGACATTTCTGTGGTTTTTCTTTGACTATGTCTCACAACATAGGATTGAATCGTCACTAAGGTTTATGAATATGTCTACTGTCCTCCTTGATATAGATGTGATGAGTGCACAAATAAGGATGAATCCCATTCATGTCAGTGCATTCACAAGCAAAATCATCACTATGATTTTGTAAAACCTTTATTAACTATTCCTTATGGTGTTTTGTTAGCCCTTGATTGATTTTCAAAGATTTACAAGGGCCAATTTCTGTGGTTTCCAAACTTTAACCTTATTCTTCTTTGGAAGAGGACTCATGTTTTACATGTGATCTATTTGTTCTGACAAAGAGTTTGGATTTTAGGGTCGATATGGGTGGGTGAGAATGTGTGAGTTTGACAAGGAGGAAGCTATAAAGTCACTAATTTCTTTGTCCTTAGTATTTGTCTTTGAGGGAAAGATATTGATCTATGGTAAGTACTTGATGAGAAACTAATTCCTCATTACTTTCCTCTCTTTATGTATAAAATGGAATTTTATGATCAATGCTAGGATTAATGAGATGATGCTAGGTAAGTTGTTTGGTGGTGGTCTTGTTAGAGATTTCCATGTTACCATATCTGCAACTAATATATGCATCTACAATGGCCAACATTTCCTTCCCAATATTAAAGGAGACACCCCTAGGGAGGACATAGGTTGTAGAACCATGAAATTAGCAGGAGACTCCCATGAATCCATGGATATCACTGCATCCTCTAAGATTCCTTCTAGTTTGATGGTAGATTAGTCAACAAGTTTTAATACATTGGAGGTTTCTCTAAGATTGTAAAGTATTAGGGATTCCATTATCTCATGGGTGATGTAACACCTCCTCCCACATTTACCCACTTTTACTATCTCTCCAGGGTAAATATGAGCTAAGTGTTAGTATGATATGACCCGACCTCCAAATTCTAGTTATGGAAGTGGGGCCTACAAACTAGAAACTTATTGACACTTCTCAGAAACACCATATCACCCAGAAGTCAACCAACAACCTCTGATGATTAGATCCTAAGATGGAACTTCTTTTTGCAAGCTTAACACCACAACCACACCCTTTCCAAGTTTTGCAAGCGGTTGAAAGGCATCAATTGCATGCATAAGCCTGCCTCCATGCGACCATTGCCGAAATTTATCTGTTCTATGCATGTGGTCATGAGATGTGTTCCATTTTTTCAGGGCTGGCCTACATGCCACTACCTAGAAGTGCCCATAAATTTTTAGAATAATGTTTAAGGTGATAGAAAGTCTAAACAACCAATACTCAATATCTTGAACAAGACATACCTAATACATGATACACATTTTGTCAAATAGATAGTAAACATAAAAACTACATGTCATGAATGCATATATGATCATAAACTTCTGAACTTCAACAAAGAATTATCAAGAAGTTCCAATCCCCTCTCAAGGTAGTTGCAAAAACACTTGTTAGCCTAAGCATTCATTAACCATTCAATCACTTATCAAATCACGAACAAGATCCATAGCTAGAGAACATCAGAGAACCATGCATATAACCAACATATAAGTGGAATATAAACCATGACAAATCAACCATAAGATCAACATAATAACTAGCACATGTGCTTATTAATCACAATAAGAAAATTGCTCATATTAACATATGGAAATCCCAACCAAGTTAGGGATTTCCACATACCACTTGACCTTAGATTGGGCTGAAACAAATCTCTCTTTCAACTAATCACCCCCATGACATATTCCAAGCATGAATGTGGGATCATATGGGTTAAACCAAAAATAGAACTAACAAGGGCTTCCAAAGGCCAAAGCACTTCAACCCTCAACCACAACGATTTCACCTAAACAGTTCAGAAATAAGTAATACCAACCCAGATCCATCTCTTCCCAAGCAATCCAGGGCTCCAGGGACTCTTATCTAAACCCACATCCTCCAAAGACCCAAGCTATTATAGGGCTCCAGAGAACTACCATCTCAACCCATAACCTCCAGGGAACCCAAATTGTTCCAAGGCTCTAAAGGTTCTATCCCAACCCACAATAATAGGGAACCTAAGAACCAATCAAAAATCCAAATGGGGAACCCACTGCATCATGGCTATCCAGGAAACAGAAAGGAAAGGCTGAAACCACTATCAATCTAGGCAAATATCCATGCCAATGACAACAAATAACTGAGGAACCACATGCATGTACCATGCATCCACATCTAACAAGGAATACATACATGCAACATGTTACCTACAATGTAATCCTGTTGTAGCTACTGATCTAACTTTCTCCTTGTGCTCCCTTGCTTTCCTTTTCTTACTTGTTTTCTCTCTCCTCTTGGAAACCGCTCTCTCTGAAATTGATCCAAATCAAAAACTAACAAAAAGTTGTGAACTATTTCTCTGATGCCTTTTTATCATTGATGTCTCCTTCTTCTTTCATTTTTCTCATTTTATCTCTAATTTCCCTTGCATGCATATTTGTGTCTCTTCACCTTCCTTTTATTCTATTTTCCTTTATTTCCTTAATTAAATGCCAATTATTTCCTATTTTCCTTTGCTAATGCTGATTTGAAATTAAAAATGAAGGTTTCATGAATTGTTTTACAAGTTATTTTATGTATTTTAGGAAAAGGACTATGATTTCAAAAGCACACAAACTAAAGTAAAATTTGTAGATTTTTAACAGTTAAAATGGACAATAAGAAACATCAAAACACAACAAATTGATGGCAGAGTTCACCCCTCCTAGGCTACGTCTATGGGTCTAGCTTCCAATGGTAGCCCTTTTTATTATATGATCAAATTTTCAAATACATCAACATAAAAGCCTTTACTTGAAAAAATAACACCACCATTGCATCCAGAATGCCCAAAAACCCTTATGTAGGCTCTTCTTGGGCTCAAAAACATTGAAAATGGCCAAGATAGGCCCTCTCCACCAAAATAATTGAAAATAACTTTACAAAACTAGTTCACTTTGAAAAATTCACAATAATCTGGTTTTGTGGCATAGTAGTAAGGCACGAAATTTGAAACTCAAAGGTCTCAGGTTCGATCCGCTGTGTTCAATAGGTTTGGGATTGTGTGTTAAATAACAAATTAATTTTTTATTATGGGTTATAGCCCCTCTACCCATTTCTCTGCTCCCTTGTCAACCATGTGGAAGCACATGCAACCAAGGGGTGTGGGCCACAAGCCTCCCTAGCCCCACTCCTGGTCATGTGTTAGTTGATAAGACTTGAGCCTAGGGTGTAGGCAAGGTGCCATGTGCCCCTCCCCTCAACATGTCACATCGGTGGTTGCACAACGTGATATAACTTGACACTAGCACTTACATTGTGTAAATAAATCGTGGGCTAGGCTAGTCAGATGCACTCGCTGACCTGACCCTCCCCCCAACCGCCGAACTCAATGATATTAAATATAACATCACCACCTATTTGTAATGAGAACCACCCATGGCCTAGTGGTTGGGTGGTCAGTTAGTATGTTGGAGGTCACGTGGTCAAAACTTGTGGATTAGTTGGTTGACATAATAAAATTTTGGCCTTATCTAGAGTGCCACATGGTGTGCTAGGATTGGGCCATGTGTCACTCCATGATTGGCTCATCCCTCAAAGCTTTCAACCAATAATGATGCGTGAAGTGTCCCTATATGACTGGTCCATGTGTCAGCTTATGATTGGCTCCTGTACTACCCAGTCAGCAGATGTACAAACTTCCATGTGGCATCTGTACATTTCTAGTCAACCCCGGCAAGTTGACTTTTTAGTTATTTGCCAAAAACGTTAGAATGCGATAACTTCCTCATACGATGTCAAATCGAAGTGATTTAAGCGTCATTGGAATCAGAACGATGAGATCTATGATTTGGCATAGGTTTTAGGATATTTTGAAAACTTTCATTTTTGAGCATATTTTTGATCCCTTGGATAATTCCTCCCCACTGGAAGCTTTTGGACCACCAAAATTTTTTTTTAACTCAACAAGTAAGTGAGGGTATAACTCCCTCACTTTCTAGAGCTCTATGCACCTTTCTTTGCTTGGATTTGTACCTTTTATCCCCACACAAAGATACTCCACATTTCCTCTATGTGAAGTCCTTATTCTTCTGTCAAGAATTGAGTCTTATTGCAACTAATTTAAATATTCAAGAGAAAATCTTCTATAGATTGAATTTGAAAATTTTCTTCTTGATCAACAATCATAGGAGGCTCATACAATCTCAAGTTTTCCACATTCACTACAAAATAAATTTTCATGTAAGGTGGCAAATCTAATCAGAAATCATTGTTACCAATCTTCTCCAAGATTTTTAATGGACCATATCAAATTGGCTTGAGATTTTTACCTTCACTTTGTAGTATTTCCTTGCTGATGTACAACCAAACTCGATCTCCCACTTGGAAATCATGATCAACCCAATTCTTATCATGTCTTTCTTTGTACTTGGCTTGGATTTTCTCCAGTTGTTCTTTTACCCTTTGATGCACTAGCCAAATTTATTCAATGAAATGCTTGGATTTGTCCCCATCACTATGTCCATCTATTGCAATATTTACCAAAGAAGAAATCCAAAGGAGAATTTGGAAAATAGCCCAAACAAGCTTCAAATGGAGATACTTGTGTAGTTGAATGTTTGGCATGATTGTAGGCATGCTGGATGTAATGAAAATGCTCATCCCAAAGTTTAGGGTGCTTACCACAATATCCTCAAAGGAGATAAACTACTATTATGTTTACTACTTCTATCTGGCCATTGGTTTGTGGATGAAATGTTGTGATCTTATTAAACTTTGTGTCCATGAGTTCCCATAAGCTTGACCAAAACTTCCCGATAAATCGAGAATCTCAATCATAAATAATTAAAGTAGGTAACCCAAAATGAACCCATACATTTTTGAAGAACATCTTTGTGGTTTGTTCAGCTATAACCTATTTCTTACATGGCATCAACACACACATTTTTCTAAAATTATCCACTACAACATATACATAATCATGTCCTTTCCTATACATTGTTATTCCCACAATAAAATCCATAGAAATACTTTCCCAAGGACGAGAAAGGATAGGAAGTGGAGTGTACAAACCCAATTTCCTATTGCTTGGTTTGCTAGTAGCACACATAGAACATCCTTTTACATATCTTGATACAATTTCATTCATGTGAAGGCAATAACAATACCTCTGTAATTGAGCAAATGTTTTGTCTACTCCAAAGTGACTAAAAATAAGAGAAGTGTGGGATTCTCTTATGACATTAACTCTTTCACCCTATGGAACACATAAATTTCCAAGATTATATAAAATATTGTTATGAACATGATAATCCAACTCTTCAACATGATCCCCTTGACTCAAAGTTGCATAAACATCTTTAAAATCTTCACCTTGAGCATAATGTTTAATATAAAATTTCATGCATGATTGAGTTATGCTTAAGAATAACAGATGCATTAACCATAGGCCTTGATAACATATCTGAAACTTTGTTGTATATACCTTTCTTATACCTGATTACCAAATGCAATTATCATAGGAATCCCATCCATATGAAATGTCTAGCTTGTTGTATCTTGGTTTGCGATTGTAAATATTGCAAAGGTTGATGATCAATATGAATATTCACTTCTTTACCCATCAAACAGTGCTTCCATTTCTTCAAGCTTTGTACTAAATAATATAACTCTTTATCATAAGTGGGATAGTTAATTACTACATTGGAAAAGGTTTCAGAATGATAACATATTGGCTTACCATGCTACTTAAAAAATTCTCCCACAACATATTCACTTGCATTGATTTGAATTTCACATGGCTACTTAAGATCTGGAAGTGCTAGAACTAGTGCTATACTGATTTTCTCTTTCAAAGTGTCAAAGGGTTTATGCTTATTGTCTCCCCACTGAAAGACCTGCTTCAAACTTGTTAAAGAATGTAATGGTGCTGCAATGAATGGGAAGTTAGCGATAAATTTTCTCCAATATTGGGTTGCTCCCAAAAAGCTCCTAACTTTTGTTACATTTTTGGGTTTAGGCCAATTCACAATAACATCAACTTTGGAGGGATCAATATTCAATTCACAACCTCCTACAATATGACCCAAATAAACCAAAGAGGTTTTCCCAAATTCACATTTAGACATATTCAAATACAACTTTTATTTTTTAATACATCTAGAACTTGCATTACATGCTTGACATGCTCTTCATGAGTCTTATGGAAAATCAAAATACCATCTAAGTAGACTATGAAAAAATCATCAAGGAATGGTCACAATATATCTTTCATAACTCTCATCAATGTGGCAGGTGCATTGCAAAGCCCAAACAAAATAACTAACCATTCAAATAAAGCTTGCTTTGTCTTGAAAGGAATTTTCCAAATATCATCTTCAACAATCCTTATCTGATGATAACTACTTATCAAATCTAACTTAGTAAAATAAACAACTTCCTTTAACTAATCTAGCAAATCATCAATGCGGGGAAGAGGATAAAGATTCTTTACCATGATCTTGTTCAAATCTTGGAAATCCACACACATGTGCCATGTACCATCTTTCTTTAGAACCAAAATAATGGGAGACCCACAAGGAGATGTTCTAGGTATGATGACCACTTTGTCAATCAACTCTTGAATTTGCTTTTTAATTTCTACATTCTCTAAAAATGACATTTTGAACATGAAAATATTCAGAATTGGTGCCTCTTGTTGTAATTGAATCTCATGTTGGATCCCTCTTTTTGGAGGTAACCCTTTTGGTTCTCGAAGCATATTATCATAAGTGTTAACAAATTCAACCAATTCATGCTTGAGTTTAGAATCACATCTTGTGAAAGCTTTAGATTCAACAATATCTTTAGCTTTAATCATCAACAACACAAAATTATTACTAACATTTACAATCCTTTTCATTTGACCAACAGTAACAAGAGATAAGTTCATCTTTTGTGATGTGATCTAACAACATACTCAACTCCATCTTTAAAAATAGGATATTTGTTCTCATGATGATGGAATATGGATTTTCGGCCATATAAGTATGGACTCCTTAAAACAATCTCACAAATATCAAGTGGTACAACATCAAGCTCTACCTTAGCTATAAAATTCATAGTGATGGAAAATTTGAGTTTAAATTTTCTTGTCACCTGTAATTTGGCATCATCGGATACCCAACCCAAAAGGTAAGGTTTTGCATGAGGTGTAGTCTCTAAATTAAGTTTATTGACAATTGCTTCAGAGATAAGATTGACTTGAGATCCATTATCAAATAATGTATCAACCTTTGTATGTTTTTTAATGACCTTGATATGGAAAATCTCAACTATTTCTTTATCATTTTGAGATTCAATAGGCTTATTAGAAGAACTTGTACTTGCATTAGAAGCTCCGCCTTTCATTCCCATGGTTGTGATTTTGGTTTCATTAACTGAATCGGATCCTAGATCTTGTTGAGTTGTAGTAGCAATCTTTTGTTTCCTCTTGTTATTGAACTTCTTTGTTCTCAATTCTGGATGTAATTTCTAACATTGGTCTTCATCATGGCCATCTTTTGAAAAATGTTTACAAGTAATTTTCTCTTCCTCTTTCTTGGCAGTAGCATTTTTCTTTCCTTTGCCTTTAAAATTCCCCTTTCCTTTGTCTCCAAATTTAAAAGCTTTCTTATTGGACTCTTGAGGAACATTCTTGCCTCTTGATTCTAAATGAGTTTCCTGAACACATACTTAATCTAGATCGGTGGGATTAAACATAAGTATAGTATTTCTCAAATAAATATGTAATCCACATATATACTTAAGAAGAGTATATTATGAAGTCAAATCAACACCCAATATTAAAGCTCTTATTCTAAATGCTTGTGTGTAACTTTGGAAACTCTGATCTTTAGCTTGTCTAAATTTTTTCCAATCCATAATTGGTTTTCGCATGTAAGCTAATGGATAAAATTTCCTTCTTAATTCAGCTATAAAATCATTCCAAGAAGAGATAATTTTACCACTTTTCTTCAAATATTTTTGAGTTCTGGCCTCCCACCAAAAGAGTGTTTTACCTTCCAAGTGAAGAGAAGCAAGCTGAATCTTTGTGACATCATCATCAATATTTTCAATCCTACAATAGACTTCAATTTGACGAACCCAATTATCCAACTTTTCAGCATTTACTTCCCCATTCTTCATAGGAAATTGAAACTTGACATCAATCTTAATCAAAGGATACTTAGCATGTCCTCTTGGAGATAGAGGAGGGGTACGTTTATGGGATGAAGGAGGTGAAGAAGGAGGTGATGATGGAGGTGTAGATGGAGATGAAGGAGGAGGTAGAGGTGGAGGCTTTCTCCCATTACCACAATTATCTCTTGGTTGACTAGAATTTTCTCCTTGCAACCTTGCTATTTTCTCATTGTACAACACCTTCACCATCTTAGTCATATCATAGAAAGCCTTTCTAAAATCTCTCTCATCCTTAGACATCATCTCTTGTCCTTGTCCTTCTTCATGTGCCATGACTTATTGTGTTTGTGGCCTCCTTGAGCCAATTTGGGGGTTTGGTTCTTCAAGTTCTCCTCCTCTTCTCAATTTATACCTTGTAATAGTTCAAAAAAAACTTGAAAATTTATTAAAACTTCCCAAAAACCATGCTCTGATACCAAACTAATATGAATTTAAAAATGAAGGTTTCACGAATTATTTTGAAGCTAGTTTACATCTTTTAGGTAATGGATCGTGATGGAAAAAGCCTACAAACTAAAGTAAAATTTGCATATTTTTATCAGGTAAACTGGACAATAAGCAACATCAAAACACAAAATATTGATGACGAAGTGGGTCCAGCTTCCAATGGCGGCCCTTTTTATTATATGATCAATGTTCAAATAAATCAACATAAAAGCATCAACTTGAAAAAATAACACTGCCATTTCATCCAGATTGCCCAAAAACCCTTGTGTAGGCTCTTCTTGGGCTCAAAAAGGCTAAAAAATGACCAACATAGGCCTCCTTCTACAAACTATTTGCAAACAACTCTACAAAATTGGTTCACTCTATGAAATTGGCAACAATATGGTTTTGTGGCCTCATGGTAAGGTGTGAAATTCAAAACCTGGAGGTCTCGAGCTTGATCCACTATGTTCAGTGGGTTTGGTGTCGTGTTTTAAATAACAAATTAATTTTTTATTATGGTCTGTAGATCGTTTGCCCATTTAACTGCTCCCATGTTGGTAATGTGGAAGTACATGCGACTGAGAGGTGCAGGCCATAGGCCATGCACCTTCCTCACCTCTCTCTCAATTGTGTGTCAGTTGATAAGACCTGGTCCTAGGGCATGGGTAGGGTGCCATGCACCCTTCCCCTCCACATATCTCGCTGGTGGTCGCACAACGTGATATGACCTAGTGCTGATGCTTAACCTACGCGCCTTCTCCTATGGCCTTGTTGGTGGTTACATCACATCAATAAATCATGGACTAGGCCGATCGGGCATGCCCACCGGCCTGACCCTCCCCCCAACCACTGAACCTAATGACAATAAATATAACATCGCTACCTATGTGTAATGAGAACCACCCATGGCCTAGTGGTTAGGCAGTTAGTTGGTATGTTGGTGGTCACGTGGTCAAATCTTATGGAGTCGCTCAGTTGACATAACAAAATTTTGGCCTCATCCAGAGTGCCACGTGGTGCCACCAGATTGGGCCACATGTCACTCCGTGATTAGCCCATCCCTCAAAGCCTTCAACTTATAATGACGCGCCAAGTTTCCTTGCATGACTGATCCACATGTCAAACCTTGATTGGCTCCCATACTACCTAGTTAGGAGATGACATCAACATGATGTCATTGTATGGACTTCCATGTGTCATCTGTACACTGCCTAGTCAACCCTACAAGTTGACTTTTTTGCTATTTGTCAAAAAATTTTGAACACGATAACTTCCTCATATGGTGTGAGATTGAGGTGATTCAAGTGTCGTTGGAATTTGAACAATGAGATCTATGATTTGGCATTAGTTTCAATAAATTTTGGACAATTTATTTTTTGAGCATATTTTTTATTCCCTTGGATCAATTGCCTTTGCCAATTTCCATAGCCATTAATAAACCACAAGTGTTTCACACTATAATGTTTTACCCACCATTTATCTTGGAATACATGCCCCATGACATTGGTCTTATTTTATTTACATGGAAAATCAACCAGGGGCTATTACAAACCCCTCCCCCTTGGGGGAATGTCATCCTCGGTGTTCTATGACACTTATGACCAACAAACATATTTCTTATGGAACTTTATAACACAAGTTGTTCCAATATTCACAATATGCCACAATGTTGAAAACATGACCACCATACTGCATATTGGAGCTTTATAAAACAAATTGATGTAATATTTACAACATATTACTTATTGGAGCTTTCTAACATAGTTCATTGCAGTATTTACAATATGCATATGCATATATATAAACCAAAACACAAATACCAAACACATATGCTCAACCAAAAAATAAGGAAGGATACAAGGCTCACATTTGATCATCCATGTTCCATGTAGCTTCATCAATCGCAAAGTGCTTCCACTACTACTTAACCTACTTTATCATTAAGTTTTGAAGCATAAGTTGTTTGTTAGAAAATTATATATTACAGAGCAATGGAACACATAGAAATATTGTAGAAATATAAACACCAAAAACACATAAAACAAGAGAGACACAAATATACGTGGTTCACCCAATTTGGGCTACATCCATGGAGAAACAACTAGTCCTTCCTTTTATATTATCCAACAAACTGAAGATATACAACCTACAGTAGATCTACTATAATTCCCTCTTTGCTCTCACACAATCTCCTCTCCCTTTCTCACTCAGAATACAAATCTACATAGACACAATGAAATTCCCTCATATATAGTGAGGGGTTGCCTTCTAGGGAAAAAAACTCTAAATTAAACATAACTTATATCGTCATATCTCCACCTAATGAATGGCTCAGATTGACTACGAAATTACAACATTTTAGAAGGAAATTTTACATCTATTTTTAGCTTTGGGGGCACTGCCCCTGATCCCCTGTTGGGGGGGGGCTCCCAAAGATCGCAACCCTTCCTTTGGACCCCCCTTACAGCGTACATTTTACAGGTACGAACTGGGGTTCAATGTGGCGATACCTCTAAATAAAGAAGATAATCATGCTTCACACCCAACAATCTCCCTATTGGAGATTGATTATAGCAACTCCACCACTGCTTCATTTGCTGGACAACGACTCCACTTTGGACCTGGTTGTTTCTCACATTCTTCATCATACTTAAAGACCAATACTGAGCAGAATGTCAGTTTCTCCTTGGTTACAACTTTTTTTAACATATTTGTAGGATTTTGGCTAGAGTGCATCTTTTCCAGCTTCAACTTTCCATATTCCAATGTTGACCATATGAAATGGTACTTGTTTTGTATATGTTTAGCCTTAGAATGAAATGCAGAGTTCTTTGCAAGATGTATGACACTCTCGATGTCACTGTATAACCTGCCCAACTCTTGCTTCTTACCCAATTCATCCAGAAACCTTTGTAACCAAATCATTTCTTTACTAGCCTCTGTAGTAGCAACATACTCTGCTTCCATTGTTGAGAATACAACAACACTTTGCAGCTTTGAAACCCAATTAACAATTGTTCCACCTACAGTAAACACATACTCTGTGGTGCTCATCCTGTTATCTCTATCACTCGTCGTATCTGCATCAACATATCCCTATAGAGAAATGTTTGAACCACCAAATCATAATTCTTGATTTGTGGTACCTCTCAAATACTTGAGAATCCACTTCACTGCCATCCAATGTTCTTTTTGTGGATTTTTCATGTACCTGCTTACAACTCCCATTGCATGTGAAATGTTAGGCCTTGTGCAAACCATCGCTGATTAGGAGCTTAGGACCAAGTGTCGTAAAATGGTCAAAAATGGAAGTGTTCATAACTTGTTTGAACCTGAATGACCAGATAGATCTCTTTTTCCTAATTCCGGCACCATGAACGATTCGAAAAATGTTCTCCGTATGAGGAAGTTATGCCAAAAAGAAGAATTGCCCAATAACATTGAAATTTTGAATTTTTTCAAACAAATTTAAAAGAGAATATTCCACAGAATATTCATTGGAATATTTTGTTCTAGGCAACGAATGGCAAGCTGCCACGTGGCAGGCCCAGAGATGACCACTTGGCTTAGATGACGTCAGTAGGTGGTATGTGCTTTGTTTAAAATTTTGGTGGCGGTGAGATTCGATCCCGTGACATCCCGAACAACAATCCTACGTCTTACCATCAAACCATGGTAGCAGATTTTGTATGGCTTGCCAACGAAACAATATTTAAATTTTCTGGTTGTGTTAGGGGGGGCCCAAAGGTGGTCAGCCCCCTTATCATGTGTCCTCACGCCCGGAACCATAGGCCTAAACCCTTAACTGCCGATGCAAACTCCAATGCAAACCACCAGCCCAAGTTTTCCGATCACATGTCAGATTTATTGGCAATTAACTAACAGTCAAGTTGGCGGATTTTTGGTGCAGCACTCCAAAAATGGTAGAATTACCTATTTGTCGGGGTTATCTGGCAGTTAGGCAGTTTTATCTGGAGTTTTTCTAGGGCAGACTGGAGAAACTTTAATGAGCCATAACTTTGGCTAGGAAAGTCCTTTCTGAATGAATTGTTTTTTGATTTTGGGTCTCTTCGATCTTCTGAAGCCACGGGTATAGGTTTCACAGCCATCTGAGGTCGTTTGCAGGTGTTTTTTCTTCGTGGAAGTTCCAGGAGCCACTAGGGCCAAATGAGTTTGGGAGCTGCATTGGGAATTGTGCAGCCAGTGAATGTGGAACGAAGGTCATTCCTGAAGGTTTCCAGTATTCTGAATCTACTTCTACAACTTGTTTTTCCTGTTGGGGCATTCTTCTCACTGTTTAGCTTCAGGGAAGCTTTCAGGGCCACTAGGGCCATTTCAGTGTTTGAGCTGTTTGGGGGCTATGTTCATCCATTTTTGGTGATTCAAAAGCCTATGTCTGCTATTTTTGACCTTCTAAGTCTAATCGCAGGGGTTTCAAAACCAATTGAGGTCATCTTCACCTCGAAATTCTCCATGCAAGATTAAATGGCCACTAAGGCCAATTGGGGAAAGTATTGTATAAGGTACAATTTCACTGTTTAGTGCTTGGGAAAGAGCATGTTTAGCTAATTCCTATCTTCTGATTCTGTATTTACAGTTAGATCTGTCTTTTGAGGCACTCATATTCTTGTATTAGCCTTTGTAGCATTTTTAATACAAGAGGACAAGCCTAGTTTGAGAGGCTTAGTCCAACAGATGTAGCCCGGAAGGGGTGAACTACTTCATCATTTTGATGTCTTTATTTGCTGAAGATGGTATGCTAAACAAAACTGATTTAAAGTGTTAAACAACAAATATACATAACTTGCATACACACATAATCACCTATTCAACGGCAGAAAGTTATTTGTCTTATTCCGCAAGACATCAAACTTCAAGTATGTGTGTGTCAAAGACTTCTAAGTGTTTACTTCATTATTTCTTTAGGCAGAGCCTATAGAGGGCCAGGTAGCCTCTAGAACTCATCCTCTCTTTAGAGGTGACATGTCCGGTGAATGCCCCTACAGTCTATCTTTGTATAAGAAATAAGAAGTTTTCACATTTTCAGAGGTCACTTGGAGTGTATAGCTCACCTTTGAAATTATGGGAAATGGATACCTTGCACCCTTAAACAAGTACATTCCATTTTCAGATCAGATGGTATCAGAGCTCAGGTTGAGCATTTGTTTGTGTAGAAGGTGTTAAAGCAGTGTAAGAGATTGACTGTTTTATGTGTTGCAAATGGTTGCTTGAATAAGAAGGGGTTTTTTGTTTGACATTTGGTTAAAGCTTGTCATTTGATTGAAATATTCAATAACGCTTATTTGGAAGTTTCTTTTGTTTAATTGATCATTTAGATAATGTCAACTTCTTCCACAAGTGAAGTTTCCTCCTTCACAAAATTCTTCAATAATGACATGAAGAATGAGTTCATTAAGGTGAAGGACATGGTGCAGATTCTCATTGAGGATCAAAGAAAAAGTGTTAAGCTTCATGCACAATTGTTGGCTATGAAGGATGAGAAGGAAATAATTCTCCAAAGACTGCATGACATGGAGAAACAACTCCTTCAAGCTCAAGAATCTTTGTCCAAGAAAATGCATGAGGATGAGGTAAATCGTTCAAACTTGTCTTCAATTTCCTGAATTGAAAAGTGTGTTGGTTCTTTTGAAAAACATACAAGAGGTATGGAGTCCAAATTAATGTTTAAGATGGGCTATCAAGAAGGCAAAGGTTTGGGCAAGCATGCACAAGGAATGGTTGATCCTATTTCAGTTGTGGAGCGACCCAAGAATGTTGGTCTTGGATATGAACCGTTTAATGGCGAAGAATTCAAATCCTTGAATGCATGTGATGCAAATTTAAAAAGAACCTTTATCCCAAGTTCTCAAATGAATATATGCCAAAATTGTTTTAAGGATGATTGCCATTGTTTTAAGCCATCATTGTAGAAAGTAGAGGGTAAACATGTCGCTTATGGTGAGCATGCAAATGTAAACAGTTTTCAAGACAAGCACAGTGATGAAAGTCTGAAAAGGAAAGTTGTCCCCTCTACTAGTTCATCATCTCTCGAAGACAAAAAGGATGGACATTCTATGCAGCAAAAGAGGTATAATTATTCACATGCTCAATTTGATTATGTTTCAGCAAAGAATGATCATTTTTCTTTTTCAAATGAAAGGAAGTTTTGTTGCACATTTTGTGGTGGATTTAACCATGTTGCTTCAAGATGTTGGTTGAAAAAGAAAACACACAGGAAGCAGAAGAGGCAAAGAAAACTTTCTCAGAAAGTAATTGAAAGTTGCAAATTTTGTCAAAAGAAGGCACATCATGTTTCTCATTGTTGGACCTTGCATCCAACAAGTCGTCCAAAGCACATGTAGCTTGAGGACAAAAACATTGGCACAAGTGGATCTATGGATTCCATTATCGATGTGGAAGATTCACATGAAGAACTGTTGCTGCAACAAAAATCACCATTGAAGTGGCTTGGTAAGAAGTGGATGGACTTCTTAACACAGTAAGACATACTCCTTTTATACATACAAACTTTGGATATATGCATGTTTTTGTTTATGTATTGCAAAAATTTCGCCATGAAGGTAAAAGATGAGTATGATACTCACTAGTTTTGCAGCAATGTATTCATTTCAGCTCTTGTCACCCATATGTGTTTTTATTGGGTTGATGTACCTGTTGGTCTTAGAAAAGAAGAGTTGAAGTTGCACCTGTACATAGATGTTGTAGGTGTTTATCGAATTGTATATAGTTCATTGTTCTTGATACATACATGTGTTTGTAAATATATCTTGTTGATAGTTGACTAGTGTCACTTGTGAGCACACTTTTACATTGTCGATTGTGTCACACATTGATTATCGACTTGTGTCGATTGTGGTGCACATGTTTTGTTGACTTGTGTCAGTTGTGTACACACTTGTTATGTTGATGGTTGAGTCCATTGTTCAGCATATTTCAGGACAAATTGTTGTTCATGATTGTCTTGTTGCACAAGATACCTTTGGTGTCATTTGGTGCAGGGAAGGAAATTGGTGTAAAGTTGTGCACAATTATATGAGCTGGAAAAGCATGCAAGCAAAGAGGGCTCAAATTTTAGCATGGGTCTCTACTTCTTTTGAGAATTTTTTGCAGCAAGTATCCCAAGATTTTGGGATGAGCATTTGCAGTACATTTAGCATGCTACAACTGGTAAAAGCCTTCTCATTTGGGAGGCAACTCTTCTTCTGGAGCGGAGGTGCCATGGATGGGCATCATGATAGTTGGCAAGCCCACATGTTCAGAGGAATATTTCAGCTCATATATCAGCAAGTTTCATTGCTGGTTCTTGCAATTTCAGATTTGTCTAGCGAAAGAACTTGGTCGGGATTCGACGAGTACTTGGCTTATGCAGTGAAAAGTTGCCATGATGACAGTTGGAAAAGCAGGACATTTTGGCATCAATATGCTCTTTTGGCTGAAAAGAAGAGGATATTTCTGTTCCTCTCAAGTGTTGCACATTTCAGTTCAGAGATTCAGTAAGCTTTTGGGGACCAAAAGCCTTCTCATTTGGGAGGTGTGATTAGGAGCTCAAGACCAAGTGTTGTAAAATGGTCAAAAATGAAAGTGCTCAAAACTGGTTTGAACATGAACAACTAGATAGAGCTTGTCTTCCTGATTCTGGCACCATGAACAGTTCGAAAAACGGTCTCCGTATGAGGAAGTTATGCCAAAAAGAAGAATTGCCCAATAACATTGAAATTTTGAATTTTTTCAAAAAAATTTAAAAGAGAATATTCGTTGGAATATTCTGTTCTAGGAAACGAATGGAAATCCGCCACATGGCAGGCCTGGAGATGACCACTTGGCTTAGATGACGTCAGTAGGTGGTATGTGCTTTGTTTAAAATTTTGGTGGTGGTGAGATTCGATCCCGCAACCTCCGGGACAACAATCCTACGTCTTACTATCCAACCACGGTAGCGGATTTTGAATAGCTTGTGACACGAAATAATATTTAAAGTTTTTGATTGTGTTGGGTAGGGCCCGAAGGTTGCCAGCCCCCTTATCATGTGTCCTCACGCCCGGAACCATGGGCCTAAACCCTTAACTGCCAGCGCAAACTCCAATGCAAACCACCAGCCCAAGTTTTTCGGTCACATGCTGGATTTATTGGCAGTTAACTAACATTCAAGTTGGCGGATTTTTGGTGGAGTGCTCCAAAAATGGTGGAATTGCCTATTTGTCGAGGTTATCTAGCAGTTAGGCAGTTTTATTTGGAGTTTTTCTAAGGCAGGAGAAACTTTAATGAGCCATCTAGGAAAATCCTTTTTGGATGATTTGTCTTTTTGTTTTTGGGTCTCTTCGACCTTTTGAAGCCATGGGCATAGGTTTCACAGCCATCTGAAGTCGTTTGCAGGTGTTTTTACTTCGTGGAAGTTCTAGGAGCGACTAGGGCCAAATGAGTTTGGGAGCTTCATTGGGAATTGTGCAGCCAATGAATGTTGGACGAAGGTCATTCCTGAAGGTTTCTAGTATTATAAATCCACTTCTATAGCTCGTTTTTTTTGTTGGGGCATTCTTCTCACTGTTTAGCTTCAGGGAAGCTTTCAGGGCCACTAGGGCCATTTCAATGCTTGAGCTGTTTGGGGACTGTGTTCATCCATTTTTGGTGATTCAAAAGCCTATGTCTGATATTTTCGACCTTTTGAGTCTAATCATAGGGGTTTCAGAACCAATTGAGGTCATCTTCACCTCGAAATTCTCCATGCAAGATTAAATGGCCACTAGGGCCAATTGGGGAAAGTATTGTATAAGGTACAATTTCACTATTTAGTGCTTGGGAAAGAGCATGTTTAGCTAATTGCTATCTTTTGACTCTATATTTACAGTCAGATCTGTCTTTCGAGACACTCATATTCTTGTATCAGCCTTTGTAGCATTTTTAATACAAGAGGACAAGCCTAGTTTGAGAGGCTTGGTCCAGCAGATGTAGCCCAGAAGGGGTGAACTGCTTCATCATTTTGATGTCTTTATTTACTGAAGATGATATGATAAACAAAACTGATTTAAAGTGTTAAACAACAAATATACATAACTTGCATACACACATAATCACCTATTCAACTGTAGAAAGTTATTTGTCTTATTCCGCAAGACATCAAACTTCAAGTATGTGTATGTCAAAGACTTCTAAGTGTTTACTTCATTATTTCTTTAGGCAGAGCCTGTAGAGGGCTAGGTAGCCTCTGGAACTCATCCTCTCTTTAGAGGTGACATGTCTGGTGAATGCCCTTACAATCTATCTTTGTATAAGAAATAAGAAGTTTTCACATTTTCAGAGGTCACTTGGAGTGTATAGCTCACCTTTAAATTATGGGAAATGGATACCTTGCACCCTTAAAAAAGTACATTTGATTTTCAGATCAATTGCATACATTAAGCTTCTAACTACTATGCATATGGAAATTTAGATATATAATCCATTTCTTCTTAAGTCTTGGGACACATTTCCTTACTTAGTTTGAAATGGCTAGCCAAAGGTGTACTAACTAGTTTTGCATTCTACATGTTAAACCTTTTCAACACCTTTTGTATGTACTCACTATGAGACAATGTTAATTTGTGATTCTTCCTGTCTCTTGTTATTCTCATACCAAGGATTTGTTTTGCAGTACCCAAATTCTTCATTGCAAATGAGTTTGCTGATTTTCGTTTTAGCAAATTTATTTCCTGCATGTTAGAACATGCAACAAGCATGTCATCTATATACAATAACAATATAATATTGTTGTCATCATTTTTCCTTTTGAGGTAAACACAATGATTAGAGTGACATCTAGTATAACCTTGTTTAGACATAGAACTATCAAATTTTAGATACCGCTGCCTTGGAGCCTGTTTTAAGGCATATAAGCTCTTCTCTAACCTGCATACTAGTTTCTCCTTCCCTTTTACCTCATATCCTTGTGGCTACTGCATATATATCTCTTCCTACAAATCCCCATGGAGAAAGGCTGTGTTTACATCTAACTGCTCAAGATGCAAATATTCAGCTGCTACTAGACTTAAAATAGTTCTGATTGGAGTCATTTTAACAATAGGAGAAAATATATCATCAAAGTCTATACCCTTTTTATGTGCAAACCCCTTCACTGCAAGTCTAGCTTTATACCTTTTTCTATCTCCATATTCTTCCTTCAACCTGTAAACCCATTTATTCTGCAATGTTGTTTTACCTGCATGCAACTTGAATAAGTCCCAAGTATGGTTATGTGCTAAGGAGTCCATCTCTTCTTTCATGGCTTGCTCCCAATTCTTCCTGGTTTCTACCTTCATTGCTTCTTCATAACTTTCTGGTTCACCAGGATCAGTCAATAATACATAATATCATGACAGAGAGTATCGTTCAGGGGGTCTACTTATCCTGGTAGTTCTTCTAACACCACTTTCAAGTGTTTGACGTGCTTGTTGTTGTTGTGGTTGTTAATTTGTTCTAGTTGTTGATCATTATGATTTTCAAGCACCTTCACTTTTTTTGTGATCTCATCAAGCACTGTGTATTCTCTGTTTTCTTTTTCCTGCATCTGGTCCTTATAAAAAACATTTTCATTGAATATGACATCTCCACTCCTAATGATTTTGTGCTTTTCATAATCATAAAAGCGATAACCAAAATCATTAACACCATATCCAATAAAGGTACATTTCTTTGATTTTGCCTCAAGCTTTGTTCTATTTTCTTTATTAATGTGGACAATGGCTTCACAACCAAAAGTCTTTAAAAATGAGTAGTTTAACTTTTTACCTATCCATGTCTCCTTTGGAATACCACCATCCAAGGAACTTGAAGGCCCTTTGTTTATTAGATAAACAACAATATCTACAACATCTACCCAAAATTGTAAAGGTAATCCTGCATGAAATCTCATGCACCTTCAACGCTCCATGATTGTCCTCTTCATCCTTTCTGACACACCATTTTCTTATGGTGTTCCTGGAACTATCTTCTCTCTGCAAATTCCATTCTCTAAACAGTACCTATCAGACTCTTTGTTGCAATATTCACCTCCATTATTTGATTTGAGACACTTCAACCTTTTTCCTGCCTCATATTCAACCAAACCTTTCCATTTATTGAAAGTATCAAATACATCATATTTATTTCGAATACAATAAATCCAGGTTTTTCTAGTTGCATCATCAATAAAAGTAACATAATAATGAGAGCCACCAAGAGATTATACCTGA
Source organism: Pinus taeda (assembly GCA_000404065.3). Classification (NCBI taxonomy): domain Eukaryota; kingdom Viridiplantae; phylum Streptophyta; class Pinopsida; order Pinales; family Pinaceae; genus Pinus; species Pinus taeda. Next base: position 57,475 of record APFE030589097.1, read on the forward strand.
GCAGGTCCCCATACATCTGTATGCACAAGCTCTAATTTTTTTCTCTTCTTTTCTTTCCCAACTCTAAGTAATTCGACTCTCTTCTATTTTCCATAAACACAGTTCTCACATAATTTTAAACCAACATGCTTCAAAGCTGGCAACAAATTTATTTAGTGAAGAATCTGCATCCTGTTCTCACTCATGTGCCTGAGTCTATGATGCCATAATGTCGTATCTTCTCATGTAGAGGTTAAAGCATTAACAAAATTAGAAATACCATTGCATAAATACAATGTACCAACCTTTTCTCCTTTTTCTATTACTAGGGCTCCTTTAGTGACCTTCTAGGTTTTATATGTAAAAGTAGTTACACAGCCTTCACTTCCCAACTGCCCTATTGAAATCATATTTTTCTTTAGATCTAGAACATGACTTACCTCCTTCAAT